>OX421465.1:8176250-8776250 GCA_949126895.1 Eilema caniola | reverse complement strand
AATGTGCCTTTTTCATATCAGATAGAATCGGCCCGATACGGCCATTTCTTCGAAATCACAGACTAGTTAGGGATGCTAGAGACATATTTTCGAGATTTTTTCTACGCTACGCGGGGCTCCTACTTCTGGGTGGTTTATAAAAAAATAACCACGAAGGCTAATGCGGGAGCATTAGCCTTCTAACCTGACCTATCCGAGTCGGGGTAATCTGAGTTGGGGTGTTAACTATATTGTAAATTGGTGAAAGATTCTGTCGTCGGTTCACTCATTATTTAATCGTTCTGTCGGCGAAACGTTCGTAGGGGAAAGGTTCTGTCGTCGATTTAACCAAAAATGAATCGTTTTATCGGCGAACTGCCTGTATGTGAAATGTTCTGTAGATGAAAAACTCATAAGCGAAACATTCTGTCGGTGGATCATTCGGCAGGGAAACGTTTGTCGGAGATATGTTTCAGAATCAGAAAATGAGACTAAGGGACTATATATGGTAAACCAATTCACGCCGGAGCAGCGGTGTCTTCTATACAAGACACAAATTCGTTCCTGCGTGGAATACTGCTCACATCTCTGGGATGGCTCCGCAAAGTACTTAACTTCTCGGCAGTATTTTACCGTCTCTACCATGGTGAATGTTCTGATGAGCTCTTCCAATTAATCTCATCTTAACCCTTCCTACGCAGGGCAACACGTGCAGGGCTTAGATGTCACCCGTCCCCGTCATACGGTGCAGAATATTCCATCAAGAACCCAGCGGTTCGGTGTCTCTTTCCTTTGCCGCATCATTTAGACCTGGAATTCCTTGTCAGCTCACGTGTTTTCTTCTTCCTAGAGTCCCGGGTCATTCAAAGCATCTGACGAGGCCGTCAAGCTGAGTGCCACCATTGTTAACATATTACGTGTTTGTAATGGTGACCCTCTTTTCTGAGACTTTGCCTTCAGCTTACCATCAGGCAAGGTGAAGTCAAATTGACATGCCCTATATTAAAATAAATAATGGTATTTTTTTATTCATATGAATACTTACATAATTTGTAAAGCTTTATATATATATGCTGTACGTAAACAAAGAATATAATCACACGTTATTCCTAGCACCTATCTATCTGTTGACAGAACTGCTTGTATTTTTTCCCATTAGTTCTGTGATTTAAATGACTATGCTTTACATTACACCGTACTTATCTTCACTAATTGATATTGTATCCATTAGTCATGTAACTTGAAAACTATGCTTTACATTACTCTTCTGTTGTGACCGTGGAAACCTCCCTTTAGTCCACTTTCTCTAGCAATTACAGCCATTTTATATCGAAACATTTTTACATTTTTATATTATATTTTTTATACCAAACTGACAAGTAATCTTGACATTTATTCATAGTCCCACGTACTCTCACTTGTCTGGATATTTCGAATAAAAAGCATTTGTTATCCTTTGACTAAACATTGTGTTACAGTAAACATCTTATTTTATCTCACCTTTGTTCTTTATGAGGGGGGGGGGAGGGAGGGGTTGTCTCCCCAGTACATCAAAGATTGAACACTCTTAGATGCCTACAAAGGGTTGAGTGTAGATGAGCGAAAATGAGGGAGGATTTAGAGCTAGATTATAAAAAAATCATAAGAGCGGTGCTCCGTTTACTTCGTCTCTTTTTTAGTTTAGTTTCAGAAAGTAAATGATTTTTATTGAAGCGACTGCCGTTAGACCTCTCAACCCCAGGTAGAAAGCCTCTGCCAAAATGTTCGACCGTCAATTTGTGGGCTTACAGGTAAAGTAGAAGGCTAACTTCATACGAAACATAAAATTCACCTTTTTGACCTCGTAAAACCTCATATCATAAAACTTAAGTAATTAGGCACAATCGGGGCACATATACTCTATTTAATGGCATAATTAATGAAATCTTAGATGTTTGCCTAGTCATTATCATTTATCACACCTTTATTAATTTATAATTAGTAGCTTCGGATTCTATGACTTTCAATTGAACACTGATTGAACATTCATTCGGGTTCGGTCATTTTTTTCTCGAGTTCTGCAACTGACGAATTTCATGTATCGCTTTTAGTTTACTCCATTTCATGTACACTAATTCCAAGATTTATTGCTTTCAAGCATGTTGCGGGAAAAGAAAAAATATGAGCGTTCAATTATATTTCAACCCGTCTAGCCTTGACGGGTTGAACATAGATTGAAATGAAAGCTAAGCAAGCACTCGAGTGAACATTCAATTGAGTTAGCCGTGTGATATAAGCTTTAGGTTCTTTCAACAACGATCCGCTCCGCTCATCTCGCATCGCGACCTGCATTTACCCTAAATTTACATGAAAATGGATGTGTTGTTTGACCCTTTCTCGTTCTTACGTATTTGTTTTATTTATCTTCGTTGTCTTGTCAATTTACTCGTGAAGGTTCATAGTAGCGACTGCCTGAAGGATCAATATTAATTTACAAGAGTAGCTCTCAAAATAAAATGGATTTTAAAAGATTTCATCGCTATTTATTTGGTACCCTACTTATATGGTAAATATAAATGTTTGAATGTTTTTACAATGAAAACCTTTGAAGATGCTTTAAGGCGAAACCGGTCAGGATCAATAATAAACACTGTGGAAAAGTACAAGTTCTCAATAATATATGTGTACGATCTAGTTGCATTGGAATACTATTATAGTCTACCCATATTGGAATTGTATGCATGCCTGTATATATAAATTTTTAATATTTTCCATAAAAGCATCACTTATATCATTGCTAGTCTACCTATATCCATAATTCGTTCCCTAAGAGAATTATTAATCTGTTTGTTTTCCGTTGTGTGGTAGTTGGTATGCCATGCATTCCCAGGACGGATATTAATGATAATTACATTCTCAACTATACTTTAATTAAAAAATCTCGCTTCGGAAGTACGTAGCGTTCAGCAATTTCTCATTGTAATGTTTTTTTTTTTGTGGGTAATTAATGAAATCTAATGTTTCTGCATGCAAATGCACAGCTCTAGCGTATATTTAAGCAGAATAGAACCATACTGTTCTATTTTCTTTACTGTGTGATGTCATTCTGCTTAAAATTACAATTATAGTAATTTATTATTCACAAGAAAGAAGGAAATATAAGAAATATACCGTATCATGAAGACAATGCTATATTTTTAAACGACGAGAAAATACGACTGATTTAAGGGACCCAATACCTAATATTTTCTTTTTTTTTCGTGGTACTTACTTTAATAGAAAAATCCAGTACAATTTCAGTAAAGTACAGTCAAACTGTTCAAAGTAATAATTCTGTACTGTAACGGACAGTTGCTGTTTCCAATTTAAGGTAAGGGACGTACTATTTTTTAAACCAGTAAGATTACGCAATTCTTTCTCATATGGCTTTCAAGAGGAGGAAATTCTAAGAAACATTGCTTTAGAGACCGTAGAGGTCGGAATAGACGATAAAAAGTTACAGATGAAATTGTACAAAAAAAATGTTTGGCTCGTCTGAAAAATCGTATTATGTCCCTTACCTTAATTCATACTTCTGGTGTCGATATTATCTATCGAACCACAGCTGGCTCAGGATTATCTCCGCTTTCCTGTCGGGTGTCATCTTGTAACCTTGAACTCAAATACGACTATGTATAAATTCATTTTGGAAATTCAAAAAAAAAAAACAATAATTCTGTGACACTCGTATGACAAAGCCAAAGTTATAACATGGTGATATTACACAGATATACAAAGAACAAACTATGTGACCTAGGCAGGTATTATTAATAATACAGTTGGAATTGAAGCAGTACAGCATCTGTACCAAGTTAACGCATGATTCATGTGTGTTAGCAACTCCATGTAAAACATATACGGCGTAAAACACGTGCTTCGTACAGCGCATAAGGCGAGGTATGACTGATAGCGGTGCGTTTTTCTTTTAAATTTAGTGAAGTTATCCAAAAGTTATTAAATATTTAAGACTGTGTGTTGCTCCGCCCGCGTGGATGTAGCCGCTCGACAGATTTTGTGCAAACTTTACATAAACCATCTACTAAATAGGGCAAACAAAGCCTTAACATTTGGTTTAGATAAGTGAGCCTGTTTTTGAGTTACAAAATTACAACGAATAGTGGCATTGATTTTTATATACATAGATTGGTGTTTAAAGTGACTTATTAAAATATTATATTTGCGGTACATGCAAAATATTATTCTCTAAGCGAAAGTTACCTGCTTTACCAGCGTACGTATGTGTTTTTGTCAGTAATTAAAGGTGATCGCTTAACCCTGGAACCCAAATTCATTGAATGGTTTTGTATATTGTGCTGACACATCATTTCTTTTCTCTTCACCTCTGATCATTATGCGAGTTACATTATATCCTACGTAAACGCACAGCAAACGATTTAGAAATCAGGGCTGTATGCTTGTTTACCACCTCAGTAGGATATAAAGAAAGGAATATTAATAGTTAATGTATAAATATGCATTAATTAGCCTACCGATGTTGCAAGTGGAACATCTCTCCCGTATCCCCAATAGAAATATACTTCATGTTAATACAATGAGTTTACTATACTGTTACCCACCCGCTTACAGTGGCACATATACCTAACGCTAATAAAACATGGAACAACATTTGCTCAGTACTTACATCAAAATAATGCGAGTTGTTTATTGTGAAGTAAATATATGTAGAAATACAGCTGGAGTTCTTCAACGTTTGCTTTTACTCACCGGCCAGAGTTCTGGTGTTTGTAGAGGAACTTCGAGAAGAATTATAGCTAGTTGATTAAAGTTGGGTCTAAAAGTTGCGAGTTCGAACAATACCGATGTGAGTTCAGGCTTTTATAAGCTTCAGCTTGGTTGAAGACGTTAGGGGAAGGAAATACTATAGCCTGATTCTGATATCACCTTATTTTATAAGATGGAATCTTTAAAGGGGAAGGCAGAGTGGATATAACATTTATTATTGGGGTCCGAGCGCCCGCAATCTCTTCAGGGAGATTGCGAAGCGTATGGTCGACGCTTCTCGTGACCAGAAGGCTCTTTTTAGGCCAGAGATTAAGCATTGCCATACAACGTGGCAATGCTGCCAGTCTTCTGGGAACGCTACCACAAGAGGCATGCGATGCGGATGAATTCCACGACTGCATTTTTTTTTTTTTTAATTTATTTACTAAGCATACAATTTATAAGTATTGCATTTACTATTGGTTCACAAAACTTAGTTTTAGTTTTTTACTATTGTGAGTATATCGTAATTTTAAAGTTAGTTAAAATATGGTAACGTTTTCCATGTATAAATAAATATAATTTTTTTGTTACTAAAAAAAAATATTAAGATTATTATTTATTTACTTAAAAATACACAGGTAAGCATTTTCTTTTCATTTGTTTGTGTTTCATTCGCTAGGTGGAATGAAACCAGCAGTGATATTTTGTTCCATTTGGTAACATATGTTTTGGAATTAATGGATATTCCCTATTTATCAACAGTAGCAGTGGAAATGAAGAATAATTGATCAAAAATTAGGATTCGTTGGTACTTAGTTTGAGGAGTTTACTGGTACCTGTCACCACATAATTGATAATAGTACTAGTGTACAATCAGTTAAAAAATAAATTGAAAAAAAAGATGGGCTTTTTCTTTAACGTGCGGGAAATCCCCACGGATAAGGAGCCGGAGGAGGAGGTTATGTCGGACTCGAACCGACTAAACCGAACGCTGTCTGTAAGTAGTTGTGCTAGGCTGAAGGCGAGCATAAAAATGGTGGTAGAGTTTCACAATGAAGATTCTTGGTGAAATGCCTGTAAATCCCTGAAGGAGTATGCAGAGGTGTTTTAACACATTTCGGCGAGACCAGCCTCCACCTCTGGCAGAGTGCCCCATGTACTCCCTCATCAGATGGAATCTCCTGGGAACGGACACACTGGACATAGAGAAGCTACGAGATCTGAAGGTGGAATGCATCGCGAGCTTCTGCAAGGAAACAAAGAGGTTTGAAGGGGTTTGAGAGCTGGAAAACCAAACTGGATGAAATGGCCCGCAGAAGCCGCGGATGGATCGTCCGTCCGGCTGTCCGGCGTCCCCAAATTGAAATAAAAATACTCTAGTCCACTAGGAACCAAAATATTTAAATACCTATGACGCTAAAAACTGAACAGTATCTAAAGTTTGTATTAACGTCATGAATCACATTGAGGAATGAATTTCGTAATAATGTCTCATTGTGTACTTGAGAAAACAGAAAGAGTCCTTGTACCAACTCGGGAGTAAAACAAAGTTTAAATAATTGCGACATATTTGTGTTATGGGCGCGGAACTAATGGCGCTTGCACAAGGGGAATAATTTTAGCCTTAATTGATTCAGAAAAGTTTGTAAAAGTACTTCATTAACAGTCTATATTTAGATTGAGTGTTAATTTTTTGTGTTATACTTTAGAGATATCTACGTACGATTTATTTTGGGGAAATGAAGTACATAATAAATACCTTTTATTTAGTAGGATTAAGGCACTGCACGTGAGTATGGTATTTAAGAATTCGAAACGAGGTCATCCGATAAAGAATTAAAGTTACCGATACCTATAGTGGCTGTGGCTGTGTGTAGTGGTGAAGTGGCTGGCCACATCTGTCGAAGGACCGAAGGCCGTTGGAGCAAACAAGTTCTAGAGTGGCGACCACAAGAAGGCAAACGGAAGGCTGGACACCTCCAAACCAGATGGACCGATGACTTGAAAAAGGTGGCTGGGACAGATTGGATGCGAAACGCCGAGGATTGAACGAAATAGCGCACATTGGGAGAGGCCAATGTTGGGCAAATTTTAATTGCAATTAACCCGACTTCTGTCTAACAGATTGAAACAAGTTTGATAGAAGACGGTACCTATTTTTTTTTCTTTCATTGTATGATTGGTTATAGGGTACATCTTTTAGACAGCACTCAGGTTTACTTATTTCGATCTTCTAGATAGCAGTCGGGATTTTTAATTGTTTAATATTTTTTAATCGCAATTGACATTTGCCCAGCACTGAGAGAGGCCTATGTTCGGCAGTGTTACAGACAGGTATAGATAGAGCATAGAATAGATTTATATGCGTTCCTATGGAGCCACACCAAGATCTTCTCTAACCGCAGCCATAAGCCGGTGCTAATTGACGGACGGTAGGCTTTTCTTTCGATTGGGGGCCAAATGTTGTCATAAAAGCCATACGCCTCCGTGGCGTAGCGGTAGTGAACGCGGCTGCTGCGCAGGCGGCGCGGGTTCGATTCCCGCTCATTGCAAATATTTGTATGCATGAATATTTATATTTGCATTGGTCTGGGTGTTTCTATGTATAATATGTATGTATTTACAAAAAAAAATGTATCTAAGTATGTTTATCCGCATTCTAGATTCCATAACACAAGCTAGTTAAGCTATGCTTACCATGAATCTAGATAGCGTTATGTGAAATGTTGTAGAATATTTATTTATTTACATAAATCCAAAATTTGGAGAACAAGTAACTGGACGCCAAATTCCGTAGTTTAAGCCTCAGATACATCCAACAAACTATTGTAGGTCGTGAGGTGGAGAATGGAGAAATTTTATATCTTACTAACTATGCAAAATTTCATCAAAATCGGTTCAGTGTTTTAGGCGTAAAAACATAATAGACAGACAGAGTTACTTTCGTATTTATAAGTATTTAGTTTAAATATGGATTGCTACATCACATTGTAATCTATTCTCAAAGTAAATTGATTTCAATTTGAACTGCGAACATCACTATTATAAGTTGATAAAATCAATGTATCATACATATGACACATTGATTTTATCAACTTATAATAGTACACATATCCAATCCTTTTAAAATAATAATAAATTGACGTGTATAAAACAATATGGCTAATATAAAATGTAGTTCGTGAGCCACGCGTTCGCTGAACGACCTATTATACAGTGATTATACACATTATGGGGTTCGTATCACGATACAGCGATAGTTACTTGCAACAGTGTCATTTGTGCCCGTACGTTGACCTCATGACGTGATATGCACTTAAATTGACTGAGTTTTTAACGTGTCTGTTGATATAATAGCTTGCTAAATAGCCTATTGCTAAGAGAATGTGATATCTTATGTTTAGCATGTGATATCATGCATGTAGCTTTTTTTACGGTGAGAAAATCCTCTTCGGATCGGTACCCACCCTAGCCGATGTCAGCGGTTATTTCGAAATCGAAACGCCCTAAACTGCAAACCATCTTCTTAGGTTACCAGAGGACCGGTTTCAAACTAGCCCTCTAGGTTTTGCTTTCGGGAGAGGAGTTATGGAAATGGTTGAATATATATTTTGTTTTTAAAACAAAATAAATATTCAATCATTAATAGTAGTTACTGAAATTACTGATATTCCCCCCTTTTTTCTTTTTTTTTATCAAAGTCAAAGTTAAAGTCAAAGTCAAAGTCAAAAATCATTTATTCTGTATAGACCATTTACACGGCACTTACAAAACATAAAATTACTACTACTACTTACAGACTAGTTTAGCAAATAGACCACCGGTTCGAAACGCGGCCCTGACCTGAGTAGAATCCGGCAAAAAACTCAGCGGGCATTTTTTTTTGGTCTATTTACAATCTCGTGCGGAAAATCTCCGCCGGAGCCCGAGGGGGAGGTTATGTTGGATTCGAACTGACTAAACCGCACGCCGTCTGTGGGTCGCAGTGTGGGAGGTATAGAGTATATCTCTCGCACCCCGGCTGACCCACGGCCATCTCTCTCCATCTGGCCCTCTTCGGGTGGAGGGGACCACACTGATATTCCCCCTAACCCATCCAGCTAAGGTAAATTGCTTGCGTTAGAAGGAGATCTGACTCAGCCTCAGATGCATGGCTCGAGTTAGCAATGGTGCCTGGAATATGGCAATTTGCTCACTATTACGTGGCAACGAATACACTGATTGGTCGGGTGTGGGTGTCACCTCAGTTCACCTCTGCCTAACCCTCCGGGGATAAAGGCGTGATTATATGTAATGTATGTATGTATGTAGAAGTAGATTAACGTCGGTAGTGTAATAGTTAGGAATAGATCCCGGGACCTCCCGGTCGTAAAGGCAACAAACCAATAATAATGTGAATAAAATTACTTACTCTTTTTTAAGAAGAATATTTTTATTATTTGAGGAGGGAGTAGGTATTTTAATTGAATAAATTAAATCTTAGTAATAAATAAACAATATATAATTATGATTAACCATTTGAATAATGTATTTATTTATAGCATTATATTTGCAAAGTGCAAGTTCATTGACATCATAAACAAATTAATGATAATAGCTTTGTTTCTACACGCGATTTCCAACTATAACACTCGAAGTTACAGTTGAATTTTCTTTAACAGCAAAAAGAGGCTTCTCTTGCCGCTAATTTGGTTAACAATGATGTATGAGTAATATTTTGTATGAATTTTATACATGAATATTAGCTGTTATGTTTGTTTATTGTACGTAATGTTTAGTTAATTTATGATTGTCATGTTTCAAACTTGTAGTCTTAATATACAGGTTTGTTATGTTAATAGTGTGTTATTTTGCAAGTAACTAGTCATTTTGTGGTGTAATATGGCTTATTCTCGACAGTTTGCTAGTAAATATTATTTATGCTGGTAGGTAATAGTATAGTTTATGTTGTTTTATGAATCATACGGTAAAGTTCTCTGTCAGCTTTTCTCTTGGGTCTCGTATAGAATGTGAGAGAGATAGGCTGATCTTGATACGATAGTTATCATAAAGCCTCATAACAGCCCATAGATTAAGTCACACTCGTGCTGCCGATCCTGTATATACAGAGTTTTTGTGCCGTTTCAGCTCTTATTCCAGAACGATACTCAGTTCTGAATCTCTGTTTATAACTAGATCTGAGGACAGATTGTGTTCTAGATGATAGTTCTAATGTCATTGTGAGTGTCGATTCACAACTGAACGTTATTCTGAAACGGGGACCAAAAGCGCCAAAGTATGTTGTATGCAACGCTTGCAGTTTAGTGCACCGGGTCCATTTTATTAATATTACCTCCTTCTGTCTATAAATGGTATAACTGGATTTTACGGCAAAATTGCCGTCTGAAAAATCTAAGTATGATTTGTTACGTGAAGAGATAATTTTATAAATTATGATATACCTACTTCTTTTTACGCGCGCAAAATCCCTACGGATACCTAGCCGGAGGTGGAGGTTATGTGGGACTCGAACCGACTTTTTTTTGCCTACTTTTGGGGCTCCAGTATTTCGTACTGCTAATTGCATTTTTATGCCGTAGTTCCAACGGTTACTGTTTATATGTGTCGGGGACGGTTTCTCCACTACCCGTAAAACAGGTTCACGCCTAGCACAGGAATGGGGATATTCTTTGTTGATAGTCTTTGTTGTGTATGCAGTAATATCTCAAACTACGGTGTAATATCATAGTTGTAGTAATTTTGTCACTCTTAATGAAATAAAGTTTATACTGGAGATTAATGGCACTTGGTAGAATCGACTACACATTGAATAATAACTTCACTTGTACTTTTCTGCCGTTTATTTTTATTTTTAACCGGACCGGTTTCGACACACGGCATTATCAAAGGTTTGACCTTTGAAGGATTTGAAATTGTTATTCAATATATCTAATAAAGTTATCTTATCTTATCTGTCTTGTCTTATCTGGCGGGATGGTCAGGCTAAGGCTACTCTCTTTAGCTAGCCGGTGCATATGCTGATTGACAAACGAGGTATTGGCAGTCTTTTCTATTAGGGTTGGGAAGTCAGATAGCAGTCACTCCCATAAAGCCAAAACAAACCAGTACTATTTGATGATATCGCAATATAAATCATTTTCACTGTATTATCTCTGCTATCGGTTGCAAAACGAACAGAAAATCCCTTTAATCCAGTTTCATTAACTAATTATTAAGTAACAATATTATTTTGTTCACAGGTATTGGCGCCAACGAGAGGCGTTCATTCATTCATTTAAATATATACAGGTAAAATTGGCCATTTGCATATATTTTAGATTGTTTCCAACAAATGATAGCTTTGTGATATTATAAAATTAATTGTTGATTTTATTGCTTCGATTTTTGATTATATAGTTAAGGTATGATTGTTCATTATGTATATTCAGCGTAGGTTGGAAGCACTGTTAGCGTAGATACAGGCCCAAAGCCTAGTTCAGCAGCAGATGCTAAAATCAAACACAAATTTGTCAAAGGCGTTGGCCTACGTGAGCTCTGTTTTTTTTTATTATTCTTCAATGAAAACACTTGTACTATTCCACATTATTTAATAATATCCTGACTGGTTTCGCCTTACGGCATTATCAAAGGGCTATACATGTTATTTGTAAGGCGAAACCGGTCAGGATAATAATAAATAATGTGGAATAGTACAAGTGTTTTCATTGAAGATGTGTAGCTAGTTCCACTAAGTGCCATCAATCAACAGTATAAGCAGCTTTTTATTATTGTGTGGTACGTTATGAGGCGTGAATATGTCACGTGAAGTACCTATGTCATGTCGCTCACGTAGTACAACTTGTAAGCTTACAGTAAGATTCTCAGTCACAAACTGTGTTAGCATGTGTAATTCTTTATGACCGTTGAAGCCAGAGACCCGTCTGCCACTCCAAACTCGGACTGCAAGTAACGCAGTGCCTTACCGTGATCAAATAACGCTAATACGAACTACAGCAAGGTTCACTTACCTGTTGTAGATTTTATTTTATTTTTATTTTATTTTATTTTTTATTTTTTATTTTTGATGTCACAAACACCTGCAGAATCGCACCAAGGCGTGTCTGTATTGTGAGGTGTGTATGTGTTTAATGTGTTACTTGCCCTGGTTGGTTCCCTCACAGCCGATCACGCCGTTGAACTGCCTGTGTTCACTGTTCTAGCGTCCCAAGACGTAATTGTACCAGTAACAGTTCGGTATAAGTACACTTCGCCCCACGGAATACGTATATATTTCCCAAATTCGATGACTGATTACTATATAAATCTCAAAATATTGTCTGAACAAAATTTCTACCCTTAGATAAGATTCTGCTCCACCCACAAATATAGACAGAATGATCTGACATAAATGACACTTCAACTGTCATCGAAACTTATGACATGGAACTCTGGTCTTTTAAGACCAAACAATGACTAAATTAATAAAATTTAATTTAAATTAGTGTATCATATACACATCAGCCATTTAACCAATCAATAAGCCTGTTGCAGTCCACAGCTGGACATAGGACTTTCTCAATGTGTGTCATTGCTCCTGATCCTCCGCCTTCCGCATCCAATCTATCACAGCCACCTTTTTCAGGTCGTCAGTCCATCTGGCGAGGGGATGTACTACATTTTTTTTATATATATATTCACATTATCATCATCATCATATCAGCCACACATAGTCCACTGTTGAACATAGACCTCTCCTATAGACTTCCAGAATGACTGATCTAAAGCGCCCGCATCCAGCGCTTTTCGGTTATATACACTTTAAACCACAGAACAGAAAAAACTATTAGAAGTGTGATAGGATAGGACAGATTCAATAGCGGAACCAATGTCGCCAAACTCACACATACAACCAGATAATAATACGTTGCACTACTAGTAAACAATTGTTTTGATTGGTCGTATATCTTTAACACCAAACTAGCCTAAAATATGCTTACTGCAAAACGAAAACATACCTTATTCAATCGTTTTAGTGATTACTTTTATATACATAAAAAAAGGAATTTACGACGTTTTGTATCTGGATCAAACTTGCTTCTCACTCTAACTCTATTCCGAAAAAGTTCAACTACTCCCCAACAGATGTCCGTTTATTTCAAGAATGTTATTTAAAACCTTAAGCGTTAGGAATGCGGTTGAAATTACTTTGAAGTATTATCTCTCTCACTCTAACTCCTTAATATTAACGCTAGACCGGTGACATAAAATTTTGGCAATATCGATAGATTTGAAATTTGTTTTCGTAATGTCAAAGGATTCCAAACGCTGTTAGTAATTATAATCTAAGAGTACTAAAAAAGAGGGATTTTATAGCTTGTTGAACTGTTTTTTATTAACGATTAAAAATGTATGAAGACTTCAAACTACGTATGTACCTCTTTAATTGAAATAAAACAAGTGTCCATTTATAGTAGATATTTTATGTAACTGTTGCAAAATAAAAACGTTTTCACACTATCCGGCGCATCCGATATCCGATATTAGTGTCGGCTCCGATATCGAAGGAAATAAAATAAAGTAGAAAAAGATGTTGAAAATAATTGCTAGGATATTTTTTCTTTTTTTCATCCTGTCTGTGCGATCGAGCAAATGGCCGAATCGGACCGATTTTATTGAATATATGTGGACACAGCACGTGGCGACGGCTATCGGTGTCAGACACCAAATATCAGAAAATGTGAAATCGCTTTAAGGATACTTAAAATACGAGTGCGAGTATTTTACAGTATCAGACGGGTGTTTTAAGACCATTTTACGAGCAGTTTCATACACTACTTTGAAATAATTAATTTAATTTGCATAAAATGAGAAAACGTAGATCACCAAAATCTATTTGCTAATCGCGCATGCATGTTGCGCCGCGTTCACAAACTAGAAAATATCCAGCTGGAGGTGTTCAATTCGGAAGTTTATATTTTTGTATGTTTGTACGCGCATAGCTTCGTCATGTGTAGACGAATTTGCAAAATTCCTTCTTTGTTCGAAAGAAGACTATTCCGGAATGATACCATTTATTTTTTGTAAAGATCCGATAAAGGGTTTTAGAGAGAGACCACGAAACACTTCAATATTAGATGCTCTCGACAGGTTGCAGCGACGTACGGTCCGCATTATCGGAAATCCTGAGGTCACGAGTACCCTCGAGCCTTTGCAGCTGCGTAGAGATGTTGCTTCCTTGGCAGTATTTTACCGTCTCTACCATGGAGAATGTTCTGAAGAGCTATTCCAATTAGTCCCACCCTCTCCTTTCCTATACAGGACGACACGTGCAGGACTTAGATGTCACCCGCATACGGTGCAGAACATTCCTTCAAGAACCAAGCGGTTCGGTGACTCTTTCCTTTGTCGCACAATTAAGACCTGGAATTCCTTGCCAGCTCACGTGTTTCCCTCTTCCTACAGTCCCGGGTCCTGTAAGCGGGGCGTGAAAAAGCATCTGATGAGGCCGTCAAGCTGAGTGCCACCATTGTTAACATGGCACGTGTGTATAATGGTGGCCCTCTCTCCTGAGACTTTGCCTTCAGCTTACCATCAGGCAAGGTAAAGTCAAATTGACGTGTCCTATATAAAAAAAAAACTAACTTTTAAACTCTCGCGTTCCATGATATATAATTTAGAAAACGGGAATTAACGCGATCATGGTATAGGTACTTACATACCTTTGATTGCCTGACGTTTCGACCAGGTTACACCGGCCGTGGTCACAGGCTGACTGAGGTATGTAAGTACCCATACCATGATCGCGTTAATTCCCGTTTTCTAAATTATAAAAAAAAATAAACCAGAAAATCAGCAGTAATTGCTGCAAACGCATATTATTGCTATGTCTATGCCACTACACATCATAACATCACGCCCGTATCCTTTGAATGGGTATGCAGAAGTGTTCAGAATGTTCCGTGATATAAAAAAAAACAATAAAAGACAAAAGTTTATAAATATTTCTAAAAAAAGTAGATATCGATAAAGTTTGACTACATCACTAAATGAATAGCGAAGAAAGTTCTAGAATAAATAAGTTTGACATGTCTATTGTGTGTAATCAAAAACAAGCTTTATTGATATGTGGTAAGGTTGATTTTTAATTTTATTTTATTTCTTTGCATTTCAATACGATTAGTTATAAATTCTGCTATATCCTGACTTATCGATGGTATAAAACGCCTCCATTTCGAATATTTATGCTCGTACTATCATCGGTGCACTACAAAATGACCCAGTAAGGCATATTTCTATTAAATAGTATTAAATAACACACGGTCCAAAACTGTCAAATACACGTGATGACAGATACGACTGAAGGTTGAAATTGTAAGAGCTTGCAAATCTCCGCATATCAATGACACGCGTGCCACGCCTACTTCACACTTCCATCGTTTTTTCTGTTCCGTGCTTTAAACATACCCCATGTAAAATATGGAAAAAAGAAAAGTCAACAAGGCCTTCAACTGCCTTTTTATAATGAATTCATCTTGGTTATGGAATTAATAAGAAAAGAAAAAAAAAATATGACCCCCGTAAAATGAAGTAACAAAATTGATACCATAAACAATATTTACACAGCAGTATCATTAATTAGGTCAGGCCGTATTCTCAGTTATGGATCAACCCTATCGCCGCTCTGGGTATCGTTAACTATGATTAAGTGCCTATCGTAAGAGTAACTCAATACGCTTATAAAGTTATAACTCAAAGACTAGATACCAATTGAATACATTTCTGTATGGTTCTTGAGCTTTCTACCTGTTTCAATGAGTAAGTTCAAGGTCGGCAGCGCGAGTTTGATGCCCTTGGTGTTGCACACGTCCGTCCATAGGCCACGGTAACCACTTTCCATCAGGTGGGCCGTGCTTGTCTGATATATAAAAAAGTAAAAAATAAGAAATTAGTTATTGCCAGTTGATACTTTTAGAGTTAAAGGTGTATGAGGCCCCACCAAGGCCTAAGACGCCTGTTGCAGGATTACTTTTGGCGTTTTGTACATATAATAAAATTTATTATATTCGTGAGTAATAATATATATTAGGAAAGAGGAAAGATTTTTTATTTTTGTATGTAAAGAACTCAAAAATTAATGAACTGATTTCAAAATTATTATGCCATTAGATAGCTACATTATCACTGAGTAACTATTTAAAGAGTTACGCTACTTGTTGAATATACTGCTTCCGGGCTGTTTGGCCGTGGTCGATGTGAAACTTGCGTTCCAGACGTTTCATCGATCACTGCACTGAGAGCCACTCGGTATCACAGTGCAAACAATCAGGATCGAGTACGTCCGCGCCACAGCGCGTGAGTCGATTCCCCGCTCCGACCGTGCCTATAAATACGGCCGTGATTCAAGGCTTCGCATCAGTCGCACGTCAGCCGCCGGCGAGGCAAGGTCTCCGAAGTTGTCGTCACCCGGCCCTGCGCCACTGAAGATGTTGACCGCAGTGATCGACAAAACGTCTGGAACGCAAGTTTCACATCGACCACGGCCAAACAGCCCGGAAGCTATATTCTACATGCAACGCCGGCCGTGAAAGCCTGAAGACTTATAGTTACGCTACTGTTCAAAAGAACGTAATAGTAATCATAAATGTGTATAAATCCAGTAGATTCCAGACATTATTTAAATGCATACCTATTACATTATGTGCCCTTCATTTAATAGATTTCAAATAATGGGTTATTTTAGGTTAAAATGGTGCAACGGGGTTTCAAAATATGTCGCGAGCGAAACCACGAGCAACAGCTACTAAATAACTAGTGCCCAAATTGCCGCGGCAAACTTTTTCAATTCTTTTCATTACTTTTATTTTTATAAAAGTGGATCGACCTTTAGAATACTTTTACAGTTATTTTTCGTCTGTTAATATAAAACCCAAGAGACCTTTCTATATGCGTACATCAAAATGTAACGCGAGGTCAAGGTCAATCGTTCCCAAGAGTGGCAGGGTTAATTTGAAGACAGTTTCCAAGGTCATTGTCACATTAATGAAGTAAATTACTTTGTTTGTTTGTTGAGTTTAAAGTGCTTTTGTTGGTTTATTGTATTAGTTAATAATGTTATTATTAGGTTTGTATTTAACCTCCTCTGGTTTAATACCAGCTGTTGCACATGGCTCCACTCGTTCGGCTTTCTGACCTTGTTTCCGCTACCTACATGAGACAAAAGTAGCTTAAGTGTTATTTCGGACTATGATCTATCCCTATACCAAATTTCAGTCAGGGCCGTTCAGTTGTTTGCGCGTGTGGCGTTTGAACAAAATATTCAAACATGTTCACTAAATTTCAAATTTATAAAATTAGTAATAGATAGGATTGACCTTTCAGCCTGAGTTATTCGTGGCTACTACTCCCAGAGTTTTTCAGGTTCACCATATAGGTCTCCATCTTTTAATCTAACGACGACTGACAGCCAGGACTGACATTTAATATGTCCTCCCAAACGAAACCGCTCAAATGAAATATGTACCACTAAGCAGTAATCCAACCAAATGACAGTAGTACCTGGGTATTTTAACTCACTGATAGTAAATCAAACAGTTTTTTTTAATATAGGACATGTCATTTTCACTTCACCTCGCCTGATGGTAAGCTGAAGGCAAAGTCTCAGGAAAGAGGGCCATTGTTACATATTTACGTACCATGATAACAATGGTGGCACTCAGCTTGACGGCCTCATCAAAAGAGGATTGTCGTCGCAGCACCGCGTGACACCCACCGGTTCTACTAGTGCTGCGACCACAATCCCCCCTGCCCGGCTATGCACTTGCTGACCCCTGAACGCAATCCAACCGAGATTGGATTGCTATGGAGGGTTTTCGCAATAGTACATTGGGTACCATCCACCCGGCCAAAATTTGTGACAAATTTGTGCTATCAAATTTCTACCATCAGGAAAGTGGCGCACCTAACCACGACCTCTGTAGTATTACAGTATATTCGTTCAGTATTACGCAGCATTACAAGTTACTAAAGACAATAACACAGTGTTCCGAAGCGTAACAATCTAAAACCTTGGATTTCCCCTCATACGTAACGTCTTACTCCGGAGGTTAACGCACTGGAGAAATACTTCAAGCATTTCCGAAACGATTACCCAAAAATACACGCTTATTATGCGTACTACACCACTCCTATTACAATGTAGTAAAGGCTAAATTTGCATGTGTTTATAGTAAACGTATAGTGGTGGAAGTAATGAGAATTTGCTTGATCCTTGAACTAAAATCTGTGATGATTTTCGGCAAGTGTCAATGGTCTTAGATAGCCTTGGAGGTCAATGTTATATCAATTTTTGATGTTATTTTTAATAGCAGTTATGAAAATAGCTTCGTGCTATGATATAAACAGGATGTTTCTTGATTGTTATAATTAACTTGTTGATCCTTTTCGGTTTCGCACGGAATAGTCTCTTTCACTAAGTAGGTTTATAATTGTGTAGAAGTAAAGATGATGACAAAAGAAGGCATAGGATTGCAATTGATTTAGGTACTGCAAGGGCATAAAATGCGGACACAGTGATCAGCCGTTCAATTAACCGCCTAGGCTCTTTACTGAACGGCGCCGTTCAGTAATGCAAATAGCTTGGACCAATGACGTTTAATTAGAAAATGACTTATATCTGCATAGTTCTAAATAATAAGCACGAAGGCCTTGACTACTGACTGACTGTTGACCTTCTAACCTAACCTATCCAATACGGATTGCGTAAGTTTCTCGATAAACCTATCAAGAATTTAGAAAACACCCCTGCCTACCTGTGTGGGTTTACGTATGTATGTAATTTTCTGTCCTATTACGGGGTAGTGTCCCGTCTTACGAATGGCCTAAGCGTTAGCCAGCCAGGTTATTAAATCTTGTAAAAAACGTTACGGCTAAATATTACTGCTGTTATTACGGCTGTTTAAGCTAGTTGGCGGTAACATATTTCTACACATTATATTACACTACTTAATGTCCGTTCAGCAGTTTGTGCGTACTAGAATACATGCAAACAGCCAAACATATTTTAAACATTCAATACTAGCATTTGCCTTCAAAATTTCATCAAAATCGATTCAGTGGTTAAACCGTGAAAGACGGGCAAACAGACACACACACATACACATACACTTTCCTATTTAATATTAGTATGAATTAATGGGATATAAACTACTACTACTACTTTCATTTTATTGCAGTATAAACTACTATATATAGTACTCAAAAGGGTAGGCAGAGGCGAGTTAACACCCACATTTCGTCAGCTATATTTTCGGACACACGTAATAGCAGGCGAGCCTGTTGTCGTAAGGGGTCACCTGAGTCATGAGCTGTATGCTTAACAGCCGTATACCTTCATCGCCTTCTAAAACACCCACAGGCAGAGATGGGGTAACTCCATTCTACTCCACCGGGAAACAAACAAGGCAGTATTAAGTAGCTTACCTGTTAATCCAACATGAAAGGATTTTCATAATTAGATTCAAATCCGTCCAGATGTTTCGTTGTGAGTACCAAAGATAGTAGGACTCTGATACAGGCTTAACTATTTACCGACAGTTTTTCCGGGTTTTTATTTGTCAACTTAGAATATTTATATATCTAGTATTGACCACAATTCAAAAATAATAATTATTAAACTGCCTCCTTAATTTTGTCTCTAGTTTGACTCAAATTGCAGTGGTTATTTATTCTCTTTCAATTCCATCCCATGGTTGCCTGGAAGAGATTGCCTTGCGCGATAAGGCCGCCAGTGGAATGCTACAAAACTGTACCTACGACTATATATTAACGTGTTCTTTCTTTCTTTGTGTACCATACAATAAAGAGATTTTCATTCATTCATTCATTCATATTTAAAAACTGTTTCGGTTCACAAACACATTCACATTTATCAAAAAATAAAACATAAAGAAAGCCAATTAAAAAAAATCTCTTTAAAATTTTTTTTAATATTACCTTTACAATTTGTCCCCTCCATTCATTCGGAAACCCAACGGCCCGTGACATACATTAAATCATTACCAGAACAAAAAACGTACACAACTTTTTCTCTCAATAAACGCTGATAATAACAATTCGTTAACGACTTATAAATTTTCCGCGAACAAAACAATAAATTATAAAGGTTTCGCTTTCCCTAAAATGTGATGTACGGATCCCCATTAGGCGACAATACCGGACGCCATTTTGAAAAACACGAGCCATGTCAATAACTCTTTGGTAGCTTTTTTATTATGCCTTGTTTTTGTGTGCTGGCAATGTTTTTTAAATTGGTTGTTGAAGTAACTTTATAATAAACTTGTGGAATTATTTTTTTTCGGGCAACATCTATGTCATCAGATTTATTTTTAATGGAAATTATGAACAGATTCAGTGTTGAGCTTGAAATAAATGGGCAGATTACATTGAAATTGGCTATATTTTAGGTAGATAACCAGTTTTAAAAAAACATAATTATGAAATAAACAAAAATTATGAGACCGACTTATCTGTCTATCTGTCTCATAATTTTTGGACTGTTTTGTTTAATAAGTACTTTTTTATTTACGTGCGGAAAACTCTTCGGGCTTCACCTGATTGGAGCTATCGATGACACAAATATGGTATTTCGTCACACCTGTTTTGCCAGGGATCAAGCCTTGAGACCCGAATCCGTCTTTACCACCGACGTTGTGACTCCGTCGTTTTGTTGGGGACTCCTTCCCTTCTTACATAGCAAGAAATTTCTTTAAAAGTGTGATATGCTATAGTTAGCCGCGCTAACAGTAAGTAGAGCAGGTCCTAAATTCAACTAACTTGTAGTATACTTCTCAGCCAAATCTACTGAACTGCTGTAATTTTTCCAAGCAATTACAATACAACCCAAGAAGGGCATTAGAATGTTCCCTACTGGATCTCCAGCACGAGTGTGGTCACGGTAACCACTATCCATTCTGCTAATTTTTAGACAAAACAAAACCACTGTCATACTTTGCATAAAATGTTTTTAAATTTTAGACTTTATGACTGAGTTTTAGGAATGTATTCCAGAATGCCACTCAGTTTAATCTCGGTTTAGCTGGGTTAAAATTGTATACACATTAACAAATTTGACAGGTTGTCTGGCAGATTGTCTGTACAATTTTTCCTCATATAAATCACGATTCAGCTAAGTGACATTCTAGAAATGGGCCTTAAAGTTCAAAATGAAAAGTGAAAGAGTTTATAACATTTTTCATTCACTCTACAAGGTTGTCATTTAATTTTAGACTTCAACAGTATCTTAGTTAAGTCTTAATTTAAATGGCATTGGTTACAGTGTCTGTGGTACCGCAGTGGTTTTGCCATGAAAAAAAACAATAGAAGAATCAGGGCCCAGGTGTTATAAAAAAATAAAAAATATCAAAATTGTATCTAAAATTTCAGCCAAAGTATAAGAAGTACGATTGACGGATTTTTAAAGCTTGCTGCTAAAAGTACTACTTATTGAATTATTTTTTTAGTTAAAAGCTCTTTTAACCGACTAATAGCTTTGCCTGCAACATATCTATATGTTAATTGTAAACATGTTGGTGTTAAGCACTGTTAAACCAGGAAATACCGTTTCCTCTTACGCAACTTCCTATTTCTGTCCACTATTATCAAAATTCACAGGTATTTATTAACCTATATTGTTTATATTCGTGTATAAAATACGAACAATACTTCATAATTTATATGAAATTCCATGACATTATTCGGTCGAGAATTTCTTTTGTGCATTTTTCTATGAACGAAATTAATATTTAAAAAATAATGAGTGGAATAAAAACTAAATATAATATCCCTGGGTTTCAAAGTATCAACTTACATTTTTTTGGTAACAATAGAACTGTGGACCTGTTGGAATAACCCCGAGGACACAAGCCAATGTCAGATGTAAGCCGGAAGCAGGTGAACCTACTGACTGATAGATAAGGTCCTGGTACAGGCACTTTCCTCGGAGTTGGGAAGTCAAAAACAGTCAAAACAAACTAATGAAATGTGGAGCAGGACAGCTGAATTTGAATACGACTGAGATTGGCACTCGGGTGAAAAAGAGTTATAACTGGCTGTTTGGATAAAAATACTTGTTCTTATTGGTTGTCATCCGTAAAGGCCTGAAAATTAATACACTTAAAACGTACTTCACGAACTTCTCCGTTAATTTGTGCAAAGCAAGTGACAAAATTGCGATAAAAAATTTATAGCACTTTTAAAAGTTTATTTAGGAATTACTTTACTATTTTATATGATTTTTCGAGTGAATTACGCACTTATCTACTTTTATCACGTAAATACTTTGAAGAGGGAGATAACTTCTCTCTACAGTCCTGAACTTTAAAAAAGTTTCTTCTAAATTGCTTGCATTTATAGTAAGTCCTGTAGAAGGTTTTAGACAAAACCTCGAGCAGAAAGATATATACCAAAATATTTAGTTTTCTATATCTAAAGAAATAATCATTAAATAGGCCTATTTATGTATCGTACATGAGTATGCAACTGCAAATATACATCCAAAATAATAAAATGAATACTTTTCCCAGCAATGAAACTTGACCTACAAACTATTTTAGGCGGCAAACTTAAGTTTAAAAAAAAAAACAGTTCCATTTTTAAATCATTTATCATTCATTTATGTAGAACGCAGTGCCAATTTAAATCGGCCAGTGTCAATTCGCTGCGTGACATCAACACCACTGACGATTTGAAAAAGAACGCGTTGACCGCGATAAAGCAGTACCTACAATAAAACGTAAAATAGACTTTACTGCATTATTTTAAGGTTTAATTCAGCTTGATAGAGAGCGTATAATACTTTCACAATGTAGTATCAATGTCAGTTATTTTCTTCGGCGTTATGCAAGTAGTTACGCAACCGTATCAAATTTACACGTGGAACAGAATGCTAATTTGAAACAATTGTTAGCGGATTCTTATTTCTTTAATTAAAATCTTGACACATGACGTGCAAATGTTGCAATTTAATACCGGACAGTGATATACAACATGTAGCCTTGGAGTTGTTTTATTAGATTTGTTTAATTATAATTAAAACTAAATAAAGTTTCAAGAGACGCACACTTAGAAATTAATTTAAAAAATATTTTTCAGACATTTCGTAAGCACTCTCAAATGGGATACCCTGGATTCGAATAAAGTTTCTTTAAAGGCATTGGTAGCTTAGCAGTTAAGAAGCTGGCCTAACGATCGTAAGGTTATGGGTTCTAAACCGGGTCATTATACTGCCAATGTGAAATCAATCCTTACAAGTAATTTAGTTTAGTTGCAAGGAATAGTTTAAAGATAAATAAAAAACTTCAGCATAATGCCTTTTGGGCATAGCGTTTTAGTAAGAACTTTTTATTCAATAACATCGAACGAATGAATAAGAATAAGAGTGAAGAAATGAATGAATGAATACATAAATGAATGATTGGAAAATCAATGATAGAGCGACTAAAATACATGTAAAACAAATGTAAGGTAAACGGGAAATCGTGTGACCGATGCATAATGTCGCCAAAGAGGGCGGTGTACCTGGCTGTTCGTAATAACCGTATTACGAACAGCCAGGTAACTAGGACCCATCTTAATATGCAGTAGCAGTTTACAGAATGAGGACTTCAGACATACTGTAAATTTGTAGACGTTGTGTTTGACGCTGATTTGGCATTGGAACTGTCATCTAGAATAAATATAATAGCTAAATTGTTTGTGCCAGGAGTGGGTACACGTCGGTAGTGTAATGGCCAGGTTTCAAACCCAGGGCCCCTCGATTGTAAGGCCGACTTCTTAACCACTAAGCTACCGACGCTATTAGTATAGATATAGATTCTGACAGAAGACCATTTTAAAAGTACTCCAAAATGTTAGAAATATTCTAAAACATTAATTACTGTTTACAGAAGCAACTTGAGGTCTGTTGTTTCTCAGTCTAAGTTCCTGAGTAGTTGAATAGATTAGCACTTTTGTTAACAAAGTGTCACATTCAGTCCTTATCAATAAATTACAAGCTTATGGCATTTCAGGATCCTTACTTAGTTGGATTATTTCATATTCAAGGGAACGTGTCTTCACTCTATCGTAGTTAATGGCTATCAGTCAGGCTTGCAACATATTTTGTCCGGCGTTCCTCAAGGCTCACATCTGGGTCCAATTCCTTTTAAAATCTTTATCAGTGATATTCCAGAATGTTATCATTTTTCTGAAGTTTTCATGTATACTGATGATCTAAAGTTTGTGAATATAAAATAAAAATTGCTCTAAGCTACGATTACTGCATCAATAGTGAAAAAATATCTGAGGTAACAACCGAGGTAGAGGTGTTAGATCTCGGAGTAATATTTGATAAAAAAATTACATTAATTCCGCACTTGGATAGTATAATTAAAAAAGCTTTGAATATGCTGGTTGCGTTTAGAAATAGTTAAAGTTTTCGCAATAATAACACTGGATAGATTACTGTACTGTTATATGGCGTTCCCCACTTGGCGACAAACGGTCTGTTTCCAAATGTCCTAGCTATGAATGCAGACTCGAGCATTTTCTGATGAAAACTTTGGAATACCACACAAAGCTTAGCGAGGCAATATATCCTATCAAAATCCTTCAACACGAAATTGACAGTCCAAGGTTCTCTTCAGATTTATTGTTCCAGCAAGGATTCCTCGAAGGCCAATCACAACCCACTGCCCACCTTTAAGGAAGATAGTTTTAGGTGCCAATTCTCCTCACGCCAGATTGTCAATAGTTTGAGCAGTTTGATTGACCTACACTTAGATACCGCGCCGTCTCAAAAGGAAAAGCCGCCTATTGGATATTTAATTATATTAATTCCATAATATTAATATTAAATTGGTTTAAGTTTAATTATATCATCATTTAAAATTAGTTGTATCATGTATCTCTTATAAGATAATGGCATATGGTGTTTAGCTTTAAGTTTAAGTAATTGTTACATAGCTCATGTTGCATACATAAATGTTAACAATTATTGGTAAACCAAATAAAGAAAGAAAAAAAGAAGCAAATAAAACAAACCATGAATCCATTAGAAACACAATTACTATAAAGAAGTCATATGGCTCGAAGTACTGCACCCCTAGCACGAACAACTATCGTAATCGTAGTATTGTATTTGGCCGGCTCCACGTACACACAGCAGGCCAATCACAATACTCCATTCTCTCAATATGTTAACGATACGATTACAATACTTGACAGTTATACATTGTATCTTTACTAGTCAGGATATCTAGAATATTTCCGTATGTCTTTTGAGAATATTGAAGATTTTCTTTATGGGATGTTATGATGTCCGCTCATGTTAGGATTAGATTCATAATAGCCACCGAGAACAACTAGTCTTAACTAATAATATTGCTAAGCAAAATTAGAAACACTCAAAATTTTTAATTTTCTCTGGCAATGTTACTCTAAATTTTTATACAAGGACAAACTTTTAGAATCTGCTGTTGGTTGTCAACAGGGTGACCTTCTTGGACCGGTAATTTTCAGTTTAGCTATCCAACCTATTATTCGGCGATTAAATTCAAAATGTAATGTATGGTACCTAGACGATGGGTCTCTAGTCAGAGATGTGGAGATAGTTTTACAAGATTTGGCTTTTAATATAAAATGAATTGGTTTAGATCTAAATGATAGCAAATGCGAGATATTTTTAAATGACGTTTCGGACCAAAAATTTACTATTTTTAAATTTAATTCATTGGCTCCTAATATCAAAATTATAGAAAAAGAGATACTGTCTTTTCGTTCCGAAATTCACCCATGATCTCAGATCTACACCATTTTGGAAACATTTAACAATTTTTGAAAAAATGAACAAAATTATAGAAATTACATTAACTAAAATTTTAAATGTGGCCTTGAATGACTGTGCGTCACTACAAGCGTCTCTACCGATTCGCTTGGGTAGGCTCGGTATTCGCAAAATTACAGATGTCAGCTTACCAGCATTTCTGTCTTCAGTCCACAGTACGGAACAATAAACTAGTAAAATTTATTCTTCCGTAATGTGGACGGGCCGCTCTGCAACTTAGTAAGACAAAATTTATTAAATTCATGCACTGATGCTGCTGAGCGTGCCCGTTTACTGGTAGTTGGAGTGTGGGAATCGGGTCTTTGGTTACAAGCTCTTCCGTCGTCTAACGTAGGGACTATGTTAGATGACACTACCTCCGCTTAAGGGCGCCGTGTGTTTCTCCGCATCAATGCTATAGTGGAGAAGCAGTTGAACGACTCGGACACCATGGCCCGTCGTGCTGCAGGAGCGCTGGGGGAATTCCACGGCACGCCAGCCTCAACGACATAATTCTCCATGCTCTTGTCACAGCCGGTGTGCCAGTTGTGCTTGAACCGAACGGATTGGCGCGCGACGATGGCAAAAGACCGGTTGGTATGTCATTAATGCCTTGAAAAATTATTAGGACTCTGGTATGGGACGTAACATGCGTCGACACCAATGCCCCTACCCATATACCTGCCACGGCTGGCTGTGCTGGTGCTGCGGCAGCAGAGGCTCTTAAGCGGCGCAAATACTCCAATCTCATTGGAGATTATGAATTTGTGCGGTTTGGAGTCGAAACGGGCCTTGGGGTCCGAGCGCCCGCAATCTCTTCAGGGAGATTGCGAAGCGTATGGTCGGCGCTTCTTGTGACTAGAAGGATGGCTTTTTAGGATAGAGATTAAGCATTGCCATACAACGTGGCAATGGTGCCAGTCTTCTGGGAACACTTCCACAAGAGGCATGCGATGCGGATGAATTCCACGACGCATTTTAACTTTTAGTTTTAGTTTTTAGCCTCCGTGGCGTTCGATCCCCGCTCAGTGCAAATATTTGTATGCATGAATATGGGTATTTGCATTGGTCTGGCTGTTTCTATGTATAATATGTATGTATTTACAAAAAAAAAGGTATCTAAGTATGTTTATCCGCATTCTAGATTCCATAACACAAGCTAGTTAGGCTATGCTTACCGTGGATCTAGATAGCGTTGTGTGAAATGTTGTGGAATATTTATTTTTTATTTATTTTATAGTAACTTTAGTATTTTTTTTTAATTTCAGTTAACATATGGTGACGTTTTTCATGTAAAAATACATTTATATAAATAAATGAAACTAATAAATAGGATTATAATTTATGTATTACTCAATCACGCAAAAAGAATTTTACACATTGTACGTGATACAGAAAAAGGATATGAGCTACGTTTTTTTCTTTTAATACCACCTAAGTGGTATAAAAAAAACGTAAGGTACCAATAACTTGCCTTTACAGTAGAACGATACGACTGAAGCCACTAGCAACACCTAGTATTATCAACATCGACGCTATTTTACCAAATGGTTTTATAATTTGTTCCTAAATACTGAGAACATTTTCGCGAACTACCTCAACCCGAAATTAATTACCTATGACGTCACACCGAGTTATACAATCACCCCCAAGGGTCTGGGGTGGGGTGAAGTTGTAAAGTCTTATTTACAACGTTACGTGGAGGCAGCACTGTTCAAAATTTTACGGCCTAATGGTTTGACGGTTGACATATTTAATGGAAGTGGCTAGAAGGCGTACTTGGCAGAGAAAATGCAGCAGGTATACTGAATTCTCTTTAATAAATATTGTGGGATATTTTACAGTGCTCCATCTATTTCACTGGAAACCAATTTTGAATTTCGAATTTAGTACAGAACTCTAATTCGAATTCTAAATTCGTTCCTGCCTTACCTTCTTTAATACATACTAGAATCTCGCTATAATACAATGAAGCTTGTATTGATTTTTCGACCATATTGGGAGACATCGTCTTAGCAGAAACTAGAATAATTTCATACATTTTAAACGTATCTGTATAGGCATTGCAACTCTTTTATATTACTCCGCGTGAAAGTCAGTTATCGTGACCAAACATGTCCTTTCATAAGGTCTAATCTACCCCTGTTCCAAATAACAGTGGTTCAGCTATGTAAGCGTAATATACAGACAGACAGATAGACAGAGTTACTTTCGCATTTATAATTTTAGAATGGACGAATGGATAATACAAATGAAAATCAATTGCCACAAATGTTTGTTCTTATATAACATAAGACAGGTTCTATCAATTTAGCAGCCGTAATTGTCAGAACTAGGAGTGTAAAAAGAATATGATTGAACTCGATAGATGGCACTGTTGTTGAAATACCGCCCGCTAATTAGTAAGGTAATAATGGCACACGCGTTTCTACTCGCACGACTTCACAAATTTTATTACCTCGTTAAGGATAGACAAAAAGAAGGTATATTACGACATCTCATATAGTACGCTTGTTATTGCTCAAGTTAACAGCGTAGTTATTATATATGTTGTACATTCGATGACGGTTATTTCCGTCGTCACTTTGATATCTAATCTAACCATCATCATAGCCTCTTGCCCTTTTTCTATTTATTTGTGGTCGGCGTAACATTTACTCCTTTCCTAGCCATAATATCTTTCACAAAGTCCATTCATCTCCTCTTAAGTCTTCATGTCCCTTTGTAGGACTCCACTTTCATTAACGACACCATATTTAGTTTCAACACTGAACAAAGAATTACAATCATACATCATGCTGGTCTGCTAGTGGCAGAGACATTGTCTTACAGCTTAATTTAAGTGTCAGAAAAGATAATTCTTAGATAAGTTTTTCTGAATTTTAAGTACTGTTTCTCAAAGAATATTCCTTAATTAGAAATATTATTTTATGATCTTTTAAAGTTTGGTCCCAGGGCGATTCTATGCTTCATTGACTAGGTCAATACTGTATACTTTAATATAAATTTTACCCAAAGTATAAATCTAGAAGCTTATCGATACAGACATTTTATAACCTTTTTACTCTGTAATATATTCGTAGAATGCGACAAAGACTAAAAACTTGATTTTATCAGTAGTACAATGTCAGTTTATGACTCCTAGGAATAACTACTATAAGAAAGTTACCCATAACTTCACAGATTTCCTTTGAAACTATCTTTTTGTTTAAAGTCTTTGCCATTTTGTTGAAGGTTCCAGTTAAAAATCGAAAAAGGTGAGTACCGTATTTAAAGACTTCTCTTACACTAGTAATATTCCTTTGTCTTGTGACTTTATCAGCGTAATTAATGTGCTCGAAACATGCGAAGCTTACAGAATAAGTGATAATGAAATATGAGGTAATATAGAATCCTTACTTGGTAGTCAACTTATCTTTATCGTTATTAGAAATTAAGGCTGAAGAGAGCACTACGTACATCCTTTACGCTTCCCTCATCTGCAAGTCGGCACACCAGTAAAACATCATTTGTCTTCTACACTGACGGCACAGAAACTCTCAGTGCTTACAGGGTCGGCAACACGAGTGTGAATCCCCTGGTGTTGCACAAGTCCATAGGCCACGGACACCACTCTCCATCAAGTCGACCGTGTGATTGTCTGCCACCTCAATGGTATAAAAAAACCATCAGATAAATTTCTAGCACAGACTTTTCTCTCAAAGTGAAGAGGCCAGGCGGCAGTCACTCTAAGAAAAACCTACATACAAATCAAAACTAATCTAGAAGATTTAAAGATGCGGATGATCTAATAAATTATATAAATTATATTTTCCATAAACCCAAAACTAACTTGTCACTTCCAGTATATTTTCCTACATTTATGTATGGCACTTGGTTGTTCGCTTTTATTTATTTTCCTCACGGCCCGTCTGTGTTTGCGCGAATATTTGCGTAAGCACCTATTTGTGTTGGTATTATGTTCTGGTTTTCTTGTTTGCTAAATAAGGCAAGGATAAGGCGCGTAAAACGACATATTTAACCACCTGATAGCATGTGCTGATGCCTTGGTTTTGTACAATTTCATACACCGCAAATGTCAAAGTTACTAATAAAATTAAAGAAAAATAAGTTGGCCTTGAGTATTTTCAAATGAAAAAATATTGGTCTTGATTATTTTCAGTTCAGATGAAGCGTCTGATGAAGATACTACTCCTTTAGAAAAGTGTCAATTGCGTTATTTTCCTGTAGTTAAAATAAATTATTTATCCGACCTTATTAAATTAAGATTGGTATAAGAGCGGCAAGAGTTGCATCGGTTCTTGTTTTATCGTCTTTTTTTAATAATCCACCCAAATGATTTAACTATTAAATATTATGACGTCACAAATGAAATTTTCATACAAGTTTCCTTATAACTTAATGTTTGGACGTTTAGTAAAAGGTAACTTATTAGACTAGTCAGTCAAACACCCTTATGTGGCCGGCGTATTGTAGAATAGATGCCATAAATGTCAAAAAACGTGTCAATCCGATACACTGATCAATCTATTCTATTCTACAAACATATTGCAACTTGTGTAGTGGGGCTGAGGTCTATATTTTCAATTCGCAATTATTATACATATACTTAGTAAGTGCATATAAGATATAACCTGATTACGCTGTACTAAACATGCTTTCCAATGCTTACTATTCCCTTATCTCTATACGTACTTTTCGTTGAACTATAACGATTGTTACTACCTATTATGACCAATAGTTAACCTAAATAAGTCTTCACATTCTTCACAAGTCTAAAGCCACGACCACACATCACCTTTACTTTCCGGAAACTCGGTTTCACAAAACTTAATTAGCGCATATACACATCTCCGAACATGCGCACATTAAAGATTGTACTGAGCCGTCATTAAGTCTTAGTCGCACTCGAGTAACTTCCCGTCGGTAACTGCTGACGCCGTCATAAACCGGCACAAACTGTCACAGCTCGTAAACTAGAGTCGTTAATGCACTTGTGTTTTCGTTGCATACGAACCTGATTCCAGTTTAGGTAATATTATAAATCTAATGGTCCCAAGAAAGTGCCTTGGAGTACTCCGGTTTTTGCTTGATAGTAGCGTTAACTAGTGTCATACATTTTGAATTGTACTAGGCTCTTAATTTATTAGAATTAAATTGTCGTCCGCTCGAAGTAGGAAGGTTGGTACAACGTTTGCATCTGATGCGTCAGGATGTTTTATTGTTTGATCGAAAGCCTCTGTATGATCCTGGTTTATATCTCGGTTGCATCCAATGCTATGCAACGGTGCTCGATGGCCCCGTTAGTGATACCATTGAAAACAGTCATGTTTTTTTTAACTGCGGCAAAATAATACTTCTTATGATTACCTTTACTGGAGTTGCATCTCCGCTTCTAGTCCCGCCCCTAGCATCAATGGAACTACTTCAACCATTAATACCACCTTCATAATTTTTCTAATAGGGGTATTTCTCCATTATTATACCAATTCTAAATATATCTAAAAGGGGAATCCCATTATCCATTACCTCTATAAACATAACTCGGTCTAAGCCCCATAATTTGTGAACATAATAATGTCTGGTACACACCGCGGGTTCCATAAAATAAAAAATAATAACGGTTGAACACAAAGGTGTCATTACATAGCCGTGTTTATGGCTGTCGTAAAATCTACTAATACGTACCGCTTCCCTAGCGAAGTTCACCTCTAGTGGAGCGGACTTTTAGTCTTCTAGAGATGCACTCTATATACTTTTGCTTTATTTATTACTACCTGTTCCCGTGACTTTATATGCATGGAATTTGATATGTGGTATGTATTTTTACTTTTTATTTTTAAAATCTTTATTATGTAATTATATATAATACACGGAATATTTTAATGTTATAGACAGTCACTTCAATGATAAGTACCATTGAAGTGTGTGAATATAGACTGCTTCCCGTGACTTCATTCGTTGAACTATTACTATTCTTGACACGACACTAGTGCCCAGGGATCCTTCAGTAATATTTGGCGTGCGAATTTTAAGCTTTCACTTTCTTTTAGAGTATAAAATGTTGAACAAAACACTGACTGTGACAGCTACACCACAAATTGTAACGTGCGTGTTACTGAATATTTCTCCATCCCACGGTTGCCTGGAAGAGATCACATTTTGCGATAAGGCTGCCCATTGTGCATTTAACTATAATTACTGTAATCCATACTACTGTCTCTTAAATCCAATTGGTGTACAATAACGAGTTACGTATCTATCTTTCTAAAACTTCGGTTTATGATTTTAGAAGGTGTTTTAAATACATTTTTCCTTACATTGTATTCAGAAAATCATCCCATCGTGGCTTCTTACTCACTTCAGCACTCAAAATTCTTCGATTAATGAAATTCTCGCTCACAGCTGCACGTAGCCGAAACTTCGAAGCTAGTGATTTAAATCGAATGACATACAAAGTAAACCATCCTATATGAAGATTGCAATGTAATTCAACTTAGAGTCGGTACTGCGGTGGCTCCTGCTTGCAAGATTGTAAGTATAACTCGATCAGACGGTGCAATATTGTATTAAAGCAATGGAGTATTATAAACTATAGATGCGTTCAATTTCAATTTCAATTTATTTATTTAATAATCGTTGTACAGTAATTTACATGTTTTCTTAATCTAGTGTGCGTTAGTACATCGTGCATGTAGGGTAATCTTAGATATGTAAAATATATTTATGCTCAGTTAGGTGTCTTACATAGCTTTTATCTATGTTAGGGATAATCTAAGTTATGCCTGAACTAGGTAGTCCTGTGCTTCAGGCGTCATGTGCAGATAAATAATAATCCTATAATACAATTACAAATACAATAACAATTATAATTACTTTGAATAATATAAAGCCAAAGTTGTTACTACTGTTAACTAAAGTAATATCTTAAATATGCAACTTATCATTAATTATACCTATTTTAACACAGACAACAACTCCTCTGTGTCATCGTAGGACAAGCTTTGGAGGTAATTCTTCACCACTTGCTTACAACAAACATAATTTAGAGAATAAATGCTAGATAAAGCATTTATCCTTTTGTACAGAAGCGGTCCTAAAAACAAGTAAAATTTGCCTGTGTACTCGTGTTTTATCGCAATTCTTTCAGTACATACAATATCTTTCCGTCTTTTGTTAGTACTTTCGGTGCTGTATGGAAGTGCTGCGTGTTGTTTTAGTACTGTGTTTAATATAAATAACTGGCGGACTGTTAGTACTTTGCAGGATTTGTATAGGAGATCGGTGGGAGATAAGAAGGAGCGGAACGTTGCTATCTTGAGGATCGCTCTCTGAGCTCGCTCGACGGGCAGTAGCAATGTCCTACCCCCTCCCCCCCAAGTTGTTATGCAATATGTTAATATTGACTGACAGAGGGCATAGTAAACTTGTTTAATCAATTGTGGTTCACTGATATATCTTATTCTCTTAAATACAAACATCAACTTGCGTAATCGATTAACTAGTGTTTCGCAATGCTCTTTAAACGAAAGGGTTTCATCTATTAAAATACCTAGGTATTTTATCTTATGGGTTACAGTTATAGCCGGGCAAGTACACTTATCCTTATTATTATTTGGTTCTATACAGTGATGCGCATACAGTAAGTGCTTGGGCTGTGTTGTAGATGGTCTTTTGCGCATCGAGAAAGTAACGTATTTAGTTTTGTCTGCATTCAGTGTTAATAAATTATATTGAAGCCATTTGCTTACAATGTTAAATCCCCGCTGCGCACGCCCGTACACTTCTGTTTCTGCATCAGCAGAAAAAAGGAGGGCAGTGTCATCGGCGTATGATATAATCGTACCGTGTTCTAGTTTTATATTACAAAGTTCGTTTATATAAATTAAGAAAAGTGTACTTCCTAATACGCTTCCTTGGGGAATACCAAAAGAGGTGTTCTCCATTTCCTCACTGAGAACACTCCCTATCTTTACGCATTGGGTACGTTCTTTCAAGTAGCTCTTGAGAAGTTCCAGCTGTAGGCCTCTTATTCCCATATTATCAAGCTTACTCAACAGTTTGGGAACAGAGACCGTATCATACGCTTTAGCGAGGTCCAGAAATATTCCCACTGTATGATTACCCTTATCAAGCTCTTGCGCTATATAATCCGTCAGATGATGCACTGCATCGGCCGTAGACCTCTTAGCTCTAAATCCAAACTGTGTATTTGATAAGAGCGAATTATCCTCTAAATATTTAATCAACCTATTATTTATGATTTTCTCAAGTATTTTTGAGATTGCTGGGAGTATGGATATAGGCCTATAATTTGATACTTGGTCTTTCCTTCCGGATTTATATACAGGAACAACTACAGCTTTTTTAAGGCACCTAGGGAAAACGCCTATCGCTAAACATTTTCGGAATATGTTAGTTAAAGGTTCTACCAGTATATGCCTGAATTTTTTAAGGATTTTATTTGATATGAGGTCTACGCCAATAGCACAGTCGTCTTTTAAGTTGGCGATTATACCGTCAACTTCGTTTTCGTCGGTGTCCAGTAGTACAAAAGATGACAGGGTAGTCCTATTCGGGAAGGGGGGGCCTGAGGGAAACTGCGTGTCCGCTTGCGTTTGCTGTGCGAGCCGCTTACCAACATTTATAAAGAACTTATTTACTATGTTAGCAGATTCCTCCTGTGATGGATGGGTGTTTAATAAACTTGAAGGCGATTCCTTTTGCTTCTTAGTGTAAGTTATATTTTTAATATGTTGCCAGATCTTTTTACTATTCGTCCCCGCCCTCTCCAGCTCTAGTTTTTCGTGATTTATTTTGACTTTTCTTAACAGGTTATTGCAAAAATTTCGATATCTTTTATAAGATATCCGTAAAGTTAGGTTGTCAGGGTTACGTTTACATTTCAAGTGAAGCTGATCCCTGTGTTTCATACAGCGGATGAGACCTGGTGTAATCCACGGTTTGATGTTGCTGTTTTTGTTATGCAATCGTGTTACCCTTGTATTTTTATGTATTGCATTCTTTACATTTTCGATAATGTATTGCATGCAAAATTGCGGGTCATCAGAATAGTAAACTGGGTCATATTCGATGTTGCGTAAATCGTGTTCAAGTCTATCCATGTTTAATTTTGTGATTAAGCGAGTTTTTTCTAGTTTAGGTAACTTGCAGCTTAGGGTTAGTAGGGCAGCGTTATGATCGGTTATAGTGGAGTTGATGATGAATACATGTGCGGGATATTGTGTTTTTAGCATGATATGATCTAGACAAGAACCACTTGCTTGACGCGTGATAAAAGAGTGCGTGGTGAGTAAACCATGAAATGAGCAGAGGTTGAGATAATGTAGGGCATCCTCCTTTACGTCTTGTTGTCCTTTTAAGATGTTTATGTTAATGTCTCCAGTTAAAATTATGTTTTTATAGGAAGACAGTTCTTGTAGGGTATTATTTAATGAGTTGATAAATTTATACTTATCGCTAAAAGCGGGAGGTCTGTATATTGCAAGTATTACCAAGTCTGTTCCTATTTTTATCAATAATCTATTGCATTCTTGCATACTTGGTTCCTCTACAGTTGCATTTATGTCACTTTTTATGTAAACTACTATCCCATCGTTCTGGTTATATATTGTGTTACTTCTGTGCATATTATATCCCGGAATTAATGGTATGTTATATGGTAAAGATAGCCTACATTCCGTAAATACAATGACGTCAAGGTTCATATCTATTCTATGTTGTAAAGTTAGAAATCCATCTATGTTCTTAAAGACACTACGAATATTTTGGGTTATTATGGTTAATGGGTTACTGCACGAGGTTAGATATTGTTTGCACTCTTCTGCCTCACACGTTTTAGACTCTGCCACAGAGAAGTTATCTAAGTCATTTACTAAATTATAAGCCATTGTCCTAACACTTATAGTAAATTAAAAACTATAAAAAATAAAAAGGTCGGTAAAAAACTTGGTTAGGGGCGCTCTTAGGCGCCTTCATAATCGATAGAATTTAGGTACCTTCTTTCCGCCATTACTTTTGCAGGACAATCCGGTGCTCCCGTGGAATGGTTACTCGGCTTCTTGAACTTTAGGCACGTCGCGCATTTGGCTTCTTCTGTCTTCTTTGCACATCCTTTGACGCGTGTCCTTGCTCTCCACACTGCCCGCAGGTGTATGTCGTCTCCCTGCATGTTTTAGCTGCATGGCCGTACTGCTGGCACTTGAAACATCGGGTCACAAGCGTGAAGTCTCTAACAGGGCAAGATGACCAGTTCACAAATACCCTTTCCTTGGTTATCAGGACTTTTCTTATGCTTGCAGGTACTTCTATTATATAATTATGGGTCTCTGCGTCCCTCTTACCCGATTTATGGCTGAGTCTAATCGAGGCCAGGAACTTTTCAAGGCAATAATCCTGCAGCTTTTCGCCTAAGTTCTGGTGGTACAGGCAGGTAAAGACTTCCTTTTCTTGCATAGTCGCCGGCACTCCTATGATTATAACCCTCGGGTTTCTTTTTTTCTGATCATTTACAGTGAGGCCTGAGTTAGTTAGCTGGGCTGATTTCTTTAATTTCTCAATGTCTCCCTTTGAGTCAGTACTAATAATAACGCCACCGTTCTTTGTTTTACGCAGCCCTCTGACTTGCAGTTTCATTTGCTCTGGGCAGATAATTTTTTGGACTAGGGACTTGGTCTCTTCGCTTGACTTGGCCTTGTCGTTGGGGTAGATCACCACTGAGTTAATGTTTGAACTGGGTATAAATTCGCTGGTCCCCTTTTTTACCATATTTGCAAATGATACTGGTGTTACTCCGTGTTTTTGCTTAGAGGCCTCCTCGATGGTTTGCTGTAGGTCAGTTATTTGTTTGGATAGGTCTATTTGCTCCATGAGTGCTTGGCGAGCTGTGTTGACTTGTATAGTCTTTCCTTTTAGGGCCTGGTATTGCACTGCCATTTGGGACGCACCGTGCCCGACTTTTCGACACAATGCACTAACCCGTAACTTCTGTTCTGAGTTGAGTTTTCCCTCCGTAGTGATAGTGCATATTTCGTTCAGATGCTGCTCGATACTGGTCATCCAATTCGTTATCTCCGGGGTTGAGATGCATTCCACCTGGGTCAGCATTTGGCTCTGTTCGCTTGGACGAGGAGCGGGTGAAGGCGTTGGCGGCGGCGTTCGTGTCGTCCTGCTGCCCTTACTAAAGGGGCTGCTGTCCATCTTGCTGTAGTCAGATATGATTTATTCTAAGCATAGCACATTTTCATAATTATTGCACTTTGTATTTGAGTCAGTTTTATTAATGTGTGTTGATAGAAAGAAGGTCACGATTCAGCACTTTTTATATTTGTAATTTTAATTGTTGTATACACGTCTGTTCACATTGAAGATCGCTAAAAAATGTACGTTGTACGTTGTCCGGACTCTAACATGGCGACATAAAATTATGACTAGTCATCATTTTATGCACCAATCAGAGACGCGACAGTGCGCTATGTAAAAAGAAACGTCTTAAATAATAAATTCGTAATAATTCATTTCTTATTGATGAAAATTATAATATAATTCATATAAATTACTACAATTGACGTGGTTTTAGTATTTTAATGTTTGCGTTATTTCTGAAAGCCGCCATGTTCCAGCATGAAGTATCTGAAGTAGTAATAAATAATTATGTCCAGGGAACACGGTAATGCGCTTCGTTCGCTTCGAAATTGTTAGAGTAGACTTATAAATAGTATAGTGGGAAAGAGACAACTATAGATAACTGTTATCGCATATAATATAATATTATACATTTTTTTATAAAACTGAGGTGGCCGATAGGCACACAGCCCACCTGATGGAAAGTGGTTTGTGTACAACACCAGGAGAGTTATAGTCGTGCTGCCGACCCTGTATACACAGAGAGTTTCTGTGCCGTCAGTGTAGAAGACAAAGCAGTTATAGCCTTTGGTCTTCCCACTGACAGCACAAGAACTCACTTTATTGCTTGATCATCTGCAAGCTGGTATACCTGCGAATTGTTGCTGATTGTTGACTGTGGTGCAGTCTCTTAGGGTTGGGAATTCAGACAGGGATTGGGATCTTATATTGGAGACTAGCAGTTACCCGCGGCTCGGTAGCTTGGGATTTTTATCCCGTTCCCTCTACTTCCTTTCCCGGGAAAAAATAGCCTATATTTTATTACAGACTGTATGTAATGTATCCCCAAAACCGAACTTAGGACCTCAAAGTCAAGAACCAAGCGGTTCAGCATTTTTTTTTGTTGCTGCACCATAAAGTTTTGGAATTCTTAGCCACACGTGATTCCTTCTTCATACAGTCCCAGGTCCTTTAGGCGAAGTGTGAAAAAAATATCTGATTAGTCCGTCAAGCCGTCCGTCACCATTGTTAAGTTAATGTCTTTAATGTTGACCCTCTTGCCTGAACTTTGCCTTCAGCATACTGTTAGGCAAGCCGAAGACATATTGAGTTGTCTTATATTATACTTACGTCAACAAGCCACTTTTATTACCCCCCTTATTTGACCCTGTATACTATACAATCAGTTCTTGACCACAGCTCTCTATAAATAAAAGAAAACCAATACATTTATACGTCGGTGTAAGGGGTGAAATCGAGGTGAGGGGGTAAGGGGTGAAGCTTTACGAGTGTCATAAAACGGAATAATATACTTAGTCTGTGGGCACGAGTCGTGATCGAAATACTAGTACACGGTATTTATTTTGGAGCAAATGAATAGTTTGGCTGGAGCAGACTAGATGCGGAAGGCGGAAGATCGGACGAAATGGCGCATATTGGGAGAGGCCTATGTCCAGTAGTGGACTGCATTGGATTAATTGATTGATTGATACTAGGCTGATGGTTAATTCAGGTGTATATATAGAGGTGAATTATCTATTCACATCATTTGCTAATATTGGGTATGGGGTCCACGAAGATTGCCTTCGCTCTTATGAAAGCGACTGCCTTCTGGCCCTCCAAATCCGAGAAGAAAACATTCTCCAGAGCCTCGTCTGTCAAACAGCAGTTGTAATGGCTTATAGGAGTATCGGCTTGCAGGTTCACGGGCTTGCAGGTGTATCGGTTTCCAGATATACTGACTTGCAGATGAGGTACCCTGAAGATTTTGAAGAACCTCATTCAATCATTTACTATATTACTAACCCTCTCAATGCAAAAGCGCAAATGTGAAGTGAAGTTGAAGTAAAGTAATATCTAATTGCGATGAAATAAGTCATTCATGAAATTTCGCATCTCCAATTAATTTGCTAATTGACAAATGATAAATATGCTAAATATGAACGTGAATATTAAATTATTCAACACTGACACACTTGTTCTCGTTTCTGTGATCATAAATCGATGTATTCACGCCTTTTTCGTTTCAGGATTAGCAGAGACAAAAAAGCCTGTAATTTTCTGTGGACTGTCATATTTTCTCTTATACTTTCTTTTCTATTTATTTACGACAGCCATTGGTGAAGTACAACGATACACATAGATTGACCTTTAAAGGCAGCCACTACATGCTGGATTTGTTGGTCAAGTACAATATGAAAACCGGCATCTTTTAAAACCGCTATTTGAGCCTGCTAGCCTTCGTCCTGTTATCTTTAACTATTATATTTTATCTTTTTCTTTTTCAACATGCTGTCACAGGATACCACACGGATAGATAAATGTAAAAAATCAAAGATAATAACAGATGTCTGTGAAGAAATTGACAGTAAAATTATTCAAAATAATAAAAAGCCCGACAGCTGCTGAAAAGATCGAAGCTAGTTTGATAACAGGCCAGACTCATTAATTTTCATTCGGTTTATAATTGTTAATACAATAAGGAAATAACAGTTTGCTTTAAACTTAAACTAAAACGTAATAACTAAATATTTACATGAATTTACAAAATACAGAAAATAAAAGAGGCCAAAGAGCTTAGGCGTCGAATAATTATTAAGATCCTTGCTGGAGCAGGTGGGTTTTAATGTTGTAGTAATTCACACACTTAAAATGCGTTTGAACTAGCCTCTGAAAAATATATTCCATTTGGAGTCACGTACTTAGTTCTACTACCAAAACTTGCACAAAAAATAAACCATTTTAGTTTCTGTTCGTTAAAAAAGACGGCGAAACAAAAATGGATGGACACAAAAAATATAATAAGCTAACAAAAACTAGTGTTACATTCAACCCATCTTTACCACCGTCGCTAAATTTCCACCCACACAATTGGGGGGTCAAACAAACCCGAGCCAGATTGCCCAATTCATCGCTTGAATGGGCAAAATCAAGACGTCGACATCCTCCTTTATTTATTTACGAAAACTGAATTAAATTACCCTCCATATTTGGACGAGTAACCGGCTTATCTTGCAAATTATTGGAATAAGGGTAAAAGACAAGATAATATTAGAGTTAATTAGTTAGTTATCGACAAAAGAACGTTGAAATAAAATTATTATGATTGGGTTTTATCGAAATAAAGTGTTTTGTTTTTTTGGATATGTCATAGTCAAAGGCCGACATGCAGTCTCTTCGCGGCATGACTACTTTTTCCTGGGTTTAACCAAAGCCTTCGAGCTCACCCTAAAATTGGATAACATGGCCGTTTTAAAATGCTGTGGTTCAACGAGTACCCGGATTAGACCCGACTTGGATAGGCAATGTTAGACGGTCCAATGCGGGAGCATTTGTGGATACTTTTTTTTGTAACCATGCAGATAATTCAAATTTTTCTTTTTTTGAGTTTTCACTAAGACTTCAAGTCGGACCTGAGGATTAAGTAGTCAAAACTAGGAGCGCCGGAACTATATCAGCAGCTGACCGGGTTCCGGCTTCTATTCAAATATCCCTGTTTATTTCGCGTTCCCGCTGCACCTTTTTTTCAAATATTTTATATAAACACCTCCCACCATCCGATACAGTGCCCACATTCCATGGAACCTATACCAGGGAGAAATAGCCTATATTTTATTATCTCAGACTATAATCTTTCCCTGTAAGGGCCTACCCTAAACCTTTCCATACGTCCATTTTTCTTTTGCATCCAGATTAATCCATTTCTGGTCTTTAATGTTAACCATTTGCGATATAAAATATACTTAAATCAATTAAATAAGAACTGTTAATGTCCTCCAGGATTATTTTATCTCCAAACCTATTTTTCCAAGTTACGCATAAACCTGTCCTTTCTCACATTTTTCTCCGTTTTGTTTATTATATTTTTATATTTTCATGTTATACGTAGAATTATTAAGTAACAAGCATGAAAATCAGACTTCATTTGATAATAAAAGAAAGCCTTTAATGTTATTGCCATTCTCATAGTAGTTTTGGGAAAAAATTATAAGAAATAGGAATGAGGGCCTATGGGTCCATCCTCAGTAATAAGTCTATTTCTAGAATACGGGCTTTATTGGCACACGTTCGATTTTAAACAAAACTTTTTATTCATTATTAATTGCTTGAGCACGTGACATTATAATGATAATAACCATTAAAGTAGAGTAAGAAGGAAAATAGTAGTAGTAATTTAAATATATTTTAGATCGTTAAATCGATCAGTCACTGTAGTAGCTTAAGACCCTTTTCTTCTTCATCTTAAGACCCATTAATTTATAGATGAAGTTCAAAATTTGAGTTTGTACAGGTACATCACATCTTTCACATTGTGTTTCATGCAAATAAAGATTTCTATTCTATTCTATTCATATCACTTTTTGGCTACGTACCCATACGCCCTCAAGGTTTGGAACCTATTACAAAAACCTTACGATTACATACGAAATATAAGAATTAATGATCATCTGATTTCTTTTATTTTTATAGCTTCTGCCTTATAAATTGTGCTCATTGTTGTCTGCCTAAATATATATTTGCTGAATTATTTTTACGATCCTGGTGTTGGATTACCACCTGTGTTATCATAAATACTCTTAGTACGGTATTTAGTTACTGTAAAATAATATTTTACAGTACATTATTATATATTTTTAGTACCACACAAATATTTTGTGTTGTACCCAAAATTTAAAATACATAAATGTATGAAAAACATCAAACCGGTGGGTTCGCCTGTGAAAATGACTGAAAATGAAATGAATTCGTGGATGACCCCGTACGTAAACATAGATATTTTATCGAAATTTTAAAGCAATAAGTATTGATAATAACTATTCAAATCGAATGAGATTGGGAAAAGTAAAATGCTCAGGAGTTGAACCCACGCCAGTACCTTAAAGGGGGAATGCTCTAACCACTAAGCTACTGAGCCACGTATTAAGCATTTCAAGTTCTCCTATACAACTACCTTGGGGTGATGGTGGGAATAAATGATTTCAACACCATTAGCAGCGGAGAGAATGCAAAATACAAAGTGAAACAGACATTCAACAACCTTTTTATTCCTTTAACAAACCTCCAAAGAATACAAAACAAGAATTCGACAGACACGTTAATAATCTATTTAACGTGCCCGCCATACAGGATACACGTCAACGCGAATAAAATTGGAACATGATAACAAGACAATAATACGGGAGTTTTGAACAAAAGTGCCTCATCGCCGCCGACAGGTACGCGATAGATTATGACGTGCCTTATCGCGTTTAATAAAGCCGTGCTTTTTTAATGGTGGTGCAAGTTTTGAGAGGTGGCGATTTGACCAATGGAGACAGGGAATAAAGTTATATTAAAATTATTTGACTAGTACGAAATATTTCGTTGCAGAGGGCTCTCAATGGCCCTCTAATAAGGCTCTAACATGCATAAACCTGGCTATATAAACTTCCACAGCTCGCGTATACAAGACAAAGTATCAAACATAGTTTCTTTGTCTATACCTACTTCAATTTACATTGCATTAATTGGGTTACGAATAAGTTTTCCGGGATATAATTAAAAAAAGAATGTACACTACTACACTACACTACTCTTCTTTGCTTGGAATAAAAAAAACATGACTAATTCATGAAAAAATTTCAGAAAATATATAGAACCAATTCGTAGTAGGTAGTTCAGTCTTATATGAAAAGTCTTGTGACCAAAATATGAATTCTTTTACCTTATTGTCCTTAAATCAATAAACTAAATATCACTATTCAAGTAGTTAGAATAAAAAGTGTTCATTTACACCCTATTCTAAAAAATATTGAAGATATTTTATTCTCCATTTATACACGTACGTATTAATTCTCTTATGTTAAATAATTAATATTTGATCCGGAGGATCAAGTAATGTATACGTCCCCTAGCCCAAACGTGCCCATCAGGCTGGCCGCGTTTCCTCTTTGTATGGCCAGAGAAACATTCTGTATTAAATATTGGCCCGACCGCGAATCTCCACCCTCCCTCCGCAGTCGGCACCCCAAATCGGCCAAGAATCTCTTGGCCTCGAGGCCCCATGGACCCGCCGTCTCCACCGCGAGCGGCACGAAATCTTACCCTTAATTATTATTTTACAGTTAAGTTTATTAATAAAATTCAAATCGCTACTTCTCCCACCTTACACCAAAAAACCCGAAGACTTCAGGCGGTACCCTTCCTTCAATACCAATCTATATCAATAATCACATCATGGCCCGAGTGAATCTACTTCTTAAAATTGTTTATTATTTTTCTTTTGCTGCTCCGCCTTTCCAAATGCTGTTAAGGGCTAATAGATATATAAAGGTTCTGGATTTTATCATTTTCTACTTTCAATACTACATTGCTTTTTTTGATGATTAGGGTGAACTAGTGTTGTGACGGTAGTTGTTAATGCCGCGTGCTCATGGAATAATGAGTGAAAAGTTTTGTTTAAATTTCATTTCATTTCAAAGTGTTAGAAGGCCAGTTTTGCACCCGGTACTGTCTGAAACCATAAGGACTTCACTTACCGCTAAGCTGCGAAGCTATTTATCATGTCTTGCAAATAGTCTGCTAATGTGACGTCAGTCGTCGGTTACGGTCCAAAGGTCAAGCGATCCTGACGCAAGTTTGACACTTTTTACCCATCCAACGCCGCTAAAGAAGTTTTCACTTAAAAAAAAAGCAATCGAAATATTTTCCAACCGCCTGGTAAGAAATAGTACCGCAATCCATCTTCACTAAAAGGTAGGCAGTCAGATTTCATACACCGTTGGCAACTATTAGGCAAGCTTTCAAGTGGGTTGAACATGATTGAGTTATCGCGACCCGGGCTCAAGGGGCCACAGCCGACCCCCTGGGTTGGCTGTGACGTCATACTGGGGGATTTTGTGCCCGAATTGAGTGTTAGATAAGTCTTCAATGGGAAAAGGTAGTGTGTGTAGTAGTTGTTCGACAGCTAAGTGAGATTGTGGATTCGATTCTTGCTCAAGCTTTGTTTGTATGAAATTTGTTTTTAAATAGCTATGCCCGCGAATTCCTCTGCATGGACTTCAATATGAGTTTTTTAATTATTTTACTAAACAAATATAGTCTTAGTCATAATTCAGCCTTATAATATCAGCTATCTTCAGTAAAAATTTTTTCACAATCGGCCAAGCCGCTTTGGAGATTACCAAAGTTATAAAACTATAAAAATTTTTTTTTGAATGATTTTAAGTTTATCCTTTTTATTTATTCCTAGAATAGGTTTCTGCAACGAGAGCGGGCACAGAATAGAAAACCAGGGGCCAGCAGACATATTACAATCGTGAGTTTAAAAAATTATAGGTGTTGAAATTTGGGTGTTATTGTGTAACCCTGCATGTGTGGTGACGGAGAAATAATGTAAGTATCAGTGTCGCATCTCATCCGAAGGGTACAAGGAGGCGACTAATGGAAAAATACGCAGGCGATATCACTGCGAGAGAAAGAACACTCCAAATAAAACCCTGTACCAACCTGTCTGGTCATGGAAAGAGTAAGACAAGGCCTTCCAACAATGAGACAGGCTTTTATACCCAACAGTAGACGCCGACAGGCTCATTGATTGTTGGACACAAAAGGGGGCTTATTTCATTTGTATACACAACTCACATAGTAACAAGCCTGTTTTACTTTAAAATACTTCAAGTCCTTAGTCCTTAGAATAATGAAGGCGAATTTGATACATAAATATGTTACATCAATCGCGTGGGCCCCATGCTTGAGGAGGAATAAGATCCCAATTTGCGTGAACAAATCGGTTCGGGCTCAGGAGATTGATGAGGCGTCATAATGAGTCAGGCTTTCAGATCCAATTATTAACTGACATCAGTGAAGTGAGGAGTTTTGTGTCGGGATTTGGGGAGATTTAAATTACCAGGGTGTCCGTAGCCAAATGGCAAAAAAACGGAACCGTTATAGATTCGTCATGTATGTCTGTCTATCCGTCCGTATGTCACAGCCACTTTTTTCCGAAACTATAAGAACTATACTGTTGAAACTTGGTAAGTAGGTGTATTATGGTGAACCACATTAAGATTTACACACAAAAATAAAAAAAAGAACAATAAATTTTGGGGGTTACTTAGAACTGACACTCAACAAATATTTTTTCATCAAACCCCACAGTCTATGGATAGGTCTTCAAAATGATATTGAGGTTCCTAACATTTTTTTTTCTAAACTGAATAGTTTGCGCGACAGACACTTCCAAAGTGGTAAAATGTGTTTTTTCTTAATACGTCATAAATCGTAAACCGCAATTTACCTACTTACTGCTAGGTAACCCTTCATGGGCGAGTCCAACTCGCACTTGGCCGCTTTTTTTGGAAGGCAATAATTAGGTATTTTGATTTTCCATTCGATTTTATAACCTTTCTTACTTGTTGCGTGATTAAAAAAGTTTCTAAATACCATGATGATCTCCTGGCATGAAGACAGGGTAATATGTTTGTCGTGGCCACACTCACTTTTCGGTAAGCGATTAGTAAGAAAAGCTGCCATTCCCGTGATTCGAGGGGCACGTTAGAAGTAGTTTCCGACTGTCAGAGTAGTCTTTAGCTAAAGAATGAAGCCCACATGACAGTTCTGAGAGGTCCTTATAACCCAATTTCTGCCGTCTTACTCTGCAAAAAGAAGCCATTGTAGAATTCCATACAAAATAATATTATTAACTATGGTTATATTGCCATTTCCAGCTTCCATTTTTAGAACTTGTACCTTTCACGACTGTTGGATAAACGTATTGCTTAGTTGGCCACTAACCACAACTCAGGCTGATATATTCTGCTATATTGCCGAAGAAACCAAGCCACATCATATTTATGTGCTCCCCGGACTCCAAGACGAAGGCCTCAAATACCACTGGGATTAACTCAAGGATGATGATGAGGGGTATTTTGATGATAATGAAACTATGTACAGTCAATAAAAGAGATACAGTCGCACTTTTTCATAAGTTGTAGGTAAAGATATAACCGTGTCTCTTTTGTCGACTGTACCTACTTTATTTCACTTAAAAATGCTTAAAAATTTAATTCAAATTGTATGGTATAAAAATGTGTAAAACTGATTGGAAAATCATTCATTGGATCTGATAGTTCGTAAAAATATTTGTAGACACACTCCACCTTTAACCTCAAAGATAGATATAGAAGCAGAAATTTGAATTAATAAGGGCGAGGTCCGGTAGCTTTGTGGTCAAACCATTGCCCCTGTAAGGCAAAGATCGCAGATTCAAACCCCGCCTAGACTTATTCAATTTAGTCTATTGAAATCATTTCACTTAATTTATTTTATTTTATTTATTTATTTAGACAACTTTAGTCCACACACGTAATAAGTAATTTCTTGTTACTATTGTTATGTTTTATAACAATAGTAGCAAGAAATAATTAGTTTCTGTACATAAGTTTATCAAGTCACACTTTCAACGTGTAACTTGGCGACCTTTCCGTCACAGCTCCTCCCATACTGCCTACCTTTACTTAGCCATGTCATTGAAGTTTTTATCTTTTGTAAAAGCTTGTATATTTCTGCTCACCACGCAATCGAAGTCTAGCCGCAATAATCGGCCCGAACTGCTCTCAGAATTTCTTCTGCCACAAGATTGATGACATCTATAATGTTAAATCGATCTGTAACAAAGATGGCTCTTACTTTATGGGCAATCTTTTCACATGCTCCTGTAGCAGTAGGATGGTAGACATTAACTATTTCAATAAAATCTTATTTCCTCTATCATTTTAGAAATTTATGATCGTTTATGAGAGTTGAAAGAAATCAAGGCGGATGAGATAAAATGATATTATTTTATCGTGTGGGTCACAATATAAAAATTATTTCAATACATTATTTTATGCTACTTTTGAAACGATGGTAGAGTTGGTAGTAAGAGCGAGAGGTTCCGGGTTCAAACTTGGCTACTACACAACCAACGTGAACTCATTCCTTACACAAGTATTCTATCTTAATTGAAGGAGTCAGCCTCTAACCATTAACTGAATATAAAAAAAAAGAAAATACTCGAATCCTGTATTATATAGGTCATCCAATTAGAATTCTAAAAAATGGCTTCATTCGTTCGTTCATTCAGAACGGTTTAAGCCCGCAGTCAAACGAAATTTCAGTACATTATCACTGAGGGTACGGATTTTGAGGTAACCATGATAAAGGAACTTTCAAGATATTCATAACAAAAAATTTAACAAGTTTTTATTTGACCTTTGAATCAAATACACTAAGCAGTTGAATGAATTTAGAAGCAATTAGTATGCTAACTGTTCAAATCGATTTAGATAGGAAATAGTGAATCGCTCAGGCGGGACTCGAACCTGCGATCTTTCCCTTACAGGGGGAATGTACTGACCACTGAGTCACCGAGCTACGCTTGAAGCAATCCAAATTCTCCTATACTACCGTAGGTGGCGACGGTGGGAGCCATCTAACGACATTCGTACGAACTATCGGTAACAATGCAGTATTCTTTTTCTGGCTTGAGATATAAGACGGCAGGCGATCTCATAAAAACTTTATAGGTACCTAAGCCACATCAAGATGAAGAAATGAAGTAAGGGAGCCCAAGTTCCAAGGTGAAAGCTAATCGGTTGCAACTGGGAACAATGCTAAGATGATTCAGGTTAGACGGTATTCGCTCTTGCAAAAGCCAAGAAAAGCTTATTCGAGAGGAATGAATTATTCGAGGAGGTCGAATACGAGAGCGGACTCTGGGATCTAAAGTGCAAACTATAAATGCCACCAGGACTAAAGCTATGACGATGATGACTGTTCTTCATATGTCAGGGAAAACACAACCCATTTTTTTGTCATTTTGTAGATTTTACAATTTATACTTGGGACAATCCTTCGACTGTTAATTTATCAAACATGATAGAATTTAAAAGACACGGAGTTGCATTGGCTAATTTGTATTTAAAGGTCATTAGAATCAAAATCAGAATGAGATATTTAAAAGATTATGGTTAACTATAAAAGGCTCTTCCTTAATTACTTGTAAACGAAAAACATAGTGATACAAATATTAGCTTAATCCTTCGAAATATATACGCCGTACATGTATATAAAAGTATCCCTAATTTTTATGAATCATGGTTACCATAAAGCTGAGGCTATCTTGCAAAATTGGAGGTCTCAAATGTGACGTCATGATTAAAATCTGCCCCCCATAGTCGTTTGAGGGCTGCCGAGAGTAATGCGCTCGTGGCGTGTATATCGACTCGTTAATTTGGTTGAATTGCTATCATCCTTGTTATATGAATGCGTGATATGTTGCGTTGTAAGTTCAACGGGTGTCTATTAATTACGTGAGGCTTTTGATGAGGTGAATCTGGCAAATTAGATGAAAGTTGCAGTAGATCATTTTGTTTTTTGCTGTAACAAAATGTCAAGGTTTGATGCAACTTGGTTAATTTATGTATAACATGTTGTTACACTAATATAACAAAATATATGCCAAGATGATGCGATCAACACAAAATTTTAAATAAAATTTCCGCCCACTATGATTTTTTCTGACGCAAGTTTTGAATTGTTGATTTATAAGTTTTTTTATGTTTTTAATTAAACTAAAACTAACGAAATGCCCTTTGGTCACGCGAAGGGTCGAGCAACTTTTAGAAGTTTTGTTAATTTTTAACCAATATCATGACAACTATCATATGTTGGCACAGATATATTACACCAGAAAAATATACATTTTGAAAAATATCACTTGGGTTTAGGGTGGGGGGTGACCCAAACGTCATGACAACTCACCATGGCAGGTGGGAGAGGTGAGTTTCGTGAATCGATGAAGCTTAACATAATTAGTACGCGTACCCTCATAAGTTTTGGTGGATTGCTAGGGACAGCTGAATTATTATTATAGTGGGTGAAGTATTGTCATGCACAGAGTGCGTAAATGTACTTGCGTTGTAATTGTGCGAAGCCCTCATCAGTATATGATGATTATTGAAATCGGTCTGTTGTTTCGTGACTTGCTATTTTGGGGTTGGAGCGTCCACTGACTCAAGGAGGACGCCTATTTCATGCCATGTTGTAGTAGTATAGGGCTACCCCACCATGTCATAGAAGGTGACTAGGGATAGGGTACAAAGTACCCACCTGACAGGGCCCCCGCCTATTTCGTGAGTTTTGAAAATCATAATGGCGAAATGTGGGTGTTAATATACCTGTGCTAACCCTTTAAGGATTTACAGACGTGAATATATCAAATACGAGGGTCCTTAGACTATAATTATAATATTAATCATTTCATAAACGCAAACATGACAACAACCCTGCTTGCTATGCCTGAACAAGCAGGGGATTTAATGCAAATTCCACTATACCATCAATTAAGGCATGATGTGGTGGGAGTGGAACAACCTCACACGTACCTAAAAACTGTTTGACTTTTCACTGACTTCTAACAGATCTATAATACATAAATATAGGCAAATAAAAGTCTTACGCGCACTTTAGATAGTTTATAAATCCAGTTATTTTTCATATTTCAGTGCCTGGTTTTATTTTTTGAAGCCGATTTAATCTTTAGTTAATCTTTTACGCGAAATAATACATGAGTACTAATATAATTATTTTCTTTTTGTTACAGGTAAGGTTTCTGATCGATATTCCGAAGTATTTATGTGTAAAAATAAAATACGGTAAATATGTACTGCAGAAGATTATAAAGAAAATAATTTTGTTTATTGGAGCTGGTTTAATAACAATTTAGGAACTGATGACAGTCCTCATCTGAATTTACCGTCTAACATACCTCCAAAATATATTAATCGAGCTATAATTCAATAAATATCATTATAGCATAGTGTCAAGAGTAGCCGAAACAGACGAGCATGTATCTAAATACTGCTGTGATTTTCAATACAATATGGCGTTCTTTAAAAAGGGAATTTCTTCTCTTAGGAGGTTTCTTTAGAATCGGCAGCGCGAGTGTGACTCCCCTGGTGTTGCATATGACCATAGGCCACGGTTACCACATATCATTAGCTGGGACATGTGCTTGTCCGACACCTATGCTTTTTTATACCACTGAGGTGGCAGACAAGCACACGGTCCACCTAATTGAAAGTGGTTACCGTGGCCTATGAACGTTTGCAACACCAGGGGAGTCACACTCGTGCTGCCGACCCTGTACACACAGAGAGTTTCTGTGCTGTCAGTGTAGAAAACAAAGCCGGAATAGCCTTTGGTGTTCCCACTAACAGCAAAAAAATTCCCCAGTGAGCTCTGGCTACGCTACTCACCGCCGGGAACACAACACAAGGTTATTATAGCTGCGGTACTCTGTAGGGCGGAGGGACTTCCCCAGTCAGACTGCTTAATTGGACGGAAATACCGTCGCGTCCTACCTTCTTGAAATGACAAACAAAAAAATGAAAGTAGATGAAGCGAAAGATGTATGCCTAGATCATGGCAGGAGGAAATATATGGTCTCTGCCTGTCCCACTGGTGAAGACTCGTAACTGTATGTATACTTGTATAGCATGAAACCACTTCAATTAAAATCACACTGAAATTCAATCAGTCCAATAATACATCATTAACGTGGTCACTCGAACTGTCTATAAACTTCAAAGGCGTGTCCATTGCCTATCTTGTTAAATCAATTCCGTATTGATTGCTGTACACTGGCGCAATGGATATAGTACAATTCGTTTATGTTGCTATAGTATATGGAACGAATGAATAAGATAATTAAATTTGTTGATTATCTTAAAGACAAAAATGTCTGGATTAAGCATGGGGCAGGCACCTCCTAAAATGCATCGCATTACGGCATAATACTTTATTAGGAACTTGACCTTTTTACGATATTTTAACTTAGGTTACTTATTTTATCATTAAGTTTTTTTGAAGTGAAAACTTCTTAAGCGGCGTTGGATGGGTAAAAAGTGTTAAACTCGCGTCAGGATCATGTGACCTTTGTCGCGTTAAGATTACTTGAGCTTTGACCCGTAACCGAGGACTGACGTCATACAACATTAGCTACAGAGTGTTTATTTTGCGATGTACGCCAAGAAGCTTCGTAGCTTAGCGGTAAGCGCTTCGACTGTAAGTCCTTATGGTTTCAGATAGTACGGGTTCGAACCTGGGCTTCTGACACATTTTGTGATAATTTTTTCTTTTTGTAATTTATTACTTTTTGTGACTATTTTTTCTTATTGTAATTTATTAATTCCTTCTGACATTAAATTAGCAGAAAATTAGTGATAGATTCTATGATTGACACGATAATATAGGTATGGTATGGTATGTTCTTTTTCTATGTATATAACTAAGAAAGAAAGAAAGAAAAACTTTTCACTTCTGCCGGCACTCGCGGAGTGCAACCCGTTGTTATTTTTATATAAATCGATTTAAATAGAATAAATTGAATCGGTATAGGTGGGAATAGAACCCACGATCTTTGCCTTATAGGGGCAATGCTTTGACCACTAAGCTACCAGACCTCTCCCCAGCCAATCCAAATTTCTCCTTTTATATCCGTCTGTGAGGCGACGGTGGAGCATCTGCCGACATTCTTACGAACTATTTTTAAATACTTTTGTTTCTCAAACACGAGTCAAATGTAAATTCGTACACATTTAGCCTTAAGGATATATATTGTAAGTTGACATCTTAAAAAATGCCGCAGAGTTTGATGCGTCACAAACCACGTGTTCACCAACGTGTAGAATGGCCATAACAAACAAATGTAAATGTAGATATAAAATTAACCAACATTTTCGTTGTAACGTGAACAACAGCCGTAATAACTAAAGCCAACAATTATTCTAATTATAATTCCACAAACACTCGTTAGGCCTCACGAGCCTATAATGCTTAATGCCTATACACTCTATACAGTATTCATTTTACAATACAAAACTGTTGAATATTATTCGTGTTTAATTTAATGGTACTTTATTGTCGGCAGTTCTACCAGCATTGATTTCTGATGTCGTTTCTACAATCCATCGACACTTCTTCAGGGATATAAAGTAGTCTACAGGGTGAGTGAGTTCGACCTTGCCTGGAGAGAAAGTACTCTGAACACTCCAGATACCGAATTTCACCCAAAGAAAACATTAACTTATTTTTAAAGAGAAACAAAATGGCATACAATCATTGACAGCCTCCGTGGTAGCGTAGCGGTAATGAACGCTGCCGCTACGCAGGAGGCTCGGGTTCGATCCCCGCTCACTTCAAATATTTGTATACGTGAATATGGGTATTTGCATTGATCTGGTCGTGCCCCAGAGAGCACGTTAAGCCGACGGTCCCGGTTGCCATACGAACATCTATGGCAGTCGTTACGGGTAGTTGGAGCCCTCAAAAATCCAACAACTGGTCTAACTGCAATACTTCGATATCGCCTTTGAGTTATGGAGGTCATATGGCAGTCGCTTCACGGAAAATATCAAAGTTTGGCCAAATCCGCAGTTAGACTGGTAAAAGCGGACCCCAGACTTCAAGTTGAAAATTCGGATGCGACTGGGATTAACACTAGAAGGAACACACCCACTGCTAATTACAACAATTTTGTCTTAGTTGGTGGGGTTAGCTAAAATGCCTTCTATAATTTCATTTATTTACATAATTTTTGTAAATTATGATAAGAGGTATTACAGATATCAAAAAAGTGTGATTAATTAACTTAAAAGTGTTAATTTTAAATGTATATTCATGAAACCTGACTTATAAATATTAATATGGTTACCAAAAATAAACTTGATTATTATCAAGATCTCTTGATTTACAAAATTATTCATGAATTATAATGATATCTACAGACTCACTGACACCTATAAATCCTTCAGTATTATTATCTTATTATAAATGCAAATTAATGTTTTAGGTGTAATGAAAATATTATTTTAAGTTAACCTTAAGTAATATTATTGGCCTATTACTGTCTAAGTACTCAATCACGCTAAAATGGATGGATGGGTTTCGATAAAATTGAAAGACTGAGATTATTTTTCTTCACAGACTAAGATCTAAAAATCGCATCAAATCCATTCAGGAGTTTTTGAGTCCATCACGAACAAATATTTCCAGTGTACAATTAGATATTTTATTGCTTTGTAAAAACATTTTCTCCCCGTTTTGTTAACTTATTGCATTTTTAATGCTTGATTTAGCTATTTTGTATGTACAGAAACTAAAAACACTTGGATGTCTTCAAGACGAGAGTGAACAGGGTACTTCTAGACAAGCGTGCTTCACCGTCGACCATATCATCACTTACCAATGGGTGAGATATTGGTCAAACGGGAGTCTATCAACCACAAAAAAGAGATTTCACCCATTTTGAAGCATATTTCACTCAATTTTTCAATAATAACGACATTCAAATAACGGTTGGAATAGTACGAGTACCTGTTCTCAATCCGCCATATTAATTTGCCCAAAACAACACCCCCTTATCAATTATTTCAGTTCCCATACTCGTATTTGCATTTTCGTGATTTCACCTGGTCCTAACTAAATTGATATTATTACCCGAACAATTTTGAAACGTTCGCCCATAAAATAACTATAGATACTGAACTAGCTGTTGCCTGCGGCTCTGTTTACGTGGATGTCGTTTATTGTGACTTTTGGTTTTATTCCAGAGGACGAAGAGGTGGATTTAAAATAAAGTTATCTGAACTGGTTTCCTACAAAGGGACCTATATAGAGATCTAATCTACAACTTTTTTTATTCCCTAAATTTCAGGAGACCAGTGTTAGAGAAAAGAGTTTTATAGGTGTTTAGAAACCTTTTCATTGTTTTTTATACTTTCATATTTCGATTGTTGTTTCTGGGTTGTCATCTTTGATGTGTGAAAATTTTCTCCGTTGAAAAAAAATGTGTTCCTGTTAACGTCTAGAATTATTGGCGGTAGTGAACGCGGCCGCTATGCAGGAGGCGCGGGTTCGATCCCCGCTCAGTGCAAATATTTGTATGCATGAATATGTATATTTGCATTGGTCTGGGTGTTTCTATGTATAATATGTATGTATTTACAAAAAAAAAAAAAATACGTATCTAAGTATGTTTATCCGCAATCTAGATTCCATAACACAAGCTAGTTAAGCTATGCTTACCATGGGTCTAGATAGCGTTGTGTGAAATGTTGTGGGATATTTATTTATTTATTTATATAGTTTTGACCTGCAAGAACTGCGTTTTACTGCTGCTGGCATTTTATGAAGAAAGCGCACGCATGAAAAACTCACTTAGGTAGTAGTTTTTAACCAACAGATGAACAAAAAAGGTTTCACAAAAAAAATCGTCAGGATCGTTTATTGAACATAACTCACGTAATTTCTTTTTAAATTTTTCAATAAACAGACACAACTAACTTACAATTTTAATAGTTATAGATGCTTACGTTTCAATTTTGCAGCCCTATACCTGCCTGTAATCCTCAAGGGTGAATCGTTTTGCGAATGTCACGGATATAAATTATTAATTAATACTATGTATGTAAATTATTTATTGTTGCTGCGCGGATCGGTGCTCCGAAATAATAGCTGTATTAAGTGTAATTAATATTTGGGATTAAGTGATGATTCGGGCTCCAAAATGAGCCGTTATAACACCCGTGTGTATTGGCCTTAATTGTTATTTTAGAAGAGGTAAATATTGATGAAGATGTAGTATTTGGTATAGGTAGATTTGCGTGGCGAAGTGAACATATGACTGCGATTTTGGAGGTTTGAATCCCGTTTAGTGTTAATATTTTGAAACATGAATATGTCTCTCTATAGTTACCTCCAATACGAACATCTGTGACAGCCGTTACGAGTATTTATGGAGACCTAAAAATCCTACAACTGAAACTCTGTAATCCTGCAACTCTGCAAGTTGCAGGATTACAAAGTTATCATATCGCAACCAAATATAGCCTACTAGCTTTTGCCCGCGGCTCCGCCCGCGTGGATATCGGTTATCGTTATAAATTGTAGCCTATGTATTATTCTGATGTCTAAGCTATATTATTGTAAAGTTTCATTAAAATCTATCCTGTACATCCATACAGTTAGTAGGATGTCCTTTCTCAAGATTTAATCTACCCCTATACCAAATTTCATCAAAATCGGCTCAGTGGTTCAGTCGTGAAAGCGTCACATACAGACAGACAGACAGACAGAGTTACTTTCGCGTTTATAAAATACTTGTAGTGAAGTATGGATGTATAATGGTTTTTTTTTGCATTGTATAAATAATAAATAAATAAATATTCCACAACATTTCACACAACGCTATCTAGACCCATGGTAAGCATAGCTTATCTAGCTTGTAATATGGAATCTAGAATGCGGATAAACATACTTAGATACGTTCTTTTTTTTTTTTTTGTAAATACATACATTTTATACATAGAAACACCCAGACCAATGCAAATATACATATTCATGCATACAAATATTTGCACAGAGCGGGAATCGAACCCGCGCCTCCTGCGTAGCGGCCGCGTTCACTACCGCTACGCCACGCTGCACCTATACAGATGGAGCAGTCTTTCCTCTCTGGATTAAGAGGCCAGGTGACAGTCGCCCCTGTATAAGCCATATAAACTGGACTAAAATGCAAAGAAAGAGTAAGTAGACTTCGGACTTCGAAGTTGAAGTGTTTTTTTGAAGTGAAAACTTCTTTAGCGGCGTTGGATGGGTAAAAATTGTTAAACTCGCGCTTCAGGTTCACTTGACCTTTAAACCGTAACCGGCGACTGACGTCATAGAACATATACTATAGACTGTTTATTTAGCAATATACGAAACGAAACTCCGTAGCTTAACGGTGAGCGCTTCGACTGCAAGTACATATGGTTTTTTTTTGTAATGTATTACTTTTTGTGATTGTTTTCTGTTTGTAATTTATTAATTCCTTCTGACAGAAAATTGGTAGAAAATTAGTTATAGATTCTATGATTGGCGCTATATTACAGGTATGGTATGTTCTTTTTATCTTTTTCTTTGTATATAACGAAGAAACAAAGAAAGAAAAAGTTTTCACTTCTGCCGGCACTCCCGGAGTGCAACCCGTCTTTTTTTTAAATGTTTTTCTTTCTATCTTTCTTTCAGATGCAATTTGAAATAATGCCAAAGTAATTATGGCGATGATGATGACAGATGTTCGAAATTGCTTGCAAATTGTAGTAATTTCATTACATACATTATATAAACGTCTGATAATATAACAGTTTTACGATTTCTTTACGACAAGACGTAAAAAATGCAGGGAAGGCAGACGACGGGTATTTTATGGGGGCTAGCACCGATGACGTCATAATTAAATGTTTCTGCTTTACAGAATATTTAAGGGGGGTGGGCATTTGTGCCAACTTTCCTGTTTTGTCGACTTTACAGAAAAATCACACATCGATTACCTTTATGCCGAATATTCAAACTTCATTGATTTTAGTGCTGTTAAGCCGATTTTTTAATTATTTGAAACAATCTTAACGTTAAGACAACTTAAAAAAAAAAATGGTATTATTGTTTTAGTTTGCCGATTTTTATACAGTCACGTACGTAACGCTATATGGTTTGATATTAAATATTTACAAAACTGTATATTGTACATAATTATAATTAGCAATCACCAATATGATGGTGTTATTCCATTATTTAATCATATAAAAATTTTTTTCTCTTTTTTGAAAGTTTATTCTACAGTCTTTAAAACATTGGCTGATGTGAAAATGAGCCCAAAATTAGGCGAAAATTTTCTACTTTTTGAAGATGGGATAGACGATAAAATACTACCTAGTAAATACTAGGTAGTATTTTATCGTCTATCCCATCTTCAAAAAGCAGCAAGGAAGGTCGTGAAACTTTAAAATTTGTGAGACATTATTTTGGAGACGGCAACTTTAAATGTGCGCCTCGTCCTTTTAAACAAATATAACACCATACACGGAGATGTTGGGAGCACTAGCGATGCAACAGTTATTGTTCCACTTGTATTCGCTCTCCTCCCTAATAAGTAACAATGTAGGTACGTATCAAAGATTTTTCAGGTTATTAAAAATACATTTGCCTCAATTCCAACCAGTGTTGTTTCAAACTGATTATGAATTTGCAGCAATGAACGCATTTAAAAGTGAATTTACCGATGGCTTGAATAAAGGTTGTTTTTTTCACTTTTCACAAGCATTGCAAAAAAATGCAAAAAAGTATAATTTAAACGTAGAAGGCGATAAAAACATTATATCTTTATATACTGCCTTAGACCATTTGCCCGTTCAACATATTACAGAAGAATTTATTAATATACAATTTGAAATAATTAGGAATAACAGTAATTAGAATCAATATATTGATTATTTTGTAAAACAGTGGATGCACCGGGAAGTATTGCCAGTAGTCAGCTGTTACGGTAATCCACATCGCACTACAAATGCTGTGGAACGCTGGCATGCGCGCTTGAAGAAAGTCGTAAAAGTTAGAAAAGTGTCTATTTTTCCCATAATTAAAATATTGAAGGATGAGAGCGTCCACAGTGACCACGCTTCTCGGTATAAGATGACATATATATGCCGATTTCTAAAAAAAAAAGAAAAATACAAATTAAGAGACAGGCGGTACCAAAAAATGGTAGGTGACTATTTGAGCAGCAACATTGAAATAATGATATGCTTGAAAAGACTCGCAAATGTTCGTTTTTAATCAGGAGTTTTTAAGTTAAATACGTTTTTTCCATAAGCTTTCTCAGCTTTTGTTTTTATTTTAAACTACAATAATAATATATTTATACCTACATTACTATTTTTGTTTCAATCATTATTTACAAGACAAAATTGTACACGACTGTACAAATAGTCGGCATTGCGGTTCCTGTAACGAAGATATTTATCTTGTTGGCTTTTTAAATCTAAAAATGGATTAATTTTAAAAGTCGGCATCAAGGGAAAGTCAGCACAAAAGCACTAAAATCAATGAAGTTTGAATATTCGGCATAAAGGTAATCGATGTGTGATTTTTCTGTAAAGTCGACAAAACAGGAAAGTCGGCACAAATGCCCACACTCTATTTAAGCATTTGTGAGAAGATGATTTCGTTAACTTACGGCCGGTCTTAATATGCGATCTCAATCCAAATATGCTAATTCGAAACCAGAATTTCGATCGATTCGTTGCTCAAAACGTCTATGTGTGGGATCGATAGTGACAAAGGATTGTCAAAGAAAAAAAATGTCATTAAGGTCGAAAATTGCTTGCAGTCACTGTTTTAGTCTTATTGTGATCCGATATCGGGGCAACACAGTACTGTTGGCTCCGATACCCGATATCGGGCCGGACAATGTGAAAGACATACACATATCTCATACATTTGACTTCGTCCGATATCGGATATCGGATGAGTGTGAAAACGCTCTTAAGCAACGAACCGATCGAAATTCTGGTTTCAGATTGGCATATTTAGATTGAGATCGCATATATGGACCGGCCGTTAGAGGTCGTAGTTAATTATAAAAAAGTACCTTTAATATAATTCTAGAGTAGATATTTTATACAGTACAATCTAGAGTTACACTAACTAACCATGGCTTATACCTAATGTGGGTTGCAGAAAACAGTTTTTTTTTAATACTTACTGAAATAACTATTCTGCGACATTTCTACACGGCTATCCAGACCGTAAATAAACATAGCTTAACTAGCTTGTGTAATGGAATCTAGAATGTGAATAAACATACTTAGATGCACTTATTTGTAAATACCTACTTACATATTACACAGAGAAACATCCAAACCCATTGGTTATTTGCATTCAAATAGACAGACAAATATTTACACTGAACGAGAATGAAACCTGCGACCTCCAACTTGGCAGTCAAACGCTTTCCCGCAACGCCATAAAGACTGCATTTTAGGTTGCAGTAATACAACACTACATACATACGTAAATATAATCACGCCTACCAGTCCCTGTAAGGGTACATAGAGATGTATTAAACACCCACATTTCACCAACTATGGTGTTCGATCCCATGTGATAGGTAGTACGGGAGCATTATTGCCGTCAGGCGGGCTTACTCTTTACGATACCTAAGGGAAAAGATGGGGTGGCCCTATTCTCCACCAGGACCCAAAAAGGAGAAAGTGTGTATGGTGTGTGTCAGTCAAAATTTTGCATTACACTATCCTGTGTAAAGCCTCTTAAGGTGCTTACATAGAGAAGCAGGTCGGCCCGCGCAAGCCCGCGCGATCGTATAGATAGATACTCGACTAATTTTACAGAAGAGCTGATCGCCGGCGTTTGGTTGAAGCGGGCAAACCGCTCCTTTATGTAAGCACCCTTAGAATGAATAGACTCCCAAATAAAGAAATGTTCTCTCACATACCAACCTTATTTATTTTTCATTACATACAGCTTTCAACTTTATGCCCTCGTAATAAAGCTCATAAAATTATTACGAGTTATTTTATATTCGCTTCATATGACACGACTCGATATTATGTTGTGTAAATTAAATGCTTCCAGTTTTCGATTTTAGGACTATTGTAATAAAGACAGTTTCACCTTGAGCGGGAAAAATCGTGCCATAATGTATATCAAGGACAGTAGTTCCATTTTGATTTGTATTTGAGAATTTTTTTATGTCATATATGTTTCGGGAAATTTTATATGAATAAGCAAGTGTATGTAACTTAGATGTTATAAGGACTTGATTTGTTCTCGCTTTCTGTTTCATTGTAACAATATAAAAATAATGTAATTTTTTTTGGGGTCCACCAAGATAATCACCTGCAAGCTGGTACACCTAATGATTGCTGGAGGAGGATCTGGCACCAGCTTGTCTCGGGGTTAAGAGTACAGACGTCAGGCATCCTCATAAAAGCCAAAAACATGACAGAATGAGGAGTGGACCACGGGCGACTGGTATTGATGCTCGAACGAAGAAAAAGACCATATCTGGAATCATCTTTTTTCATTTTCTCATGACAAGGTGAATAATAACAGTTTTTATAAAAGCATCTTAAAAACTGGTCCTTGTCCTCTGAACTTCGCACTTACTTCTCACCATGCAGCAAAATGTAGTCAATTTACAGACTCAATATAATAAGGGACTAAACCTCTTCTAATATTGTACTATTTTGCGTACTTAATGAATAAATAAAGATCGTAGACATTTCGTTCTTAGAATGTATGAAACTTAAGTCATGTGTCAACTGACTCAATAACCTTAATTCTCGGTTCACGCGCCTGGCAGCTTTTCGGGAATTATTTATTTCTACGAATTTCACACATAAGTAGACTTATGCGTATACTTCGGGGCACATATGTTGGACCAAAGTCGCAGGGTAACGAGGTGCTTGGTGAATTTGAGCTCGTCCATTGCCATAGCACCCCGCGACATCCTTAAAAGACACCCAATAAACGTGTACTGCGCGTATTGAGCACATGACCTGACCTGGAACTCCTTGCCGGCTCACGTGTTTCCTTCTTCTGAAAGTCTCAGGTCCTTTAAGCAGGGCGTGAAAAAGCAACTGATGAGGCCGTCAAGCTGAGCGCCACCATTGTTAATATGGTACGTGTATGTAATGGTGAACCTCTTTCCTGAGACTTGGCCTTCAGATGACTATCCGGCGAGGTGAAGTCAAAGTGACATGTCCTACATAAAATAAACATATCAGGTTCAAAATATATGTCCCGGGTCTACCTTCTACTTTTAAGGTACTAATCAGATCAGTCTGGGTGTGAAGTTGTTAGGAAAATACGTTCTTCGATACGAAACCCTTCTTCCGTCCCAAAAAAGCTCACGATAAGTTAAAGCAGTTGCCAACGCATTCAATCAATGGGTTTGTGGTTTTCTTCACTAACACTTGTCGTTGTACCCTTAGATGGCACATTCTTTCTTTGCAATACTCTGATCTTTTTTCGTTGAGACTGTCTAAAGAGACCGTGAGAATTCTTGTATAGAAATGACATGCTTCGGGGAATGCTATGACTGCTAAACCAAACTTGCCTGCAAGCTGAATAAAAGGTTTTCTCGAGGGTAAGGGTAAGGCAGCAGTTCCGTTAGTAAAAGCCAAGATAAACCGATATTCCAAATACAGAAGAACGGACCAAAAGCTCAAAAGTGCAAACTTTTAATCGGAACAAGAGTATCATCCATTTCTTATTCTAGTCTGAGAGTCAACTTAAAGAATGTCCCAAAATTTGCCAATAAAATCACACTAAGTTAACTTACTGAATATTTTCTTTACCCTGGCTACACAGGTACGAGTTTGTAAAGGAGCCAAGTATATTTTGTTGAGTTATTACATCATTTTGCCAATAATAACGGCAGCTTTCTAAAGGAGCCCTGGCAGTGCTGATAACAAAGTGAAAATGCTTTGATATTTGTACCCTCCCTCAGGAGTGGGAAATAGAATAGTAATAGAAAAGTTGTAATAAAAGTTGAATTATGACAAATGTTGGTGACGTCTGAACTTGTCTCTAGGGGTTATGTGACAATATGTGATTTAGATTTATGTTACTGTTTGTAGTTAGAAAGTTTTGGTAGTTGGAGTTTGTTATACATGTCAAGATGTAATTTGAGCGATATATAATTCTTCCTGTGGTTATGGTCACCATCGCGTAATTATTTTTATTTATATATGTACATATGAATAAAAATATCATCATCTAAGCGATGATCCCCGTTTATTTCTAAACATTCATCCACCACCTTAACAGGGGTAACCCCAAAAGAGAGATGGAATTTCATACACAATACAATTACTTAATAAATTATTTTTGAAATATACACAAAACAAAAGAACACAATCAATTAATAAAATGAACTTAAAACTAAATACAAAAAAATGACATGAAATGAATCAATATATACAAAAACAAAACAACAATAAAGAAAAAGTAAACTACGAAAACACTAATTAGATATGAATTACTATTTACATGTTTTCATAACATAAAACATATAATGTAATTTTTGCCAGCTCACTCCAGCCAGTTGCCAGAAAATATATCTACCCTGTCACCTATGTCATTTATTATTTTTATGGATCGGCTAAGCGGCGTTTTCCGGATCAAGTTGGTGGCTACAGGCACCGCCAGTAATGGTGGACGTCTCTGCCTTCATACGTAATGATCCGGCACGCAGAGTTTTAGATGCTTGAGTACACCTGGATTGCATACTTTACCTCTCTAGAGGTTAATTACATTAGCCGTTACCAGATGAAAGGTTGCTTATTAGATTTGTACATTTTTGAATAAGCCGAATTGTGTACAAATTGAACAGCGGTAGAGAAGTGTTCGAGGTTGCGGATTCAAATCCCGGCATTCCCTACGACCAACAACGAAAAACCCCTCCTAGTGCAAACAAATCAAGCATACAATGGTTTATGCATGAAATGAATCAATATATACAAAAACAAAACAACAATAAAGAAAAAGTAAACTACGAAAACACTAATTAGATATGAATTACTATTTACATGTTTTCATAACATAAAACATATAATGTAATTTTTGCCAGCTCACTCCAGCCAGTTGCCAGAAAATATATCTACCCTGTCACCTATGTCATTTATTATTTTTATGGATCGGCTAAGCGGCGTTTTCCGGATCAAGTTGGTGGCTACAGGCACCGCCAGTAATGGTGGACGTCTCTGCCTTCATACGTAATGATCCGGCACGCAGAGTTTTAGATGCTTGAGTACACCTGGATTGCATACTTTACCTCTCTAGAGGTTAATTACATTAGCCGTTACCAGATGAAAGGTTGCTTATTAGATTTGTACATTTTTGAATAAGCCGAATTGTGTACAAATTGAACAGCGGTAGAGAAGTGTTCGAGGTTGCGGATTCAAATCCCGGCATTCCCTACGACCAACAACGAAAAACCCCTCCTAGTGCAAACAAATCAAGCATACAATGGTTTATGCACAGTGGCTTAGCTGTATCTCATTGCAATAATGCTTATAGTGTGTGTAATCGTAAAGTACAAATAGTTCTTTGATGTTTTGTAGTTATTAACCTAATTAAATTAAAACATTTTATTAAGTTTATCCAGTAACAAACATTCGAGAAAATAGACGGACAGAGGTAACATATGTAATTTTTATAGCGGAATGTCAAAGATCTGTATTATGGCCTGTGCCAAGGGTCTTTGGGAATAAGCAAGAGCGAGTGTTTTTCTGTTTTGCAAAACCACCTAAGTGCGTATAATACAATACTCACTTCAAGTGTGATATAAAATTTAAGGTGTTCTTTAAAAATATTAAATTAAAAATACATATACGTGATTGTCTGAGGCCCTGCGAAAATATTTTGGGGCCTTAGGCTAACCTTACCTGTGAGCCCACTAATTGATTAAAGGATTCTCGAGGTTGGGGAATCAAACGGCACTTGCCCTTGTGAGAGGGACATCAAGTGCCGGAAACGTAAGAGAGCAATGATGACTGCAGTACATGAACATGGGTCACGATAACCACTTTACATCAGGTGGGCTATGAGCTCGTCTTTGGTAACATTTTCATTAGGCTGTTCTTTTTACACGTGATGTAAAAACACCGCTTAATGAAAATGTTACCAAAGAAGTCTCAGCAGTATTGCCTGATTCATATCCGTTACGACACCATAACAATTTCTATGAAAGGTTTTATATTTAGAAAATAGCAAGAAGATTTACATTGTCGACTGGCTTGTGACATAATTGTAGGGCTGACATAACCTAGGTTGAGAAACACGCTGCAGATTACTAACTTACTAGTTACGTAATGCTTGATAAATGTGTGTGACACAGTGGTGAATAGGGTGGGAATCTTGTGGACTAACGAAATGTCCTTAGATGTCCATCTATAATATAAAAATGAATCGCTGAATGTGTGGCAAAGCGCAAATTTCGAGAACAGCTGAATCGATTTCACTTATTCTTTTTTTAGAATATTAGTTATTTATTATAGTCTAAAATCAACACTGTTCTATAATCCCATACAAACGATTCGTATTAATATTTAAAAGTCAATTTGAAGTTTAATACCATATCATAAAGTTCAAGTGTTAGTGGAGAGGTTCCGGGAAGGTAAAACAATTGAGTGACGCATAATGACTTAGGGTTGCTACGAGGTATGCCCCGTGCGAAGCCGAGGCGGGTCAGCTAGTATAAAGTTATAAGCGAATACCTTTGTATGCCTGTGTGGATATGCAGAGGTTTTTTAACTATTTATATCCTGCAGAAGCCATATTTATGTCGGCTGCTTACTAGCCATATTAAAACAGTCTGTGCTCCATGCATGATAGCCCTGAATTTATTTTTTTGTAGTGATTCATTATTGGGGTACTTTGCTTGCCATCGATATATCTGACTTATAGGGAAACGCGTTTTCCAGGATCACACAGTCAATCACTCGCCATGATTCTTCGAATTTTGAAACCGAAATACTGAATTTCTCTTCAAGAACGCTCGCCAATCAATATTTTTATAGAATGTTGATTGCAAAATGGTAATTTCAAAAAAGTTTGTAACTTAGTGATATAAAAACACAATGATAGCGAGCTTTCACACCTAAACCCGTACAGTCTTCCAACTTGTTCAACCGTGTGTCCCTTAGAAATCCGATAAGCTTTTATATAAGCTTAACGGTTACACAATGACCGCCCACGCTTGTCCGATAAAGCGGAACTGCCTGTATATGGAAATTTGTGACAACCATGCTTTGCCTTCCTGAAGGGATGTTTTGACAAAATTATGGAGAGCTTTCAGTTAATTTTGAATATATGAAGTTTTAGGTGTATATTTTGTAAAAAATTAAAAAATAAATAATACTATGAAATTTTAGGTTTTGATTTTATACCCTAATCCTACTGATATTATTTTACATTAGATGCCCGTTTTTCCCACTGCTCCATCTATGTGGAATTTTGATCACATCCCGGCAATTCATGAGAAAATATTCCCGAAATAAAAAAATCTAATGTGCCTTTCCAGACTTTAAATCTATATCGGTACTAAATTCCAGCCAGACCCCTGAACGGATCTGTTAGAGTTTGATTGAGTAACAAATGTCCAAATATCTAAACCAAAATGCCTAAACCGATTTGGATTTAACTTAGCTCATATTATATTTATAGATTAGACTTATATATAAATTAGACTCGCGCATCAAAGTCAACGCTACATGTGCCGACAAGCCCTCGAGACGTCCTTGAGCGTTCTGTAGAAGATTTTTGCGCTTATTTATGACATCCATCGGAGAGCATCCTGAAAGATAGGAGATCCTATTAGGAGGTGAAAATTATAGCGTGAAAGTTCTCTAAAGCTGGGCAGCATAGAATGGAAGGTAGAATAGTGTCTACAAGCTGGGGCACTGCACGCGAAGAATTCGCACTTGCTCGTGTTCACCTTAAGACCCAGGTCCTTTAAGCCAAGCTAAACACGAGGGGCCCGAGTGGGTCGCTTGCTGTGTCCCAGCTTGTGACCATATGAGTTCTTTGTCATAGAAGACATTCGAAGGCCAGCGATATATTTGGTGAAGGAAGGGATAGATAGTAGGACCCAGATCACTCACCTCGCGTAACAGAGTGTCCCTCTTGAGAGTGTTGAAGGCGTTGCAGATATCCAGTTTGACTACAATGCAGTCTGCATTGTAGTCAAACTGGAAATCTGCAACGCCTTCAACACTATATATATATATTCTATAAGACCTATATATATTCTATTATTTTGCATTCTACAAGAATAATTTGGCTATCAAATACCCATTTTCATACACCCTCATTAATTTTCTATGCCATATTCATATGTCATCTATAAATAAGTGTTAAAGACCTAATTATAAGGCCTATTTATAGAGGATGTCTAATCTTTTAGGTCGTACGAGTACTTGCCCATTAATTCACCACACACCAGTATGTAAAGAATATATACGTGAAATAAAGAAAGACCCAAGTTTCCCTATAAATCAGTATTCACCAGCAACAAAGTTCTTCCCAGTCTTAAATCACAAGTACCTAGTGCACGAAAAACAAAACCTATGTTCTCGAACTACAACTAATTTATGGCTTGGTACCAACAAGTGGAAACTATCTTAGATGCTGCCTGGAACTACATTCATGACTTAATTAACTAACCGAAGTTCCAGGCCACTTATACTTACAGGCTTGTACAGGTCAGCTATTCTTCGGAACTTGCAAATTGATGAAGCTGTACTAACGTACACTTTGCTGTTTTGAACTACTAAATACACTATTATTGAAAAAGATGGCTCATAATACGCTTTATATGTGATTCAGTTAATGTCAATATTGCCTGTAAACTGTCAATGTGGGCATGTTACGGGATGTATAGTATATGTTAAACTTATTACAAAGTAGTAGCTGTTTTTTTACACCAAGTTGTAGTGGAATTACTGTGTTTATAGAGTTTGTAGTAATCTAAGTACTAGGTGTTCGTACGTAATTGATTTGAGGTCACCTCATCTAAATACATTTTCATTAACATGAGCCATTACTTTCAAGACAAGGTAACGGTTATGAAGTTCTTTCATATCCGTTACTTTGTACTTGATTTAATTTGAGGTCCTATCAAGATCTTCGAAGCTTGAGTCAAGCTCATCCGTAAGGTACATCTATTGGTACGGACGCGGCCCTAGCGCTGTTTTTGCTTTCGGGATTGAGAGGTCAAGCGGCAGTTGATAACCTAAACTAAGATGATGAGAAAAGATAAATTCACCAAAGTATATTTTCATTTTTTTTATATGACACGTCAATTTACCTTCACTTCGCCTGATGGTAAGCTGAAGGCAAAGTGTCAAGAAAGACTTATACATATACGTACCATGTTAACAATGGTGGCACTCAGCTTGACGGCCTCATTAGATGCTTTTTCACGCCCCGCTTATGGGACCCGGGACTGTCGGAAGAAGGAAACACGTGAGCTGGCAAGAAGTCCAGGTCTTAATGGTGCGACAAAGGGAAGAGTAACTGACCGCTTGGTTCTTTTTCATAAAACAAACATGTCTTCAGGAATCTTAATTATAACCTATAACATACCCTAAAAATTCGTACATCCATTTATTGTGCTGGTATCATCATGATTTTTTTAAAAGAGAATAATATATTTAAAACTCTCCCTCGTCAAAGTATCTTCTTACAAGACACACCACTCTATTCTGAAAGCCAACGAAAATTCATCGAACAGTAAACACAATTACTAACAACGAAATTCAATTATATATTTATCAAGACACACACAAACAAAGATTAGAATTTAGATCCATGGCAGTTATAAGATATGGCGTATTTTCTGCTCGCAAACTGTTGACCAAAGTTACGAATGTTAAATCAATCATAGGTATTTAATCCATTATATATTTTTGTATTTTATACTTACGCGATATCAATAATGCAAAAAGACCTATATAAATAACTAAATATTTGAGAAACGTACTTGTCTAACAAAGTTTATTTTATTTTTGAACCTGACCGGTTCCACCTCACAGCATTTTGAATGGGTCCTCTCAAAGAGTTTACACTGTGGAAAAGTACAAGTGCAATTTTTAATGTATGTATGTAGTAGATTGCACGAAAAGAAAAATATATGCCAACAAGAAGGACACAAAGTAGCTAATAACTTAAAAACCTATTAAACAGAAAACTCCAGATAAATACACAAGTATTTGTCTAAAAATATTTGCACAGAGCGTGAATCGAACGCACAAAGTTTCTAACAAACCAGTCGATCGCACCTCCGTGTATTATTCAGCTTAGCTTATAATAAGCACAAATTATTTGTCCAATCCAAACTGCTCCGAAACGAACACATATCCACACACACGCACACACATTCGCCCCCACATCTGTGCCAGTTAATAGGGAATCGATGTAACTAACGGCTTATCATCACAGATCCCTATAATCCTCCGAGGGTTGTCAGTCAAAGCCGCTTTGTACACTGAACTAGCAAATTATTTAACATCATTAATTACTTAGGCCGTTCAAGTGGAAAACTGATATAATATATCAATTCTTAAATTTTATTGCTTAGGATACTGAAAACTGGTGGATTCTACTTAGGTGGTAAGTACATTGAAATATCGTGATATGGTATCGAGTTCAGAGTATGCTTGCCTCAAGGTGAGACTTATGATACCAAGCCAACCACAACTGCAAGATCAGATGGCAGTCACTCCCGTTAAACCCATAATAAACCAAACCGTTGCGCAGAGAGCGGACTGAGTTTCTAAGTTCAAACTATGAGTACAACCCCACGTACAACGTTATCGATTTTGAGTATCTTTTTATTAATATTTAGAAGTTCTGACAAAACATATGGCCAAAAAGAGTAGTTACTATACTTATACTGTTGATTGATGGCACTTGGTGTAACTCGCTACACATCTTCAATGAAAACACTTGTACTATTCCACATTATATATTAAATTCCTGACCGGTTTCGCCTTACGGCATTATCAAAGGTTGATACATGTTTTTTGGGTATCCAAAAAACATGCATCAACCTGTAGTTACTATACTTACTCCGTTTGGTTAGGTACTTAACTAAAGTATCTAAATACCGTATTCTAAAGTGCCACGCAGCTGAACCTCGATTTCTCTGGGGAAAGATTTTATACACGTTGCCAAATTTGACAGTTTGTCTGGCAAATTGTCTATACAACTTTTCCTCAGATTTTTTTATTTTTTATTTTTTATTTTTTATTTTATTTATTTCGGTAATCCAACAGCGTATTACATAAATAGAGACGTAAGATGCATATGTTAAAAATAAAAAATACATATTCTAACACTAATATATTTTCTACTATCTCACGTTCTGTAGAGGAATGAAAAGGAGAAGGAGCAGGAGAAGGGGTGAGGGGGATAAGTGTGTGTGTGTGTATGTGCGTGCATGCGTGCGTGCGTGCGTGCGTGCGTGCGTGCGTGCGTGCGTGCGTGCGTGCGTGCGTGCGTGCGTGCGTGCGTGCGTGCGTGCTTGCGTGCGTGCGTGCGTGCGTGCGTGCGTGCGAGCGTGCGTGCGTATTCTAGAATGCCAGCTGAATCGAGTTTCAGCTGGCATTCCAGAATATGGGCCTTAGAGTATCTTGTTAACATTTTTCTTATTTAAAAACGCAGTCTTTTATATTTTTTTGTTTAGAAACTCAGTTTAGAGACTAAAAGTCGATATCGAACCACTATTTTAAGTCTACGTAATTTGTTTAATATGTTTTTATAAGAAGTCACTCCAAGATTTATAACCTGTAGTTAAATACCGAACTATACAGTTTATAAATAACAACACTGTCAAAATATATTATACGTATCGACAAACGAATTAATTCCTCCCAAAGACGACACAGCTGTCGGAAGCAGACACAGCACAGTTCAGAACTCATAACCTCAATGTGCAACTTCCTTAGTGAAGAGGCCAAGTTATACTGCATATGCAACGTACGATATGCACTCGCCCTAAGCACCACTAATTACGCAAGCAAATAAGACTGAGAACTATGTCATAGGAAAACTTTCATTATGAATGTACAATGGTGTACTACCGGGGTTGTGTTGCGGTTGCGTTGCGAAAATGGACGTTTGGTGAAATAGCTACAGTAATAATTGCTTTCGATGGAACTCAGTCCTGTACCTCGATTTATCAGAATACTGACTGAATAGACAGATTCAAGAGATAGACAATCTGTTTAATTAACCGATTTCCTAAAAGGAGGAGGTTCTCGATTCGGTCAGTATCTTTTTTTTTTCTTATGTTGTTGGCACCGACTTCTAACAAAATAGTAAATCTGTAAATTCTGTTATTTTTTTCTAAGTTTTTTTATTTCTCAATCTGTCATACAATCTGACCTCAGATGAATCGAGATTTAGAACTGAGTACCTGTGAGAGATAATCTATAATACGGGCTCTAGAGTGGTGACTGTGGAATTAGTAAATAACGGAAGGCAGGATTTCCCCCAGCAAGATAGAAAAACGTAGCTGGAACATAGACATACACATTGAAACTACCGCGATTTATTTGGTATTATAATATATAATTAAATTATGATATATAATTATATATTATAATACCAAATAAATCGCGGTAGATTCAATGCGCGGTATCAGTATCACCACCGCGGTATCGGTAGAATCAATTATTATAATTATAAGATATTTTATATATATATATATATATATATATATATATATATATATATATATATATATATATATATATATATATATATATATATATATAATGTATAATGTATAATTTAATGTATTATATTCAATTATATATTTTAGTTATATTTTATAATTAAATATTATATAAACCTGGCATTCCGATTACTTTTCAGTTCCCATGGTCGCGGGGTGATTATATCGTTGGGTAGTTTAACTTGTGTGTGATGGTTAACTGATTTAATTTGACCCCTTAGTTTAATAGAAATCACTGCTTTCCATAAGTGGTGTAATCTGGGGTTTATTATGATTCACAGGTTAGACCCTACTCTGTGTGCATGAATATTTCCATTCACGTTGAGGGCATAGGGCAGTTGTTGAAACTACTCTGCGAATTTCTACAGCCTAATAGTGTTTTAACATACATTTTTGTAGCTGCCGGTATAAGCACATATATTTAATAATTCACCCCAGCCTGACTATTGCAGCTGAAATTTCGCAGTTAACATGTCGAGAACATATTTTACTTGGTAAACTTTCAAGAATTTTTAAACTAGACTTCTTTGCTATTTCTATATTGTCATGAATTCATATACTTAAGTGTATTTTAACGCTACATAAAGTTTTCTGTAAGACATACATTTCAACTGAATTTCTAGTTTTTGAATTATATTAATTCATGTAGGTAGTAAATTTCGCTACCCAGACTTTACTTAGTGAGCATTTTAGCGAAACTTAATAAAACAACGTTAATTCAAAACCAATAGAGAATTACAATTATTTCACAATTTTTTTTTTTGTAAATATATTTGTTAAAAATAACTCTTTTAATATTAGGATCAACATTAATAGCCGTATTTTTTATATTAAAAATCTTTTTCGTTTTCACTTAAACTCATTTTCATGCGTCATTGGAAATTTATTTTAATATTCTGCCTTGTTTAGACGTATCGACCCACATTTCAGCCTAGAATACTAAGAGTGTTTTAGTACATACGACACCTAAGAATACAATATTAATACGCTCAGAACAGTTAAACCGAAAGACGGAGTCAGGTTCATAAGGTTTTTACTGTCGTTAAAATATTTAATACTCAAGCTGTTTTAGTGCAGTAAATGATTCTTGGACCATATACTATATAACAAAATGCGTTTAGTGCGAGTAAGCTAATGACAATATTGTTCTTTAAACTGTCAATGTGTGCGTGTCGTGTCATAGGATCTACGTAAATGTGTACTTATACCGAAGTAGTGGCAATAGGCTTTTATTCTATTTTATATTATTATCGTAAACTGTACCTTTTACAATAGTACGAGGAACTGTTTCTATTCTTAATTTTAAAGATATGTGATTTTGAAATGTCAATTTCACGAGCCGTCCGAAAACGCTAAATACAAAAACGTAGCACACTGTGACGTTATAGTGTACTGGCGCGTAGTGCAAATGTATGGAGTGCGAGAGAGTTTTTTTTTTACTTGCGGGAAATCCCCACGTATACCCTTCGGAGCCGAAGGGGGAGGTTATTTCGGACTCGAACCGACTAAACCGCACGCCGTCTGTGGGTCGATGTGCTAGGCCGAAGGTGAGGTTGTCTCGTGACATATCCCTCGGAGTGCGAGAGAGTATCCATGTATCGTTTATATGTACATAACTAAGAAAACGGGAATTACCGCGATCATGGTATAGATACTTACATACCTTTGATTGCCTGACGTTTCGATCAGGTTACACCGGCCGTGGTCACAGGCTGACTGGCTCAGCGGTGGACGCCCGCCGTCTTCGAATCCGTGAGGTAGTAGATTCTTCAGGTCAGGTAGTAGGTTAAGGTATGTAAGTACCTATACCATGATCGCGTTAATGCCCGTTTTCTTAGTTATTTATCATGGAACGCGAGACTTTAAAAGTGAGTTTATCGTTTATATGTTGACCTACCTAATTTGGCATTAAAAATAATGAAAAGTCATAGTTTCAGTTTACTTAGGTAACATCTTATTTTACTATGCATATTTGTTGATAGGGAACTACGACATTAAGCGGTGTTGGTGATGATCCGTTGACTCATGACCATGACACTGCCCTATTGTTCACGCTGCGTTGAAATAACACTTACTACGTCTACGTATAGAGTTTGTACATAGTCTAAGATATCAGTAAAGAAAACCATTGAACTGGTTACACAGCAGAAGTAATGTGCGCCAAGAAAAAATATCTTTTAAAATTTCTCATAATTTTCTAAAAAAAAAACTTCAATAATTCAAAATTTAAAAATTTATCACAATTAATGAATAATCATTACGGCCAGTGGGATGAAAAATTGGAGAAAATATTATTGAAGCTGTACAAAAAATTCAATGTTCCCAATTTATTGCAATGGGCACTGGACAAAAAAACGCGATTGATAAAGACATTCCCTGAAGTATTTGGTTAATATATATATTAATATAGATAGATGAAAATATTTTATAAGGAAATTGAAGTATGATATAACATCTAATATACCCGAGGTCGTTAATCTGTAATTATTCCTACATCACGCTTTAGAAGTTAATTAAAAATAAACATTCATTATTCTACGGCTCAATTACCAATTACCGTCTTGGGATTATGAAATTAACTTCCTTTAATTTTTGAAATGACTTAGTGATTAAAACATCTCTGCTTATTCCTACGGATATACCTACACAAAGGTAAGTAGCTTGTACCAGGGTCCCATTTTGTATTTATTTGATCTTTAAAAAAAATATTTTAAGCGAAATCATCGAAAACTTCGGGTAACTAGAAATCGTGGAACTCCCATCGTCACCTCCGATCACGCTAACGTCAGATTGATTATTTACGACCAGTATTTGATAATTTGTGACAATTCACATGTGTACATTTTGTATAGTAAATATTTTTTTATGCAGACTGTTTTCACATCTGTCAGCATTTCTAGAGTGCAACAATTTTTTTAACTTTCGCATCGTGAGAAAGTTCCTCTCTCTGGAGCCCTAACCACCGGTAGCTTGGTCCTTGTATCCGATACCGGTGGGACACTACTTTTTATATTTTTAAATAGATGTTTGTTTTTTTTTATATGTATTTAAAAATATAATTTGTAAGTTTTTCAAAATGAATAAAGAGATAAATAAATAAATATCCCACAACATTTCACACAACGCTATCTAGACCCATGGTAAGCATAGCTTAACTAGCTTGTGTTATGGAATCTAGAATGCTGATAAACATACTTAGATACGCATTTCTTTTGTAAATACATACATATTATACATAGAAACACCCAGACCAATGCAAATATACATATTCATGCATACAAATATTTGCACTGAGCGGAGATCGAGCCCGCGCCTCCTGCGTAGCGGCCGCGTTCACTACCGCCACGCCACGGAGGTTGTCATATACACTTTATTTCATTGGGCTAGCTTTCTTAGCTTGAGAGATTTTTAGTGAACCATATTCATTGCTCTCACGTGTAGGTACATACATACAATCCCTACAATACAGGCCCCTTTTTCATCGGCGTAAGCACGACATCACGTTGCCTAGTGTTCCAGTTTCAAAACAAAACGGAAATCTGTATTCGCAATTAGCTCTGAAACAAAAATACCGTCACGTGTATTGTCACAAGTTTGTGCTTACGTCAAGAATCTCCGCAAGAAACATATGACTCAAAATAAAATAAAATTGGTAAAATTTTCCGTAGAGTTTGACAAAGTTTTTGGGTAAAAATAATTTTGAATAGTACAACGTTTACGTGTACATAATGGATTCGTAGCTTAATTTGGTTTTGTTGTTAAGAGTTAATTTAATAAAGCTAGCAATTCTATAACTATGTCACTAAGATTTGTCGTTCCGTAAAAGCCTAGATGTCACTTTTGGAAGAAAGTGGGAGGAGAGTTCACCAAAGGCTCTAAAGAACACTGGCATGTACCCAACTGGATAATAATGACATTTGTTCGTATAAAATAACTAGCACTAGCCCACGACTCCGCATGCATGGCATTTTGATTCCGCTCCCGCAACACATGCGAACCTATTCCTGGAATGAATAGCCTAAGTGTTATTCCAGATCATAATCTATTCCTGTACCAAATATCTGCCAGATTCGGTAAGCCTTTAGAGCGCGATACAATAACAAATATCTTCTTTCTCTATCGCTATCTATATTCAATATCTATCTATCTTCAACAAGCATCTTCACAAATTTTCACATTCAAAATATTAGTAGGATTTTGTACCATGAATAACTGTACCCCTAGTACGACGAACTATCGTAACCGCACCTTAAACGTATTGAGAGAATGGAGCACTGTGATTGGCCAGCTTCACACACACACAGGTTCACATTAGGCAGGCGGCCAATCGCAATGCTCCGTTTTCTTGATACGTTTACGTTACGAATTTAAATGTTTTTGTGCACTGTCGCGTCTCTGATTGGTGCATAAAATGATGACGAAAGTTTTTTGTCGCCATTACAAAGCTCGGGCAACGCAGCTAAAGGTTATCTTTATATGTAATTATATAAAATCCTTCGTTGTGAATGACTGAGGTATCAACACGCAGTCTGAACCGCTGATCGGAGAGACCTGATAATCGGTGGGTGTATTCTTTGTGTTTTAAAATTCCTCCCCTAAGAGGGTGAAAAAGGGGGCGAAGTTTGAAGTTGAAATTCTATAAAATAAGTATTACGTTTTCCGTCAATTCTGTTCAAAATATTTTATGCAAAATTAAGAGATCCTTTCTCAGCGCTTGCCTAGGCCATAGAAGAAGTCGTTCTAATTTCGTAGTTCCCGATAGTTTAGCCCTGCATGTATTAGTCAGTTCTGTAAGAAAACTTTCTACACCACATAAATAATTTAAAATAAAAACGAATTAACTTCAGATGTTTAAGTTACAGAAGTGCACAAACCTTAATCTAGTCCGAACTTAACGCGAATGAAGTCACGGGCAAATGTTAGTAATAATATATCATTGATTTGACCTAGTAACATTGTAAACATCACTAAACAAAGTTACGGACTGCGACACGGGATTGTTACAAACTCACAAAGTTTACTAACGGCATATGTGGCGGGAGGTCGCAGTTTATTAAACGCTAGAGGGTACGTTATAATTGTTTGCATTAAAGCACTACTCACACTTTACAATTTTATGTTTGGTACCTCTCTCTAATCATGAATGTATTACCCAACTATCTACGAGGTCCAAGCCAAAAAATTGATTAATAGACGAACCACTGAGAAAGAAAGAAAAAGATACCAATTTATTACTGTCCATACATTTGCGAAGGCATTTCCCTCGCAGTTTGTGGGTCAAATGGCAGTCGCTCCCGCAAAGGCCAAGAAAAACCAACTAATAAAAAAGTAGGAGGTCCCAACCTCCTCTCTCATCACCATCTTCTAGTTGTTGCCGGTTGTATGTAAACTGACTCAGTTTTGTTTGAATTTAACAAACTACCTACCTACGGTATGGCATTTACCTACTTTTTTTTTCAAAAATACTAATCCAAATCGAAATATAAACTCATTCCTATCAATAGTTCAAAAGCTCATACTAACATTTACCTTAGTGGCTGCCTAAATAACATTGGGCATAAACATTTGTTTCACACAAACTTTTGATAAAATATTGGACGTGAATAATCTCCAGAGGATTTTAACGAATCTTCTTCAACCTTGGTCCCAATATTTGTAGGTCAGACAAATATCTTACACTAACTTCCGCTAGCTTGGCGCGCCCTCGGGAATCGCTCATTTTTCTTAGTTGACAGTATTCAAAACAGAATAATTCGCGAGGAATGGAAAGCATTTCAAAAGATTTGATCTTCCATCATTACCAGCTGCCCTTGTCTACCTGTTCTATCCTTTGCTGTTAGTCGCCATATCGTTCTCAAAGAACATTTTTAAAAGGCAAGCCGGTGAAAATGTTGTATTATGTATGTAAACATCTCTACCGCGGCTTCTTTTTGCAGAGCAAGACGACAGGAATCGTGTTTTACAGACCTCTAGCCACTAACCCAACCACATAATAGATAATAGTGCCTACTGACCCAACTAGGGTTTATGATACGGCCGCATAATTTTTGGTGATGGAACTGCTATCTGACCGCTGCAACCGTCTGGTGATATAGCCGATGTTCGTCTCGTAGTTAGAGCAGATTGGTGGATTAGTGGTGCTACTACGCGTAACGAATGCTATAGGAAGTTCGTATGGTAAGCGGGCCGATGCAGGTCGATTTGTACCCCTAAGGTCATGATTTTATCTAAGACGTGGTTTAGTCAGAAGAGAAGTGGCGGGAACATTAGGCGGTAGCGGATAATTTAAGTAACACAATATAAAAACCTTATGCAGTGTACAATAACGTCAATGACGTGACGCGCGCCACTCGATGCGATGGCGCGTCACTGTCGTCGCGGGACGTCGCTCGGAGGCGCGGACGCAATTCTCCTCTAAGACAAAAACGACTTTATTGCACACAACATAAGGTTTATATTGTGTTACTTAAGTTGTCCGCCAAGTCATAAGTCCCCGCCACGTCTCTTCTGTATAAACTCAGCCTAAGATGCATAATATCATCAGGAATGGTGGAAATATAATGTTACACACGGTTTTCATTCAATTTAATATGATTAGATACCTCCTCTTCAAGTTTACCATAACGTATTAATTGCAACCACTCACCTGTAACTTAAACATAAATTAATAAGGGTGAAAATCACAAAGTAGAAACTATGCAAATTTTACTCGGGAAATATATTAACTTACTAATAAAATGTAAGCTGGTCTGCTTTCAACGCCGGCAATCATAGTACTTACACTAATACTTAAAGTGCTCGTCTCTGCTAGTACCCTCGTTTCGCAATACAAAGTGGGTCTAAAATTACGATAGACAACAATATACCGTAATTTAATAAGTTTGGAAAATGCCGACGCAGCTGCAATAAGCTTCGACCAATGAGAGTTGCTGTTCGTAACGACTAGACGAGGTACGGGCCCATACATAGCGATTAATATAACTTTTTGAACTGAACCGCACGACGTACAGTTAAATTGGAACACGATAGTATCCCAGAGAAGGGTCAAGAAAAAGACCACTGATAAGGTGATAATGATGACTTCAGGCAGGTGACTGGAGTTCATATTTAAAAAAACAGTTGAACTAAGGGTAACTTTACTTCCCCGTAGTACAACCAGTTGGACATCGCAGTTGTACCACGGGTCGGGAGCGTGTTGAATAGGGTGGCCCAAGAGAGGCAGGTATGGAAAAGGTAGGAGAAGGCATTTGCCGATTGGTAAATAGATCTGCAAAAAATAAATTAATAACAAATTAGAGAATAATATTAGTTCTTAGTTACACTGTTTATGCATGTCTGCATGAAGCCTTATTATTATAACTGCACGGCATCCTGTGGTAAATGTATAGCGTTTACCAGCTGATATAAATCCAGCCAGCATACCCTCCAAACCATCTAGTTAAGACCCTATCAGAAACCCATATTACCTTATTTTAAGACCCCTTTATAGATGAGGACTAAACTGTGAGGGCGTATACCCATACGCCCAAACCCAAAATCCGCTCACGGTAACACCCCACCCGCCACTCGACGTTTCAATATTCCAACAAGATGCAAGCAGCCGTAAAAGAGAAATTCCTTTATGCGCCTTCAGAGTGCTCGCCTAATATTTAACGAAAAGGTTTTTTGGTAACCAATCTTTTTACAAATTTCAGCTTTTACATGCAAAGTGCAGGCTTTTAGCGTGATAACTTTATTTTTGCGTGCTTAAGTACCTAAATGAACCGACGTAAGTAGGAGTAATCTTGCTTGGCATTATGGGGTTACATTGAGGGCATGAACTGTGGGAAAAAAGTTTCAAATGGTCTTTGATACAGTAAATACTTTTGAAAAAATAGATAAGAAGTTAAAAATTAACATGGTTATTTTGGCAAGAACAAATCTGATTTACAAATTAAATAAATTTTCCATTTTTGTTTTTGTATTTTTGTTGTGTTTCTTTTTTACAGCTGCTAAAGGTATAATACAAACCTATATAATAATAGTTATTAAAAGTATTATAGAGTTATCTAATAGTAGTTTATGATACTGTTGCATAATAAGAGTTCTTATAACACGAGTGAGTTTTAAAAAAAAGAGCCGTAGGCGAGTTTTTTTATATTATCACACGAGTGTTATAAGACCAAGTTATGTACAGTGTCATACACTACTTTATCTACTCTCATACTATAATACATAAACTAATTTATTTTATAAATAAAACCAAACTTTGGTTAATATAAATGTAAAAAAAAAAAGTTGACGCCAAGCCAAGGCCGCAAACATCGATTGCGCATGTGCGTTTCTTTTTTTTTCTTCCGAATTGGTCGTTTTTTTTTATTAAAGTAGAGGTTCAGTCCAGATGGAGATTGTATAGGTGTATCGTTATGATTAAAAAGTTATTTTATGATATAGGTGTTCATACAAGACCTGTATCGTAATAAAACTTTTTTTTTGGCCTGTGCGTAATGTTTGTCATAAGAGTTCTGATTTCAATTTTATAATCTTTGTATTATAGTATCAGAGTAGATAAAGAATTTTAGATCTCATTTTTCGAAGTTATGTATAAGGGTCTTGTCACCTCATTTTTAACTCTGGTGAAGTCTAGGAGAAAATATAAGTTTCTTGAGAACTTACCGTTATAATGTGTAACGAAAGTAAATTAATTTGACTTGTTTTTGCATGGTCAATATAAATTCCATCGATGTTTACTCCCTGCTTGGACAACTCACACATATTACCAACTAATCTCTCAATACAAACACGCACTTAAACTCAGTTTAACACGTAATCCATTGATTATAATAATCCCGGTTAAACCTAACGCTCAATCAAAGTTTTATACAATCGATCGTAAGTTGTTCAACTTCGGCCAACTTCGGTTAACTTCGAATAACTTCGAGGAGTTTGGCCGCCATCTTGTCTGATGTTGGCTTCACGTAATGGTTCCGCCGATGCGGCGCTATACTAACCGCTAGACGGAAATTAATTCAACCTACGAGAATTCGCGGTTATACGAGTAACTACTTATGAACGTGTTCTAGAAGTTTCTGTTTTATTATTTAATATTATTTATTATACGAGATAAGTACCACCCACATCCGTGGTAGGAGCAAAGTTAGCAGTAATTCTTAATGTATTTAAGTTTTGAGGAAGTTTCATGATATGTTTAGCAGTCTATATCAATTATGTAGCTGAAAAGTTTATATCTACATTTGAACATGTTTATATCTAGAAATATTTATGATATTTGGAAAATTATTTTAGCATTTGATAGCCTAGTTTTTCGCAAAGGTTTTAAGCTGTTAAACATCTCGCTACGATCATTAGTATTAGAGTTATGAAAAAAAGTACACTGATATGGCGACGCAGTGTCGTGGCTCAAATTTAAACTGAGGACTTTATAATAAGTTTGGTTAAAGTTATAAGGGATAAATGTGATGATATAGATATGCATAATGAGCCTTACTAATCAGGCACTGATACTGTTTAATTTGTTTTTTAAACGCAATAGGTCCAGGATGGAGTATACAGAAATGGATTAACATCCTTCCCAGAAGAATAATTACAAGGTGGAATATGTCTCCACAATTATAGCATTCCTTACTATCAAAAGTTGAAGGAAAACCTACGACAATATTTTGACGAATTCTCTCTTAAGTGCATAAAACGCTCCAAAAAATAAAATAAAATACAGCACTTGAATGGGAAGGCATGGATGGAGGGTTAAGTTGGCAGTTACCAAACATCTGTGGGTACTCGATCGATGGGAATTCAATAAAATTAAACATTCAGTCAGCGTATCCAAAGAGATCTTGGGCGGATTTAAGACATAAGCGATAGCGAGTCAATATAAAATCAGTACTTTATCATGGCATATAGTTGTATTTAAATTTTATGGATATATGAATACCAGATGAATAACTCACACTCAATCACGCTAAAGCAGCTAAACGTATTTGTGTAAAATTTTGCACAGATATAGATTTACGATCGAAAGGTCTCGGGTTCGAATCCTGGCCATTACAATACCGACGTGAACCCACTCCTAACACAAGTAATTTAGTTTAGTTGGTGGGATTAGAGGGAATATTAATATATTTGATAATTAAATCACATATTTATAAAAATACAACACAGAGTTTATTCAACACATAGAATCAAGAAACAGACAATCATCAGAGTGACAATCACAGTTATGTCACAACACGGAGTCAGCCAGGATTAAAACAAGGTTTACATAGGCTACAAAATAAAACCTCTAACAAATATTGGTAATTTCGATTCTAATATTCCATAAAAAAGTGAAATAGTATATAGGCCACTTCTTACCTCGGGAATAAGTTCCCATAGGATCACTTTTCCTCTCAAGTATAAACGCGTAAAACTATAATATCTAAAATTATATACTTATTCATTTTGATATTATAGTTCTCTTCCATTAAAAGTTATGGACGGATAAGTAATTAAATTATTCAATTACAACATGTAACCCTAAGCGCCTAATCTCGGGATTGCTTTTGCTAGGACTAAAGCTCTCGGCGGCACCCGGTGCGGTTCTTGTTGAATTGACCTTGATCCTGGCTTAGAACCAGTGTTAGACTAAATAAAATTAGTGCTGTATTATGAAATACGTTTTCTTACATTTCAGCCTTTACTTGCGTCAATATTTGGCAGATTAAAAGTTCCTTTTTTATTCCTAAGAAGTATTGTATCATGGGAAATTGATATTCCCACCGGCTTTCCTTTTTATCACTTTCACTTTATTATTTTATAAAGCACCCTATCAATTCTCACACACTCGTCTCCCGAAAAATCATCTAATCCCCCTTCTTTTTTCCAATGCTCACTTCCTTCCTCTCCTCTCTCTTTCACTCACTGCTTTTGGTTTCATTCACACACCGCGTTTAGTAACATCACCTTTCATACGTTTAGTTATCTTTCCCATCCTACATATCCTTTTGTTTTAATTTAATTATTTAAACTTCATGCACGCTTATACAACGGCGGACTTAATCTCGTAGGCATTCTCTATCAGTACTACTGCTCTTATAACTTGCACCAAACAAGAAATAACGCGTTACATCCCGGCCTCCCACTTATGGTTAATATGTTTATTTACTGAGTGCCGCCGCTGCCTTCGAACCACTCCGAAGGGTGATCTGTGTACTTAGAACTGCGGATACTCCCCAATACTTTTTATTTGTAGTGTTTTTCCTTTGTTCGAAGGGTTGTATCAAGTAGCTTCCAGATTGTTCAGTAGTTTCTGAATACTTATAGCGTAAAGAGAGATATGTAGAAGTTTTTCAGATAAGTAGGGCCTTTGGCGATCCTTTGGTAAACGTAATAAAAATCTGGGTAAAAGAAGGTTCAGAATGAATGAGTAAGGGTGCTTACGTAGATAAGCAGGTATGCTCGCGCGCGCCCGCGCCATCATCAGTTGTTTACCACGATTCACCACACAAACTCATTTATTTACAATCGACGATCGCGCGGGCAAACCTGCTTCTCTTTGTAAGCACCCTTATATATTAGTAAAAACCAGCTTGTGCCTCTTTTACATAATATATTCTCTTAATTTTTAAACCCGTCGGTACCTACATGGTTAAAATGTCGACCTTAGATACCACCGGGAAGTCTAAGATTCGAATTCTAACCCTTACAACACCGACGTAACACAAGCAATTTAGCTATTTTTTAGGGGTCAGGGGTTAGGGTCACTAGTAATTTCGTTTACTAAAAATCGTATAACATTTCTTTCTGACTGCGTACCCTATTAATACCCGATAAGGCTATCTCGAAACTAGAAATAGCTCTGGGTCAGCAGGGGTACCAGGGATATGTGTAAGGCAATTTCACACCTTACATCTGAAGACCTGTACGGGGTGCGGTTTTAGTCATTTCGATTCTTACCTAACCGCACCTTTCGGGCTACAAGTGGGCATCTCAAGAGTATTTCTGCAAGACAAAAAAATATAGTACGGTCGGCATCAAATCGATCTTGACTAGGAAAGTACTCAAAATGATCTCAATACCTTGCTATTCACCCTTTCCTGTTGACTTATTGTTCTGATATTTGCACATCTTCAGTCCGGACGAAAATACAATTAAATCAATACAATAATTCGATAAATTTATTACGGCTATACTCACGTCAATCGTCAGGATGCGCCCGACTAGTTTTGGACGCGACCGGATTCCTTATTCATGAGCAGAGCATCCAGGCGCGGCGACGTTAGTAAAGCACCTGAATTGAAAAATGGCTCACGATACTTTCTATACGAAAATCAATACAACAGTATGACTTGACTCAAAATGATTAGTATTAAGATCATTTTGAGTAAGTCTGCTGGTCAAATTATCTTAAAACCAAGCAAGCAAAATCAGTCTGTTTTTTTTTTAAAATTTAAATAGTATTATCGTCCGAACTAAAGGTACTAATTATATCAGAACAGGTACTCCTCAGCTAGGGGGTAAAACAAGGCATTAAGATAATTTTGAGTACTTTTTTCATGATGTTGTTGCTGACGTTTTTACGCAATAAATAATTTGGTACAGAAATTCTGACAATCATTGTTTAATGATCTCGATTCGTTGAATAAAATGTAAAATTTCCACGATTCGTTCAGCAATCAGGGAGCCATTTCGGTTCGGAAATCAATCTCGCGTGTTGTGACGTCATCGCGTGGACATTATTTCTCGTCCGGGAATTTATTTGGTGGCTTCGGTTTTTTATGTTGGCAATGAGCTTTTATTGGTCATAAGAATTCAATTTTCATTTTGCTGATTTGTAGGGTGAAATTCTATCCTACTAATATCGCTGAAGTTAGTGAAGGTGTTTGTTCATAAATCACGCTCTAGCGGCTGAATTAATTTGGTTGAAATGATACAGGGATTGAAAGTTTGATTTTTTTTTATGACTTAGGAGGAAATTTTTATCTGGAATATTCACAAGAGAAGAAGTAGGACACGAAGGTATTCCCGTCCAATTGAGCAGTCCGACTGGGGAAGTACCTCCGCCCTATAGATTACCGCGACCATAACAACCTCATGTTGTGTTCCCAGTGGTGAGTAGGGTAGCCAGAGCTCATTGTAGAGGTTTTGTGCTGTCAGTGGGAAGACCAAAGGCAATTCCAGCTTTGTCTTTTACACTGACGGCACAGAAACTCTCTGTGTTTATAGGGTCGTCAGCACAGGTGTGACTCCTGGTGTTACACACGTCCATAGGCCACGGTAACCACTTACCATCGGGTGGGCCGTGTGCTTGTCTGCTCGGTTGTACAAAAAATCTTTCGAATTTTATAATTTTAGTAGCACAGACCTACTTTTTAATATGTTTTTATCATAATGAATTTATTTATATTACAGGTAAGAGATGATTCCTCAAGTTTCTTCAATGACTTGTGTAAGTAAGTAAATTTAAGATTCTTCATCCTAGTGTTAATTGCAGTCGCATCCGAAGCTATCAACTTGGAGTAAATAAGTAAGTAAATTTATTAAAATAATGAAATGAATCGTGTTAGAAAACTCCGAGACGCGTAGAACATAAATCTAAATAATAACTCAAAGGAGAGTGTCTGATTGACATAGTGATCTATCAACGCACAGCCCAAACCACTGGACGGATCGGGCTGAAATTTGGCATGCAGGTAGATGTTATGACGTAAGCATCCGTTAAGAAAGGATTTTCATTAATTCTACCCCCAATGGGATAAAACAGGGGATTAAAATTTGTATGAGACTTTACCAATTTGCATACCGTGCATAAAGCTACTATGTTGACTCAACACTAAGCTATAACCGACATCCACGCGGGCGAAGCCGCAGGCAACAGCTAGTATATAATACAATTCCCAGTCTCGACAGTACAAGTGTGACTTCCCTGGTGTAGCACTTTCCATTAGATGGGCCGTGTGCTTATCTGCTACCTAAGGGATATAAAAAAGGAAATATTACACAACATTTAGATACATATTAATACTGTCCTCCCCACACTCTACAATATTTTAAAATCTGTAGTCATATGGCTGCTGGTAGTCAAAATGCCGGACTAAATGTAGATAGAACCAAATAAATAGCGATAGAATCCATTAAATAATGGTTTTATTTCTATGTGTACGTAATATATACTATTACGTAACTTTCACAGCCAATTTGCGGTTACCATAAGGGCCTACTACGCAAACTAACGGTCCTCTTAACTGTCAGTTTATAGTTTATTAACCACAACTCACACACAAATTACCATAAGTAGTCAAATAAATCTAGAAATAAAGTCTTCAATTAGCGGCCTGAATGGTGTTCAGCCATTTCATTAAACGGCTAGAAGAATGACTTATATCTGCATAGTTAAAAAAAAAATAACCACGAATAAAAATGTGGACCTTCTAACCTAACCTATCCAAGTCGGATTGCGTAGCTTTCTCAATCAACCTATCACTAATTTTCTGTGAATACACCTCTGCCTATCCCTTCGGGGTGTGGTTATATGTATGTAATTTTCTGTTTAATTTCAGGATGGCGCCCCATTTTACGATTGACCTAAGCATTAGCCAGCCATGTTATTAAATATTGAAATAAACGTTACGGTTGAATATCATTCAGGCCGTTCATTGAATGGCGTCGTTTAGTTTACAGCCTAGGCAGTTAATTCAACAGCTGATTAAGCTAGTTGGCGGCGACACATACATAGAATATTATATCCATTCACATTAGAAAGAAAGAAAGAAAGAAAGAAAGAAAAATATTTTATTTGCGACCACACACAATGTATGATATGATATAATCGTAAGCGACAATGGAGTGCTTGTCTGTGTGTAAACATTTTGGTACGATAATCGGAGGGTGATTATTGCTAGTACGATTTATCGAACCAAAACGTGTGATAAAGTCGCACCGTCTAAATGACGCCTTTTATTTTTGACTCTGTCGTCTTTTGCCAGATTTTTGTGTTTTAAAAATGTTTGCAAGCCACACCATAATGAAAACAGGCTGCGTGTATTATCAACTAGTTATAATGGGCACATTGACTTTACCAGGAATATGAACCATTAAAACGTATTTGATAGCGACCATGGACTGATTCATTTCATTGGAATCGTTTTTTCGCAATACTACTAATAATACAAATGTACACCGGGTACGTGTATTTGTTAAATACTAAGCACAAACACACACACAAACACACACGCTCTCACGCACGCACGCACGCACACACCCACGCGCGCTCTCATACAAACACACACACACACACACACACACACACACACGCACACAATGTTTTATGGCAAATACATTTTTTAATTTATAACTGCGGATATTTTGCTTTATAAACGTTTGTACCTTTTAATCTTCTATAAATAAAATTTCTTCCTCATATTGGAAATTAATAAACCAAACTATCCGCCAAAAACGTAACCACCCTTTTCCGTCGGATATCCGCGGATACGGATTTCCGGGCACATCACTATTAAGCACTAACAGAACCTATGACCACATCTATATAATTGCGTTGCACACAGTATACCTACGTAACTGCCGATGCAACCGTCAAATCAGTCAAGCGAAATTCCTTAACCATATGGCATATGTATCGTATTACATGCTACCCGTGAGAAACTAGTACCGCTAGTATATGTATATTCATTTGGATAGAGTGTGCATATGGCTTTAATATGAGGTGTCAAACTAATGAGGGTACTTATGGACCAAGTGAGGAATAATATGTTAAGGGAATATTGTGGTATGGTGTATGGTAGAAGATCTAGGTGATCAAGATTGAGAAAGAGATTCTTAAATAGTTCAGTCACTCAGAAGGTATGGTACTTATGATTAAAGATTTAAAAATCGGTAAGTTTGGGCGTTTCAAAACTAAATCAGATCAAGTGTGTATGAAAATAATATAAAAAAAAAAAAAAACCAAAAGTGTATTACATAGTCGTAGCAAGTATTCCGAATGGATTAAGCATTAGCCAGCCAGTTTATTAAATGTTTTAATAGACGTTACGGCTGAACATCATTCATGCAGCTTATTAAACGGCTGATTAAGCTAAAAGCTTACAACTTATATACCAATACAAAAGATATCACCTGTGAAAAGTTTAATATAAGTCTTTAGGCTTTAACGGTTGGCGTTGCACGTAGAATATACTGCTTCTGGGCTATTTGGCCGTGGCCCATTTGAAACTTGCGTTCCAAACGTTACGTCGATGACTGCGCAGGTCCGGGCTGTGTCTTGCCGTCCGGATCAGCGCCACTGAAGATGTCGACCGCAGTGATCAACGAAACGTCTGGAACGCAAGTTTCATATGGACCATGGCCAAGCAGCCCGGAAGTAGTATATTCTACATGTGAAAAGTTCAAGTTTGTAGGTCCGGCGGTTTAGCCTTTACCCTGGGGAATCAGTTCGGACAAGTAATTTTATACGTATTAATAAAAAATGGTAGCCCACATTTACAAACGTTCCTGAAATCAACTTTACGAAAATACGTATGACTCCGCGATAAAATTGAAAACTGAAACATAACAAAGTGTACCAATGTCCTTATTCTGAACATTTTTCAAAGTAAATCCATTATGGTATCTCGTGACCATTTGGTCCGCCGGTAAGTGTTTGTGAGGGCGAGCACTTCCCTCCTCCGGTGGTCACTGTTAAACTCTTCGCTTTCATGTTTAAGTACAGCTCCTTTGAGCTTTTAGTTTTATTGCGGTTTTATTTACGACGTGGTTAAGGTAAAACTAGCATTTGTTTAATCTATCTATTTATAGATTGATAATAACAAAGTGTATGTACGGATGAATTTCTACATTTTATAACGCATAAACACAAACTAGTCTAGCTTATTTTGATTCTAGATAGCGTTATATAGACAGATATGGAGTCACACCTCTTTCCCAATAGGGTAGATAGGGACCACACGATTCCTCTTGTCATGGTCATGATCATTTTTTTTGTAAATATAGGATAGATCAATTTGACTTCACCTCGCCTGATGTTAAGCTGAAGGCAAAGTCTCAGGAAAGAGGGTCTTTCATATTTTCATGCTCTGACCTTCCTTTAAAATGTCCCCATCTTATTAATATACGTACGGCCAGTTCGACCCTTACCAGGTTATCCATTCAACCTCGCTTCATACAATTGTTTCTTGTATATCTCTACATGTCCAAACCATTTAAGCATTCCTTGTTGTATAGATTTTCTTAGAATATTAAAAAAAAGAAAATACTATCCCAAGAAAAAAAATCTTTTTTTTTTTTTTTTTTCAACCCCTTCTTCTTCATTCTGGCGTTAATCCCAGTTGCATCGGAAATTTTCGAATTGGAGTCTGGAGTCTGCTTCACCATTCCAACTGCGGATTTGGCTGAACTTCAATATTTTCCATGAAGCGACAGCCATCTGTCCTCTACAACCCAAAGGCGATATCGAAGCATTGCAATTCGACCAGTTGTTGACCATTTTTGCGGGCTCTATCTACCCGTAAGAACTACCATAGATATTCGTACGGCAACCGAGACCGACGGTACGTGCTCTCCAAGGCACGACATGACCAATGCAAATACCCATATACATGTAAACAAATATTTGCATTGAATGCAGATCGAACCCGCGTCTCATTCGTGATGGCCGCTTTTACTATCGCTACGTCACGGAGGCCGTCACAAACAAAATTTAGGCCCAGATTCTATAATATCACTCGGCTGAATCTGGATTTATCTGAGGAAAAATTGTATAGACAATCTACCAGACAACCTGCCAATTTGTCAATATATGTTTACAATCTTTCCTCAGATAAATCGAGGTTCAGCTGAGTGACATTCTATAATATAGACCCTAGTGTACAATAATTTGCTCCACGTCGTTAAGTATTTCCTGTCAAGCTAGTAATCCGTTCTGTCGTCCATCGCACTCAAATGTCACTACACATATTAAAGCTTTTTGCCCCATGTCAGTTGCGTGACCTCTGTCAGTCGTCGACCCGGTGACTCATATCTTTTCCGCTAAATCTGATAATGTTGCCTACTAATTATTATAGTTTTTTTTAACAACTACCTACATTAAATTGTGTAGTGTACGCTGCGTATTTTAAAAAGTACTCAGTTTACTGCCTGATAATGTTAAATATATATAAATACTAGCTTCTGCCCGCGGCTCCGCCCGCGTGTATGTCAATTATCGCTACTAAACATAGCCTATGTCCTTTCACAAGGTCTAATCTACCCCTATACCAAATTTCATCAAAATCGGTTCTGTGGTTTAGGTGTCAAAGACGGACAAACAAACACACCCACACACACACACATACACTTTCCCATTTATAATATTAGTATGGATTTTTATACATCCATACTAATATTATAAATGTGAAAGTAACTCTGTCTGTCTGTATGTTACGCTTACACGCCAAAACCACTGAACCGATTTTGATGAAATTTGGTATAGGGGTTGATTAGACCGCATTACGCCACATCATATTTTAAATAAGCCCCAGACTCCGAGGTGAAGGCCTTGGAGGCGATCAGGGCTAACACAAGGATAATGATGAGGGTGAGACCTATGAGCGTTTTCACATTCATTCGATACTCGATATCGTTGCCGGACGCCGATGGCCGACACCCTGTGCTGTTTTCACATTTATCCGATAAAATCGGCCCTATACGGCCATTTGCTCGAAAACAGACTAGTTCGGGAAGCTAGGGACCAAAAAAACATGTGCAAGCAATTTCCGACCTAACTGACATGATATGGTATCGAGTTTTTTTCTTATATTCGTGATCAGCATCATCAGTTGTCGCTGTTTTAGTCTCTTTGTGATCCGATACTGGACCAAAACAGTGGTGTTGGCTCCGATAACCATGTGAAGGTCCTCCGATATCGGATGTCGGATATCGACAATGTGAAAACGCTCTAAATCATGCACGTGTTATTCTGGATAGAATCATGGTAGATATACTGTGTGTTTATGCTACAATAGATTGCCATAACAATTGTGAATATCGACACGCTGACAACCGGCGCCGCTCGTAAACAATACCTATTGTCATGTGTTAATTAATAATAATTAGTACAGAGTTCATTACCAGCTGGCTGTTGCTATATTATATTATACAAGTTTCTAATCAATTATATCCAAGAAGATTATCAATAGAGACTATATTATCAATAGAGTGTGCTGCAAATTCAATTAACTGGCGTCTGTATATTCTTGAAAGCCATTTACGTGCATCTGTATATCCATGAGAGTGATTTATTTGCGTCTTTATTAAATTGCGGATTAATACCCATATTTGAAAAATTAGAATTTTGGGCCTCTTATAGTTCGAGTCTACTGTCAAACTGCCGTTTGTAGGTCAAGAAATTGGTACCTTTTTTACGTGCGGGAAATCCCCACGGATACCCTCACCCCCCCTCCGGAGCCGCATAGGGGGGTTATGTCGGACTCGAGCCGACTAAACCGCACGCCGTCTGTGGGTCGTAGTTCTAGGCTGAAGGTGAGGTTGTCATGCGACATATCCCTCGCACCCCGGCTAACCCAGGGTTTTCTCACAATCGGGCTGGAAGACCATATGCTATACTTCGTTTTACCAAGACGATAGGTACCTACCGAAAGAAATGACTTGATGGAGAAGTAACTTGATGATCCTATCACTTAAGTTAAGAGGTATAAAAATGCAGTGCTGATTCGATAAAAATATATATCCGCGGATACGGATTTAAATGCGGATATTTGGTGTATCCGCAAATGTCGATACGGATCCTGAATTTTAATTCAATCGGTATAGGTGCACGTGACCTTTGAAATGATAGTTAATGTCATTTAACGCTTTGCGTGACAGAACATGTTTCGACTTGCCTTGCGAAGGTCTTTTAATATTTGGTTTTAAGAGATGAGAAATAATTTGAATGGAATTTAATGACTAGCTCCCCATTCCTACCTAATCACCTAGAAATAGAATTTCATATGTTTATTTGAAATGAATTAGGTATAAAAGAATCTTTCTACTTCCTCGGATATCCGCGTCTACGGATAATCGTCACACCACTACTAAATACAACGTGTTATACTTATTCCGTTCGGGTTAGAAGTTTCGGATACACATAATATGGAAGCCTCCATATCAGTCGATGCCAAGGATAGTGTGACCTAAGGCCTTGACAACACAACAATATGTACCAAAATCGTTTTAATTATACCATTATTCGCAGTACATTGAACTGATTCAGACAACCTTGGTGCGGTCATTGTGATTATACGATAGTAATAATGTAATGTTAAGTTTTTTGTTATACGGGTTAGTTAGGAAATATATAATATTATGAAACAACATACTTGTTAAGCTAGTGGTGTAAGCATGGTGGGTTGAAATTGATTTAGGAGGATAAAATGTGCCGAACCCTAGCATTTTTTTTATACTACTTAGGTGGCAGACAAGCACACGGCCCACCTAATAGAAAGTGGTAACCATGGCCTATGGACGTGTGCAAATGTCGACCCTGTTATAACAGAGAGTTTCTGTGCCGTCAGTGTAGAAGATAAAGCAGGACAAACCTTTGGTCTTCCCACTGACAGCACAAAAACTCTCTAGTGAGCTCTGGCTACCCTACTCACCGCCGGGAACACAACACGAGGTTATTATGGCCACGGTATTCTGTAGGGCGAAGGTACTTCCCGTCGGACTGCTCAATTGGACGGAAATACCGTCGTGTCCTATCTCTTACTTTACAATGTCTTCGACGCTTTCTGGGCTAAGTGCCTAATACGCGGATGCTCGTGTCAGTCTTAATTTTCCGTGTTTTCGATTTCCCCTGGCTTCTATTTATTATTATTATTAACTTTTTTTCTGTTAGGTAATTGACAGTTCTTGAGTGTGTTGTGGGTATAATAATATTTTGAATTGAAAACTTCTTTAGCGGCGTGGATGGGTGTAAAATGTTAAGGAAGCGTCAGGATTAGTTGACCTTTGAACCGTAACCGACGACTGACGTCATACAAGATTAGGTACAGACTATCTATTTTGCAAGTTACGATAGATAGCGCCGTTGCTTAAACGGTAAGCACGTCGACTGTAAGTCCTTATAGTTTCAGATAGTATCGGGTTCAAACCACCAGGCCGTCAGGGATTTTTTGTGATTGTTTTTTCTTATTATAATTTATTACTTTTGGTGATTATTTTTTATTTTTGTAATTTATTACTTTTTATGATTATTTTTTCTTTCTGTAATTTATTATTTTTAGTGATTATTTTTTCTTTTCATAATTTATTAATTTCTTAACAGAAAATTAGCAGAAAATAAGTGATAGGTTCTATGATTAGCGCTATATTATAGGTATGGCAGGTATATTCTTTTTTATCTTTTTCTATGTATATAACGAAGAAAGAAAAAAAGAAAATGTTTTCACTTCTGCCGGCACTCCCAGAGTGCAACCCGTCTTTTTTTTTATTCTATATTTCTTTCGATCGTGCAATAGTAATCTGACTGGTGCTGCACTGCTGTAGCATGGTCTGGCGTCGTTTTTTTACTATATGCTTGAATATGGGTATTTGCATTGGTCTGGTAGTGCCTCGGAGAGCACGTTCAAGTTCAGCCAAATTCGTAGTTAGACTGGTAAAAGCGGACCCCGATCTCCAAGTAGGTGCGACTGGGATTAACGCTAGGATGAAGACAGTCATTATATGGCCCACACAGCAAATCTAAAAATCATAATCATCCATGTGCAGTCGGGCACCACCCATCTAATTTAAAAGTGCCCTAGGTGAACCATGTGCCTACGTGAAAGGCTTAGATGCAATCGGAGACAACGCTAAAATTATGATGAATTCATTTCGACATAAAAACCGATTAAATTGTTAGTACTTATATAAAAATAGTTGACATATAATAAAAAAAACTAAAGTACTACGTAACTCTGTGTGTTATTCTAGCGACCTGAGATGAAAGATAAACAGATTTAAGAACTGGATAGTGTTTTTATCCATTGTTTTTACTTCGTACAAAACAATTAATAAGTCCAACTACGGATGTAAAAAGTTGAGAACCTACGTGCACATATGGTTTTAATGTTCTTCCATGTACAGATACCTCTTAAATATAAACCACCTGCTTTGTATAAAATGGTTTCTTAAATAAGCATACTTCATCTAAACACTGGTATGTTTGATGGATGAGGCTACCTTCTGAGTCAGACCGTAATGGCTACCGTGAAAACCACCGCGAAGCACCCAGTCGTAACCGATGTTCCATAGCAGCGGCCCCAAGACCGATCCCTGTGGAACACCGCACATCTCGCACCTACCGACTCCGGTCGAACTTGGGTAGATGACGGCTCTCTCCGTCAGGTACGCCCCGAGTATGCGGCGGAGGAAGAGAGGCACGTCGTGGTACACGAGCGCCTCTCTGATGCAACTCCAGGGCAAGGTGTTAAAAGCGTTAGAGATGTTCAAAGACACGGCCAACATCACCTCGTCCCGAGCAACCGTATCCTCCGCCAAAGTACTCACACAAACCAACCATAGTAGGTAAAGAATGAAAAATATAATGAATACTTCATTCTATTTTCCTAACTTTTTCTAATTTTAAATTGCAGCTTAGTAGTAGGTGAGTACGGTAGTCACTGGAGAGTTTTTGTGCTGTCAGTGGGAAGAACAAAGGCTATTCTTGCTTTGTCTTCTACATTGACGGCACAGACACTCTCTGTGTTTACAGGGTCGGCAGCATGAGTGTGACTCCCCTGGTGTTGTACACGTCCATAGGCCACGGAAACCACTGTCCATCAGGTGGGCTGTGTGCTTGTCTACCACCTCAGTTGTATAAAAAATGAACCTGCAGCCTCTTGCTTTGCTGTTGAACGTTCTATCGCTATGCTACGTAGGTCGTAGATCGTCGTCAAAATAAATTATGGCATAAAAATTCAATTTAATAAATGCTTTTAGGTTTTTTAATACTTCATTCAAATCTAACTCCCTGGCATTTAATCACCTGTTAGCTCTACCACAACAAAACTTTGCTTTATAAAGTAATATTAATTTAGGCCATCTGCTGTGTTAAACCAACATACGACGCGGTAAGCCGAAGCGATAACCCGCGGCGCGCTACGTCGCGTCATCGTGAATATTTGTGTGATGGGTGACGGGCGAATGGGTATACACATGCTACGAGAGATCGTTACATAAAAGGCGAAATTGATGCGTGTCTGATAAAACTGTACAGCATCTAGAATTCTCGCATTGATTCATCGGTCTAGTAACTGTTTATTCTCATGAAATAATACGCAAAGGAAGCCCGCGACGTGAGCCCGCGTCAGATACCCGTCCAACGCAGCAGATAGCCTTAGTCTGTAATGGCGCTACGCCTAAAAGGTACGCGATTGAATTAAATTTTCTATTAATATACATTATTTTAATTAAAGCAGGGCTATAATAATTACAAGTAAGCCGTAAAACTATTCACAAAATAATTAAATGGAGTGTTTTAACTGCTGAATACTTTGTCTCTTTGCTTTTAGATGGACACGAAATAATTATTAAAGATAGTTATTTAAATAACCTACTTTGCAATAGTTTATGCCTGCGGCTCTGCCTGCAAAGATGTCGTTTAGTAGTAAGAGCGTCTTCACATTGTCCGATATCCGATATCCGACATTCCATATCGGTGGAAGTCAAATGTATGACATATATTTCTCTCTTTCACATTATTATTTTATTATCACATTATTACTTATTTTTAGTTACATGTCTTTTCGCGGTAATTGATCAAGAATATCAGAAAAAAACTCGATACCATGTCATGTCAATAAAGTCGAAAATTGCTTGCCGTAAAATTATTCACAAAATAATTAAAAGCGTTGTTAAATACCTTATTTAAATACTGCTATATAATTTGTCTCTTTGCTTTTAGATGGACATGAAATAATTATAGATAGTAATTTAAATAACCTACCTTGCAATAGTTTATGCCTGCGGCTCTGCCCGCAAGGATGTCGTTTATTAGGAATAATCAAAATAACTAATCTTACCGCTAACCTCTCCAGTGAAGCTAAATCACTCCTTCCCGATCCCACGTTTTAGGGGATGATAAAAACCGTCAAGCGGGAACTTTATTAAAGGCTGTATTGTTACTGCCGGATGAAGAACAGCCCTTTCCCTTAGTGTCCTTCTACATCATCCAAGGTATCAACCTAACCTCTATAGGGAACTAATTAATATCAAAATCACTATTAAAAAGAAATTCCGCCTAACTAATAATTAATACGAAAATCATTAATACTTTCTGAGAAATTCCTGTTAAGTCCATTCATCTCCTCGCTATTAGTCTACTAATTACGTCAGACACAGCCAGGCATATCTGTCATGTCCATAATGAATCTTTATGTCTCGTGTCGTCGGCAGCCAAGCTTGCTGTCTCTTTCCCTCCGGCGGGGTCTACTTCAACAATGAGGAAAAACTATAATAAGTTTTAGAGATGGTGTGGTCACAGTGATGGCGTGAAGCATTTTTAGAAAGCGACTTCGAAGAATTGAATAGAACTCTTTAATGACTGAGCAAGTCTGTATTATATTATTCTACCATCGCACCGCTCGCCATAGACAGGGAATTCATCCTCACACATTGCGACCAGAAATGGTGCTAACCGTGCGGTATGAAAGGAACTTCATCCCACGCACGCTCAAGCTGTGGAATGAAGTTCCTGCTGTGGTTTTCTCAAGCGACTATAATATGGAGTTCTTCTAGAATTAGAAGGTTTCTTTAGGGCCGGCAGCGTGAATGTGACGCCGGTATTGTACACGTCCATAGTCTACGGTAACCATTTTCCATCCGGTAGGCCGTGTGCTTGTCTGCCACCTAAGTAGTATAAAAAAATGTCAGGAAGCGAATTTGGTTTTAATTACATTATTATTATAGCTACGGCTGCATGTCTTCAAAGAATAGTTCCCTGCACTCACACGTAATATATACCCAACTTCGATTAACTGTTTATAATTTTTGATCAAACTTAAAACAAACGGGATCAAAAATAAAATAACTCGTGAACCAGATACTTTACTACGCAGGCAAACAGGCGTTTATATCCCCGCGGATACCATCCCCCTCCGGAGCCGGAGGGGGACGGTAACCGGCTAAACCGCCGCCGCGCCGTCTGTGGTTCGTTGTGCTAGGCCGAAGGTGGGGTTGTCTCGCGACATATCCCTCGCACCCCGGCAAAGTTAAAATTAGTTGTACACTTTGCATAATTCAAACCTGCAACATCTGAATCACCAGTTTCTACTTAAACAACACTTCAATAGGGATTGACCGTTAAAGAAGTGCTATGTAAAATGTTAAAATGTCCAGCTGCTAAGTGTCGCTCGCACTGGCACCACACCTCATACAAAAGCAAGAAAAATAGATCTCGTACCTGTATAGCGTAGCATTATATTCTACAGGAGAAATGTCACAAAAGTATGGTCAATTAGTGACCAAGTGATGGGATTGTCATAATTAACCTGGGGTGTTTCTGTTTACAACATAATAATGGGTATATAAGTACTTATAACTTTGAGGAAAAAAGCATGCTTAATGAAACAGATACTTACTAAAATATATTCTCAGACGTATTACGCATCACCATCTAGAGATAGATAATATGGGTCCAAGAATGCAGGTAAACATAATAATTTTTTTTTTTAATGTAAAATAGCTACATAGACACGACACACCCAGACCAAAAAAAAACAACATATTTTCTTACATCGAAATCGAAAATAATTCGTAGAAATCGAACCCACAACCTCTAACTTCACAGTCAATTCAATTCCTTACTCCATCACTAACCCACATGACAAACCATTGCATAAAAAAATCATAACATTACACCTCAAAAAGCAGTCCCTTATCCTCCGGATTTACCTCCATCAGTGGTACGAGTCACGTAGCGGAGACGAGTCACGCAGTGGTTGATCCCAACCCACGTCACCTACCCTGCGTTACCGTACCACGGTACGTAAAGGCTTTATAAGGATGTTTTACATTCAGAGGGCAACCCAAGTCCGTGGGCCGGGTACAAAGTCAAGGGCAAAAATATCTGATAGTGTTATTTTTATTTACTTAGAATTACTGCAAGTCTAATGCCCGTTGGCACTAAACTCTACTTAGGTTAATCCTTGTAAAGTGACTCCTAAGTCTAAGGTAATCTTAACTTTATTTTCAATTGCACCAACATATTTACGTAAGAGCATTGTTAACTTAAGATAAGCCTAGTAAAGCGAATGAAGGTGTAAATGAACGAATGAATTAGCCAATGTCTATGATAATTGAGCGATTGTCTATGATTTCTTTAACGATCTCGTCGGAGTTTTGGCGCGAACGCGGGAAAGCGCACATCGCAGTATTATTTTCTTTTTTGAAATTGGTGTGAATTCGAGTTTTTATGTGTAAAAATGGTGGATTTTTACACATAACATCTTGGACAATTCACACAAGTGTAGGAAAGTGGGATATTACAGTGAATTGTGACATTTCGTGTTCGTTCCAAATCTCCTGGGGGAGCTTTCAGTAAAGTCCCCATAACTTTACTGAAGCAGAAATCATCACTCATCGTCATCGTCATGGCAATCATCACTCATCGTCATCGTCATGGCAATCATCACTCATCGTCATCGTCATAAAAAATATTGTATTGAAGATATTTAAGGTTTAGGCTGATGGTTTTGTGCCAAGCCCCAATAAATAATAATAATAAAAAAACGATCTCGTCTCGTCAGTCAAGTCGCGTAAGTCAACGCGATTTAAGTTTATTTAAATTTAGATTATTTATTTATTTAGTTTAATATCATGTGCCAAACAATACATAACAGTACCGGACATTGATTGAAAACTGTCAAAAAAATAGGGTTAGGAGATTCTTAAAACGTTATGACTTACTTATTCGGTGTCATAAGACTTAAGATTGACTTAGCGTGTTTAGGAGTATCTTAGGGTTGGTGCAATGCATTTTCTTGTTAAGAGTGTCTTATATACTTTAGGCATCAGGTTAAGATACTCTTAAGTTCAGTGCAAACGGGCATAAGTCCATTCTCTGAACATTTTCTCTACTAAGTTAAGTTCGGATATCCAGTCTTACTAGAATGCGACTGCCGTTTGACCTCTACAACTAATTGGCGATATCGAAATTCTGTAATTAGACTGCCATGTACCAGTACCATGTACCATGTACCATGACAATAATAATAGACCGAGCGAGCGAAGCGAACGAGAGTCTCAGTATCGACAAGGTGACAGATTTTGCTTTCGTCCGTATCTATTTGGGTTTGTCAGTTCTGTTCTAGAAGTCTTATTTCTTAACCGATTTTCACCAAACTTGTCAAATATGTTCTGTGATTTAGAACACAACTTTTGTCGAGAGCTTGATAGGAGGGAAAATTAAGGAGAAAAAAAGGGATGTTTTCTGTGGTCTTATTTATGAACGGATTCTAATGATTTTTGGCTGAAACATCAAGGACGTGATTCCTAACAGATTGTTGTGAAAAAATCAAGCCTTGTAAAGGCGAACTTCGTTATAAAAAAACAGATGAGCTAAAAGGGAGGAAGTTTTCTGCAGCGTTTTTGAAGAACTTTTATTTTTTTGTTTTTATTGAAACATCCGGGCCTGTTTAAAATAAGAAGATTCATATTGATTTTTCCTTTTTTTATACCATATATGGGTACCAGTAAAATGTGTTGCTCGCGTTTCACAGAACTACCACCAGTCAATAATTGGCCTTAAACCCTAGGTGGTGTTGTATAGAGCGCGTACAGACAGTCAAAATATTATTATATTGTAATCCAGTATCTTGAATCAACGTTATCAAAATCATCAATGTTTTGACTGTATCGTGATATATTTTAACTTTTTATACACGGCCTTATGTTTTCATTTACATAGCGCAAAAGAGTTGAAAAGGAGATTGGAGAAAGAAAAGCTTTTGCTAATCTAACATACCCGTGTGAAATGTAGCATTCAAGCACGTCAAAATTATAATTCTTATACATAGTAGTTAAAAGTTGGTTGTTACGATTGAGAGGTCTCGGGTTCGAATCTTGAACACTACAGATATAAACCTTCACCTTTTGCCTGTGCCACTGTCCCAGGGTTTTCTATATTGGACAAAACCCAAAGAGAAACATTCTCCACCTTACACCACCTTAAAACTAAATAAACAATTTGAATATTTCGCATGAAAAATACTTTAAAAATTAAATCAAGTTTTATGGGCGGAGTAATCAAAAATCAATGTTTAAAAAGGATTGAAAAATCATTCATCGATTTGTAAGAATATCGAAAGCACACTCCACTGTCGCCTCAAAGACATTATTTAGAAGGAGAAATTCGGTAGCTTAGTGGTTAAAACATTGCCTCTATAAGGCAAAGATCGAGGGTTCCAACCCCGCATAGACCAATCTAATTTTTTCTATTTAAATCGATTTGAACATTTAGCATGAAATATGCTTGAAAATGTATTTCAAACTATATGAACAAATTATATAACACTACAGCAATCAATTTTAAGTGGTATCCTTATCTTAAGCGAAGCACTAACTCCAAGAACGTTATTAAGTATCTTTAATGTTATTAAATATCGTAAAACCGTTTTCGCTACGTTATCGTAACAGTAACGTTCGGTTCGATCTAATGGAATGGTACTTAAGATTTAGAGTACCCACCCTAAATTAGGATATATGTATTCTAACTCCTATATGATGTTCACAGTTTTGCCGTTGTAGTTCTCGGTGGTATAAAATAGGGCCTATCCATTTCTGCCTGTTGGTTTCGTAGAAAGCGACTTAGGCAATAGAGCTGTTCTCACACAGCCCATGACAATGTGCCCGTTTAAGGGCTATTGCATCTCCACCCTTTTTTATATGTGCTGGAAATCCCTACAGATGCCTCCCCCCCCCCCCCTGGAACCGGAGGCTATGACAGACTCGAACCGACTAAACCGCACGCCGTCTGTGATTCGTTATGGACCCTGTTACGTGGAACGAAAATCTGAGTTGGCGAAATGTAGGTGTTAATACATCCCAGCTTACCCGAAGATATTTGGATGTCAAACGTTAGTCTGCTGAACGGATATAACTGCAATTTGTTACAGTCTAAAATAACACAGGTAACTTTCTATCCTATATTGCCATAAGTTGCAAAAGTGGGATCCAAATTCCAGGCGGGCGGAGGATTATGTAAATAAAGAAATACTAAAATATTTACACACAAATAAATACGTGAAGTTCATTAACACTAGGTATTAACGTTAATAGATCTTAACAAAAACATTGACTACAATTAAAATTTATGTACAGTTACGTAAAACCATGAAATGGTTCAATTTACATAAGAAAAACATATTTTCCTGATTCTTCGTAAATGTTTTTAAAGACATAATCACAGTTGAATGAACTATGGCTCGAATAATTACAACTATGTACGACGCACTGACGTCACAGAAACTAGAAGTATAAGTTCTTACAAGGTTAACAGCACGAGGTTGACTCCCTTGGTGTTGCACACGTCCATAGGTCACGGTAACCACTTTCCATCAGATGGGCCGTCTGCTTATCTACTACCTAAGTAGTATTTAAAAAAAATACATTAAATTAACGGTTCGTACCGCTCAGCTTACCATTAGGCATGGTGTAGTCACACCCAGCCTGAGGGTAAGTTGGATTGCAGTCCCGAGGATAGAGGCCGCCACTACAGATAGATGCTGTCCCTAGAGTGGCCCCTAACTTGGCGGCCTATGTTTTTTCTCGCCCCGCTTTGAGGACCCGTGACTTTAGGAAGAAGGGAATACGTGTGCAAACTGGTAAAAAACTTCCACTTAGGTATGAAGATTTTCACTCATTCATTCTTAGAGGATGTTTAAAACAAAAAAGGTATCAACTGCTTAAATTTCAAGATTTCAGTCGGATTTTAATCGGGACAAATAATTCATTGAAATTAAATGCGATTGTTTGAATGGATATGTGTGGATGTTTGTAACTCAATCATACAGATGAACGTAGGCGCATATCTATTATAGACTAGCCCCCGCCCGCGACTTCGTATGCGTAGAGTTATATACAAACTAACAACCCCATTTTAACCCCAAGAGGTAGTTGAATGTGATGAAAAGTACCCTATGTCTGTCTCCTGGTTCTAAGCTACATCCTCACCAATTTTCAGCCAAACCAGTACAGCCGTTCTTGAGTTATAAATAGTGTAACTAACACGACTTTCTTTTATCGCATATCTATTATAGACTAGCCCCCGCCCGCAACTTCGTACGCGTAGAGTTATATCCAAACTAACAACCCCATTTTAACCCCAAGAGGTAGTTGAATGTGATGAAAAGTACCCTATGTCCGTCTCCTGGTTCTAAGCTACATCCACAACACTTTTCAGCCAAACCAGTACAGCCGTTCTTGAGTTATAAATAGTGTAACTAACATGACTTTCTTTTATATATATAAATATAGAAGATTACAGTCTAGACTATCACATAATTTAAATTTTATCCCGGGTATAGATAGAGATATTTAATTCACGTATTTGCTAAGAACTGACAGATAATAGCTTCGTTTATCTAAGTTTATTACTATAATTGGGCAAAAACCTACCTTTTTATAACCAGACAGGCGACACTTCAATTAATATAACCTCTTAGTTGAAATAAAAATGCTTTATCATCGGTATTTATATCATTTACTCATGATTTATCCCTCCAAACATCTTGAATGTTACCTGTAGATGAGGCAGCTTAGAAGATATTTTATTTAGGGTTAATCATATTTCAGGAGGAATCTATAACGGGGGGAATCGAGAACAGGGAGAATTTTGCTTCTTCTTGAGTCAATTGAATGACTGGATTCCAAGCTGGTGGTACATCCCGTAGAAAATAGTTTTATTTCTATCTATAACATGTAGATTATATTAGTTAACACTATCCGGACACCCGTTACGGATGATAACAACAAAACTCTCCGGAAGGTTTTCCAGTTCTTTTTTTAAAGAATATTAGCAAACGAAATTACTAATAATACCTCTAACCCTTCCAACTAAGCTAAATTGCTTGTGCTAAGAGTGGGTTCACGTCGGTAGTGTAATGACCAGGATTCGAACCCGGGATCGTAAGGCCGGCCCCTTAACCACTAAGCTACCGACGCTTCTACTATTATTATTTCCAATTTATTGGGATTAGTGTATAATCTAAACCGAATTGCTAGAACTACTTCGTACTGACTCTGGTCCAACTAAACGGTTGACGATATTACCAAAAACTTTGTGCCGTCTAACCAAACCGAGGGTACAAACTAACAAGTAATAAGAGAAAGGTTTAATATTACTAGATATGTAACGCGACCTACAACTTGATTATGAAGTTAACCTGATGGTACTGCGTGTTTTGTACGGAATACCTACGGGACTAGTCAGAATTTAATTAAGAAACTAGCACGTTTACTTAATATTGTACCGTTATGATGATGAAAAGAATAAAAGAAACTAAAACCTACATACAAACGACCACTGTAGATATAGAAATTCATAAATACCTAATCTTACGAGTGCTCAGTGTACGACTGTACATTTTCTACCTTGAATTTGCCGAGTTCGTAGCGTCGATTGCTTAGTAGTTTAGTCGGCCTTACGATCAAAGGGGGTTTGAATCCTGGACACTACACTGCCGACGTAAACCTACAACCAGCAAATAGGCTACTTGACTCATTTTTTTTTTCTGTCCTAAACGATTAATTATTATTCCATTATACAAAAAAAAAAATATGAGATTTTATTTTTAAGCCTATAAATATTGAAAACTTTATTTAAAAGATATGATTTTCAAAAACCGGGGAAAACGCTGTCCGCCATGTTGTTCGATAAATCATCTGTGCTGTGACGTCAGAAATACATGTTAACAACAATATGGCATTGGCAGCTCAGTCCACTAGTACTGACACCGTGTATTGTTTTGCGTGCACTTTATGTTCAGGACATATTTTACATTTTCTTGTGCAGTTTGTTCCCTACCGTTTAAGTTGTAAGTACCCTATAGCATCAACGCCGTATGATTCTCTTGCAAATCTGAAAAACTATAATGAGAAATATGTAAGTAGTTATAATTATTTGAAGGTTCTTCAGTATTACTTATTAATTGAAAAATTAATTAGGGAACTTTTGTTTTATTTCCATGAGTATATTAATAAAATGCAATGTACTAACATACTGTCTTGACGTTTCTTGGCTGGGTTGAGCAGAAATCAGGATCCGTGGCAAAAAAATTATCAATCATAACCGAGTTAATTCTCGGCAAATTTGTGCTTTCTGCTTTTACAAATCCGATGTCTCTTTTCTTCAGTAACTCGAAAAAAGAATCACCTTTTTCCACTTACGGAAGATGTTTTCACAAAATCACAATCCGTTTTACTCGTACAAATGATCACACATCTCCATGATAATTGGGTACTTTCCTGTAGTTAAAATAAATTATTTAGCTGGACTTATTAAATTAATAATGGTAAAAGAGTGAAAACAGTTGCGTCGGTTCTTATTTTTTCGTTCTTATTTATTTTTAATCATCCATCCAACGTTTAATAGTATATGATTTGACTATTAAATATTATGACGTCACAAATATAGTTTTCATACAATTTTCCTTATAAATTATCGTTTTGACGTTTAGAAAAAAGTAACTAATTTGACTGGTCAGTCAAATACCCAATTATGACAATTGAAGTTTCGTTGTTCTCGTATATTAATGACGTCATAACATGGACGACAGTGTTCTAACCCGCTGCATTAAAAATATAAAAATGTGTTCTTCAAATTAATTTTATTTATTGATCATGTACTTTTATTTCACGATATCGCTTTTTTACGTTTTCCTAAGTCAAGTACTAAAGGAAAAACTCATTCGATGTATCAAATTAAGTATGAGTCAAGTAGCCTATTCAATTTAGCTAAGTTGGAGGCTTTAAAGGGAATATTTTGGTTGCTAATATTCTTAAAAAAATGGTATTCTGCTGAATCAAGAATCTTCCAAAATTCGGAATATGTCGTAGGTACATCAAACAATCGCTCTAACTCACGATGGTCGCGGGTTAAATTCGGCTGCTTACTATTCAACGACATGCAGTTAATTGACGGACTAAACGTTTAGTCGTATTATCATTTTTTTTTGTAAATATATATTATTATACAAAGAAACAACCAGACCAATGCAAATATACATATTCATGCATACAAATATTTGCACTGTGCGGGGATCGAACCCGCGCCTCCTGCACAGCGACCGCGTTCAATACCGCTACGCCACGGAGGCTGTCAAATAAATGATTTAATGTGGTTGACTTTTCTGGAAAAGACTACCAACTCCCCGAAAGAAAAGCACATGCCTGAGCCTAAACCATAAATATGTCATTCTTGGTAGTGACTCACAGATTAAATAATAACAGCTATCACATAACCCATACAAACAATCTAACTCGTGAACAAATTATATTATAACAGAGTTTAGCCAAATAACCAACAGATTACAGAACAAACTAAAATCTGGCTAACTCAGCACGAATGTCTTTTATAGTCAATAGGATTCTACCTCGTTAGTTTTTATTGTGCATATTCACCCTTATAGCAAAGGACGTGCGGCGTTAGACAAATGTTCTCACCAATATTAAGTAAATACGTGTTATCACTGCGACGCGAGCGTGGACTCGGGGCTGCACACGCTCACCGAGTGTCCGGCGTTTGAGACGCCGAGGCGGGAGCTTGTGCAGGCCCTGGGGGTGAGAGTGCTCACGCTCTCCACCCTGCTCGCGGCGATGGTCCGCTGCGCGGATGCGTGGGCGGCCAGCGCCTCTTTCTGCGAGCAGGTCATGCTCGCGAAGGAGACAGCAGAGCGGGCGCGGCGCGGTGAGCGAGAAAGACTCGCTGACATCGCTGCTCGCGCCCGAAGGCGGCTCGGGCGTCGGAGGGCGCTTACAGACCTCCGCCCCCCATGAGCGCGGGCCTGAGGGTGACGGGTGGAGCCACCCGTCACCCTAGCAGAAGCAGGCCACGGCGGCGGCGCGCATCGTAGGACGATGCGCGCCTCCCCACACCGGGGTTGAGTCGGGGACGGCGTGGTCCCCACCTCCCGAGGAGGGCCAGACCGAAAGGGATGGCCCTGGGTCAGCCGGGGTGCGAGGGATATGTCGCAAGACAACCTCACCTTCGGCCTAGCACCACGACCCACAGACGGCGTGCGGTTTAGTCGGTTCGAGTCCGACATAACCCACCCCTCCGGCTCCGGAGGGGCGGGTATCCGTGGGGATTTCCCGCACGTTAAAAAAAAAAAAAAAAAAAAAAAGTAAATACGTGTTTTCTTGTATTATTGGATAAGTAATACACCTTTTGGGAGGTATGTTTGGCCTGAGCGGTAGATTGGGCTATATGTGGCGTATTGGACTAATTAAGTTGTCTTATTGTATAAAATAATTTATTAACAGAATGTGAATACCTAGAGAATTCTTTTTTGATGTATCCTACTACCTGCGAAAATTTGCAAGTATAGATGGATGGATGAATGTTTGTTACTCTTTCACGTAAAACTACTGAATGGATTTTAATGAAACCTCACAATAATATAGCTTACTAGCTGACTCAGCGAACTTCGTACCTCTAATATATTTCCGCCCGCGTGGCGTCAGATCCCGTTCCCACTGCACCCTCTACTATATTAAACATGTATTATACATATAAACCTTCCTCTTGAATCACTCTATCTAATAAATAAAACCGTATCAAAATCCGTTACGTAGTTTTGCAGATTTTTGCATACACAGGGATATAGGGACAGAGAAAGCGACTTTGCTTTATACTATGTAGTGATACATCAGAATAGTACACAGGCTACAATTTATAACGATAACCGATATTATAGCGATAACCGTCATCCATGTAGACTAAATATTCACATGACAACACTCCTTGTGTTAAGTGATTACCGTTACCTAGAAACTGACAAGAGTAAAAAACATCCTCCCACCAAGATGTTCTGGGTTTAGTAATATTTCACTAACAAGTCAGACCTCCCGTAAACTCCAAGATAAACCAATAATGACGGAGTAGAAGAATTGCACCAACGCGTAACCGCCAATCTGAATAACCGGTTTACAGCAAAAGGTGAGGGTCCCGAAGGTTTCTATCGGACCTTACATACCTGCTAGATACATAGTCATACCAAAACTGTTAACAAACATATGTACATATATCTTTATTGTATAATAATGTACGCTCTCATCAATATAATTGAGTGCTCTGCGGCACGTTTGTACAGTCTGCATCACAACGGTCTCGATAAACAAAGTACTCAAAATCATCTTAATTCCTTGGTTTCCCGTCCTTCCTGATGAGTGATTGTTCTGATATTTAGCAAACACCTTGAGTTTGGACAATAATACAATTTAAATCAATAAATCAGTTTGATTTGCTCTTAATACGAGAATAATAAGATCATTTTGAGACTTTGCAGTCAAGGTATTTCTGACGTTGACTGTACATACAACATACATTAATGGATCTAACTTCCTGAACACTAAAGCTGATCATGAAGCGAGCCATTAAACTGTATATCTGTTTGGTACTCGTAATATGTGTTCACATACACGTTGCTGTAATTAATGATTTAGTATCACGTCTTAATGAAGTCTTGTGTTTGGAAATTGCGATGTAAGTACCGGCATTAACTTAATTGGTACCATCTATTAGGAAGGGTGGATCCAACAATGTTTCGAGTTTGTAAGAAAGGGTTTAAAGAGTGTGAATCGCGAGGGGATTACGCTTTTTGATTAGGAGGAAGTCATTTTCTTCTCAAATAGGATTTGTGTTTGAATGCAGAGGAATTGTTTGATATGTTGCCCACAGCTACATTAAGGTATCGCGACGCTCGCTATAAACAGGGTTTTCAACCTCACAAATTGCGACCGAAAACGGTGCGCACTATGCGGTATGAAAGGAATTTCATCCCACGTACGCTCAAACTGTGGAATGAACTCCCTACTTTTCCAATCGACTACAATATGGGATTCTTGAAAAATGGTATCAAATCAATCAAATCAAAAAATCATTTATTCCATAAAAATATTAAATTTGTTTGGAATCGTCATTATTTTTTTCCCCTACCGTGCAGTGCGTGACATGGCAACTACTGAGAAACACTGCCAAAAAACTCAGTAGGAATCCTTTTTTAAAAAAACGTCGTCATGTATGTACAATCATTTTCTTGTGTTGACTTAGAGCTACTTAATCCCAAGCATTTTTATCATTCAAATAGTCTGAAATATTATAATATGCTCTGCTACACAATTTGGCCTTAATTGTTGTTTTAAATTTATTTATGGACAATGTTCTAATTTCATTGGGAAGTTTATTGTAGAATCTAATACATTGCCCCATAAAAGAGTTGCTTATTTTTTGGAGACGAGTAGTATGTAACACAAGATTACCGGGTTCGAAATATATTATTATAGGACGACTCTTATACCTATATGGTCGGCAGCATGACTACGCCCCTGGTGTTGCACACTTACTTTTACTTTCCATTCGTTCGTTATATACAGAGAAAAAGAACATACCATACCATACCATACCATACCATACCATACCATACCATACCATACCATACCATACCTATAATATAGCACCAATCATAGAACCTATCACAAATTTTCGGTCAGAAGAAATTAATGAATTACAAAAAGAAAAAAATATCACAAAAAGTAATAAATTACAAAAAGAAAAATTAATCACAAAAAGTGACAGAAGCCCAGGTTCGAACCCGGTACTATCTGAAACCATAAGGACTCACAGTCGAAGCGCTTACCGCTAAGCTACGAGGCTTCTTAGCGTACTTAACAAAATCAACAATCTGTAGCTAATGTTGTATGACGTCAGTACTCGGTAACGGTTCAAGGGTCAAGTGATCCTGACGCGAGCTTGACATTTTTTCCCATCCAACGCCGCTAAAGAAGTTTTCACTTCAATAAAAAACTTCATTACATGAATATTTGGTTTATTAAATATAACAATACATGTCAAGTACCCATTCAAACATGCGAATGGCCAAAGTGCCGCCATAATATTGATTTTTACAGATTATCTTCTTTATCTGAACACGATTTAGCCATTGTTATCAACAGGACAAACAGAAAAAATTTGTAGGCTATTAAGATACGGAATAGGTATGGTACGAAATGATTCAAATATATTATTGTATTATTGCGTTTGTCTTTTAAACCGTGCCAATTACAACTAATATTATAATTATAATATTGAAGCAGTATTTTTTTATACTACTGAGGTGGCCGACAAGCACACGACCCACCTGATGGAAAGTGGTTACCGTGGCCTATGGACGTGTGCAACACCAGGAGAATCACAATCGTGCTGCCAATCCTGTAAACACAGAGCTTTTGTGCCATCAGCGTAGAAGACAAAGCAGGAATTAGCCTTTGCTCTTCCCACAGACAGCACATACCCTACCTCCCTCTTCGGGAAGTTACATGCGTAGATACATGTATAGTTTTTTAGTTTTTTTTTTAAAGGTTATTATCAACCGAAATTATCGAAATTACTAATATTCCCTCTAACCCCTCCAACTAAGCTAAATTGCTTGTGCTAGGAGTGGGTTCACGTCGGTAGTGTAATGGCCAGGATTCGAACCCGGGACCTCTCGATCGTGAGGCCGACTCCTTAACCACTAAGCTACCCAACAAATTGCAACCCATCATCATAATCATAACCATTTCTCAGTGATTCAAAGTTTGTAGTTTGGAGCTCACTCCACTTAGGTAGTTGAGACACTGCCCCAGAAGTGCTGCAGCATAGCACGGGAATATAAGTCCTATCAATTTTGACGTTTGGGAAAAACAATTCAATTCAATTCAAATCTTTATTGGTTCAAAAGTTTAGATTCACTTTACAGGGCATAATATCTAAACTGAATTTTGAATATTATTGTCAGGAGAATTGACCTTCAGATGTCACATACAAAATTTCAAATCAATTCCCCTTCAAAGTTTAAATTGTACTTCAAAGTTCTACTAAAACCGTATCAAATCGTAAAGCGTCTGCTGTCTACACGTACATAATTTAGCTTGAAGATATAATACCCTGACGAAGTCGGAAGCTCTTCAACTGAAGGAGACGTCGTTAACAGTGATAGCGCCCGTAACGAGTTTAGTTGTACAACATATTACTCAGTAAGGCTCTGTTTAGATGAGAAATTTAAACACTTAGTTCAGTCAGAGATGCAATAAGAAAATGCTGTTCAAAATTTGGTATTACCTACCTCAATAAACTAACTGCTGTAAACTACTGGACCTAGGCCAGTTCCAGTGTTAGCTATACCCAGTGCTAGTTGGTACTGTGGTGGAGAAATATGATTTATTTGTTTAGCGATAAGGCCGCTCATTGGGCATTTAACTATAATTACTGTAATCCATACTATTATCTCTTGTAATCGAATGTTGGTGTACAATAAAGAGTTATCTATCTATCTATTTAAATTGTGATACATCAGACTGTCTGTAGTTTATGGCGATGTTACTAAATTTTTTAATTAATTCTATTGTAATTTATTTGGAGTTTATTTCATTATTTACATTGCTGCGTTTGTCGCGGACGCTCATTCATTCACCATGGTATAGACGGTAAACAACTGCTAAGGAAGCAGTAGAAGGAATATATTTCATCATCTAAATTTAGACGTTATCCTGATTGCATCTAAGGCCAAGATGCCCTCGGAGCTCAGCGTCCGCCTTCCGTCTCTTCGTCCTCCACTTCACGCGATCAGGGGCGTCCACAGTAGTGAGACGCATGTCACCCTCCACGACGTCAAGCCTGGACTTCTTGTGCCTACCCCTTCTCCCGGGATCCAGCGGAGGCGACATTGCCAGGTATTTGTTACATATGTAGCCTGGCTGTTGCCACAAAACGTGGCCACACAAGCGAAGGGGATTGTCTTGCATTTTACCTGCAATTTCACGGACATGAAGGCTGCAACGGATGCGAGAGTTCTTTACGCGATCTTTACTCGTGATTCCGCACATCAACCGCAGCATTTTCATCTCCGTGACACGCAGCTCCTACTTGTGTCGCTCTCACGGCAGACACACCTCACAGCCGTGTAAAAGGACAAAGAATTTATATATCTGATTATACAAATTTACTTCCCAACTTCTATCGTCCATAGTTAAAACCAGGGTCGCATTGACGGGTTACTCAGTCATATAACTTATAATACTTGTGTCTCACTTGATGTCCCCAACTATTCATGGGCCAAGTTTGGTGTGACGATAATGTACTAAGTTTGTATTTAATATTAGGTTGGTGGTGTGCACTTACGGTTAGTTCATAAGGGGAGTTGTATATAGATTTGTTTTGATAACGGTTATAATAGTTTTAAAGGAATGATTTAAAGCTATTTGTAATTTAGGTGTAGTCCACTTAGAGCACTCAGCCGAATAGCACCTGAGCGAATATGCTAAGTTTTCCTATAAAGTTGTATCAAAAAATCAAAGGACAGGGCGGGACTCAAATCTGTGACCATTCTCTTTTTTTACATTTGGCTACATACGTCTCAAGGCTTACAAAATTGTACTGTTTGTGCCGAAAATTTAATTGAATAAATATATCCCACTGACTCTAAATAATTGGGACAAGAGCAGGTAAATGATGATGAATTAGCTTTAAACAAGTTTAATAAATATTAACGTAAATAGACTCTACATCTAGATAGTTCTCTAGTAACCTGCTAATATTATAAACGAAAATATTTGTCAAGATGTTTGTTATTCACGCTCTAATATCTCAACGGATATGGCTGAAATTTGGGACACACGAAGGACCAAAGTTCTTTAAATCTGAATATTTACAGACCTAAGAAGCTTAATACTTGTAAAATATCTAAAATTGTTCATAATATAGCAAATGTGTATCTAGGTTACCTACTTTCAAATAATTAGTTCCAAATACTCTTTTGAACAAAATAACTGTTCAACAGTGCGTTTCAGATACTTAAGAAGTTTATGTGTAACACTTTGATGAGGCTTGAAGGACCAAAGTGCTAAAAATAAATAATTATTGCGACTTAAAGTTCGAGCGCTTAACGTGTCGAATTTGTTTTGATACGTGTGTACAACTACGTGGAACAGTCATCTACTACTTAAGTTGTGGGTATAGTTTACACTCAATGAAACTATTGGTTTAGGTGTTTTTATTAATAATTAACATGGAAACCTATTTCAGGAACGAAAATATGTATTATTTTAGATTATTAATCTATTCCTGTATCAAATTACAGTGAGATCTGTTCAGTGATTCTTACAAACACATTTAATGATCTATACTAACTTTCACATTTACGATTTTAGTAGAAAATATTATTACGGAGCACATCAGCCTTAATAAATGCAATAAATAAAAAGTAATAATATGCTTATTTACTACCTCAGTGGTATAAAAAGAAAAACAAAACTATCATTGACTTTCGTTATGAAAAACAATTTTCACATCTACCTACTAAGCCTTCAAGTATCTATGCTAATGAAGACATAACTGTGAAATTACCACATGGTGGTCTGAAATACCCCCTTAACCCATGTCTCGGCTAATGTAAGGCCTTTCAGACCCCATTGGTTTTTATGTGATCGTATTTAGCGCGGGCCTTACTATCTTTATGGCGTTTATGGGGTACGTAATTTCACCTGTTTGTTCCAATAGGGTTGTTATGGCACAATAGTTCTTATGTAATAAGATATTAAAACTATTGTAATAGTTGAAGTCATTGCAAACTAGAGTGGGAGATAATCCTCTTGGTTTTAATTGAATGGATAAATAAACATTCGTTTAATTAAAAATATGACATTGTTCATACTACTTATGTTTAAGCTATGAAATTATCTTACTGTTTCAGTTTACAAACGATTATAATTGGAATAACACCACTTTTTAACAGATTCTACAGCGATTTATATGTTCGCCATGTTCGCATTTTCAGAAACCATGAACATGGCTGCTAAAAAGTTGCCGAAACATAGTTTTTCTAAAAAGCAAATAATAACTAATAAATCTCGATAAATTCGGTTTAAAAGTGATTTTATTTCAATGAGTGAACTTTAAAAATATCACGAATATAATCAGGTTCCTCAAGAAGCGCATCAAAAGTTTTTTTTCACTGAGTCAGCAGCATGAATATATGATACCTCTTTTGTTGCATATGTCTAAAGGTCATGGCAACCATTTCACATTAGGTAGATATAAAAAATCTCACAAATAATAATAATAATAATAATAAATATTCCACAACATTTCACACAACGCTATCTAGACCCATGGTAAGCATAGCTTAACTAGCTTGTGTTATGGAATCTAGAATGCGGATAAACATACTTAGATACTTTTTTTTTGTAAATAGATACATATTATACATAGAAACACCCAGACCAATGCAAATATAGATATTCATGCATACAAATATTTGCATTGAGCGGGGATCGAACCCGCGCCTCCTGCATAGCGGCCGCGTTCACTACCGCCACGCCACGGAGGCTGTCACAAATAAACAACATAAAATCTTACCCACTTACAATGTTATAATATCTCTCAAACAAAAGCAGTAACAAGCAGATTACACCGAAAACTATCATAAGACATCTCACAAGCCATCAACATGCACTTGTCTGAAACACTCTTTTTTTTTTTTTTTTTTTTTTTTTTATAAATAGGACACGTCAATTTGACTTTACCTCGCCTGATGGTAAGCTGAAGGTAAAGTCTCAAGAAAGAGGGTCACCATTATGTACACGTGCCATGTTAACAATGGTGGCACTCAGCTTGACGGCCTCATCAGATGCTTTTTCACGCCCCGCTTAAAGGACCCGGGACTGTAGGAAGAGGGAAACACGTGAGCTGGCAAGGAATTCCAGGTCTTAATGGTGCGACAAAGGAAAGAGTCACCGAACCGCTTGGTTCTTGAAGGAATGTTCTGCACTACAAGTAGCAAAGAACCGCTCAGAAAAAAAAAACAAACTGTTAAATTACAAGGAAAATAAGAAAAACCGGCGATAGAACGTAACGAGACTGAATGAAAATGAATGGGGAGGCGCGAAATAATTAGTTTTTCTTTGGCGAAAAAAATGTGCGCGGAAGAAATGAGTTTGGTTCTGCAGTTAAAAGTTTTATTGCAATATAGTTATGGCGTAGTCTCATTCTCGTTTACTTAGGATTATGTTGCTTCAGTGAGTTTCTTTATCGACTTTCAATGAAGGTGGTTGTGTGATAAGTTAGATTATTCTTTTAAGTTCAGTGATAATTTATTAATAACTAGGTGTTATCCGTAGCTTCGCCCTCGTGATATTTTGCTCCCGTTCCTGCAACCTATGAGCACCTATTCCCGCGATAAAGTAACCTATGTGTTATTCCATATACATTCCATTTTTAAAGAACGTAGGACACGACGGTATTTCGTCAAATTGAGCAGTCCAGCTGCGGAATAATAGCTGCGTGATGTGTTTACGGCGGTGAGCAGCCGGAGCTTACTGGAGAGGTTTTGTTCAGTCAGTGGGAAGACCAAGGGCTATTCCTGCTTTGTCTTCTACACTGACGGCACAAAACCTCTCCGTGTTTACAGGGTCAAAAGCACAAGTGTGACTCCTCTCGTCCATAGGGTGGACCGTGTGTTGTCACATAAAAAAAATCCAATCTGTGATCTATCCCTGTACTAAATTTCAGCCAGATCTCTTTAGCTGTTAGAGCGTAATTGCATAACAAACATATTAATATACAAACTTTCACATTCTTTTTTTTTATTTATTTAATTATCAGAATACATAGAATCAAATTGAACTAACTTAATGGATCGCTAAAGCTACTGGAGCTTGTTTGCGATACAAATGATTTCATATTCAGTAGGCTCATAGATATTGCACATTTTAAATTGGCAAAGGAAAAGAGAAAAAGAAAAAAAAAGTACTTACAACGAAATTTTAAAATTATAACTTGGAAATAGGATAGGGTAGGATTTTTTGTCATGTCATTCGCTTTCAATAGTTTTTTATTTAAATTGCAAAATAATAAATAAAATTATAGTAAGTAGAAGAAATCTCAAAATAAAACCCTGTACCAACCCCTCTGGCCAGCGTGGAAACAATAGAACAAACCCTGTCAACATTGGGAGAGGCCTATGTCCAACAGTGTACTGTGATAAGCTGATTGATTGATTAAGTTAATATAATATCATTATTTTTTTTATTTAGTTTCCACTGCGACATAGAAGGAACTAAGTGTCACCTTATGGAGACAAAAGAGGTCAGGGGAAGTACGTGACCACAGACTAAAACAAATAAAACGACATTGTTATTTTTCATTGGGCAAATAATTCATTCATTAAACTTGTGAGAACCTGACCTTGGATAACCGGTCTATGTATGGATCATGCTAGTGAACAGCTGCGAGCATGACCCGCGATCTAACCTATCCATATTGTTTTTTCTGTAGATCGGTTGAAACCAAATGTTCCAAATTGTATTTCCGATCCCGGAGTCTATTCTTCTACTCCTTCGTCCCAGAATTTAGTTAATTTTGACTTTTACGGGGGTGCCTGTCAGCAGGTATATTTAGAGCTTGAGCTCCACCGCCGTCGCACCCTGTGCTGTACAATCAACAAAAGAAACTATAAATGCGTATTGCATATATAGAGCACTTTTTGTGACGTGACTGCGATCAGCACAATGCGCCGACTTGATGGTTTGATTAGTTTGATGGGACCCACAGAAAATTTCTAATAATTATATTCATCTATTGCACTCACGAAAAAACAAAGCATTATGCCACTGAACCCTAAGCTCACAAGATCCTTTCAAAACGATTCACAAATAAGGGTCTTCTGGATAATGTTCTTTTATCAATAAAATATAAAAATGTTTCTTAAGAGCTGAAACAATCCGGTTTCGAGAACAAATATTATCTTTTGCCATTAAAACAAAACGTGTACTTAGTATCCGGAATCCATTGTAAACTGAAGTAGAATAATCGCATTTGTTCGGTTCATTGTCAACTGCTTTCGATTCAGAAAAGATTTATATTGAATTCACGGTACAATTACAGTTAAAATGTAAAATAAATAAAAAAAGGTATAGTCTGAATGCGGAAGGCGGTTGCTCACTGAAAAGTTTTTGTGCTGTCAGTGGGAAAACCAAAAGCTATTCCTGCTTTGTCTACTACACAGACGGCAAGGAAGCTATGTGTATACAGGGTCGGCCACTCCTCTGGTGTTGCACACGTCCATAGGCCACGGTAACCACTTTCCATCGGGTGGACCGGGTGCTTGTCTGTGGTATAAATAAAAAAATAAAAAATAAATCGGGAACAATGTCGACATATTGTAAGAGTCCTATGTCCAGTGGTGGACTGCAAAAGGCTAATTGATTGATTGATCATTTGAGTGAGACTCGCATCAATCAACTGGAGCTAATGGACTACAGCTCCCACTAAGCAAATGGCAGTTCGTTGGCTGGCGTATTGCAGAATAGAATGATGAATTTATAAGATGGACACGGATTACAGTCGTTAATGTATGTCAATCCTATACTTTGATCAATCCATTCTATTCAATTCAACAAACGTACCCTCTAAATCCAACCACACGTTCTGATCGTCCAACTGAATCTCGTCGGGGGGGGGGGGGACACGGAAACAAAATATTCCTGGCGTGGCTAACGTGGCTCTGATACACTTGACATTGGCGTCTCGCTATTAATAATTTTATATAAGTCTTCAGGCTTTCACGGCCTACGTTGTATGTAGAATATACTGCTTCCGGGCTGCGCCACTGAAGATGTCGACCGCAGTGATCGACGAAACGTCTGGAACGCAAGTTTCACATGGACCAAGGCCATACAGCCCGGAAGCAGTATATTCTACAATAATTTTCTAATTAATTTTACTTGACATTGGCAAAATTGCGGCGATTTGCTGCAGAAGCCAGTAAGAAGAAGATGAATAAACATATTGCCATTTGTCTATCGGGACAGAAAACCTGGACCTCAGTGCACTATGCACTTATTTAGGTTTCTGTAGAATCTAAAATAATCCCCCAGACAAATAAAATATGATTCATGTTATGAAAGTAGTGATGGCTAACGGCAGATAGTCGATAATACTGACAATAAAATACTTACCCACAGTAATAAAAACAACAATACTTGTCAAAAAAACCAAGTTTCGCAAATAAGTTTTATATCGTGAAAAGTTGTGAGATCCATGTGATATCAAGTCGGTTATTAATTTATTCAGTCCCTACTTCGTTTAAAGGATCTTCTACGTATTGATCTAACCTAACAACATCTTATAGTGACCATATCAATATTAAAAATCGTCAACGTTTTAAATAAATATATTGACTCGGCCATCGCATGAAAACACAATGTATCTCACAAGTAGAATCTAAAATAATCCCCCAGACAAATAAAATATGATTCATGTTATGAAAGTAGTGATGGCTAACGGCAGATAGTCGATAATACTGACAATAAAATACTTACCCACAGTAATAAAAACAACAATACTTGTCAAAAAAACCAAGTTTCGCAAAGAAGTTTTATATCGTGAAAAGTTGTGAGATCCATGTGATATCAAGTCGGTTATTAATTTATTCAGTCCCTACTTCGTTTAAAGGATCTTCTACGTATTGATCTAACCTAACAACATCTTATAGTGACCATATCAATATTAAAAATCGTCAACGTTTTAAATAAATATATTGACTCGGCCATCGCATGAAAACACAATGTATCTCACAAGTAATATATATGTCACCGCCAATAAGCTTAATCAGTCCTCTAATTAACTGCCTAGGCAGTTAACTAAACGGCGCCATTCAATTAACGGCCTGAATGATATTCATCCGCCTCGTTTATAACATCATTTAATAACCTGGCTGGCTAATGCTTAGGCCAATCGTAAGATGGGGCACTACCTCGGAATAAGATAGAAAATAACATATATACATACATATACTTACACCTGTAAATCCCCGAGGAGGTAGATAGAGATGTATTTGGCGATAGGTTTTTTTTATAACCATGCAGAAATAAGTAATTTTTCTACCTGTTTAATTAAATGGCTAGGCAAGTAGTTAAACGTCATTGATCCAAGTTAGCTGTTTAATTAAATGGCTGATCACCACTCAGGCCGTTAAACGAATGGCGCCGTTCAGTTAACTGCCTAGGCAGTTAATTAAACGGCTGATTAAGCTAGTTGGCGGCTACATATATATAAATTAGACTGTTTAGTACGATTGCCAAGTCAGTATTTTTTTTTTTTTTGCTTGGTTACTGAAAATTTATCCACAACGAAATTATAGTGGGTCAATATAGGCTTGAATTGCTTCGAGAAGAGGATGGTACGGCCGTGCCGCTTTTGTTTTTGCTCGACTTGGCGGGGGCGCTACCGTGCCCCCAGAAATCACTCAATAAACCGGGCCACACATACACGATATTATTGGCAGTTAATATTTTACTGTCAATATTATTGTCGTAAGCTTCAAATCTCATTGCTACTCCAATGCTAAATAATAGTTCCTGGTTTGGTCACTTTAAAAGTAGGTCATACACGAGTGTCAAACTCATTGCAGATAGGTTTCATACGCAAGGTCAGATCAGAAGGTCACGAAAGTGCCAGCTAAGGTCTCGAGAAAGCAAGTTAAGGTCAATGCAAGGTGATTATGTAAACATGTTGGTATTTGCTTACATTGTTGTTATTTAACGTAATAAGCACCTACTTTTTTTTAGCTCACAAATATTCATTTATATTCTTTATTTTTTTGTACTGTACCTACTGTTTTAAGTTAAAAAGTTGTGTATAGTATCATTCATATTGAAGGACACACTATTATAAGCCTGTATAGATAGTGAGGTTGAGAAAAACTGATGGTAGAAATTTGATGGCACAAATTTGTCACAAATTTCGGCCGGGTGGGTACCACGCGCGATTGCGAAAAGCCCTCCATAGTAATCCAATCTCGGTTGGATTGCGTTCAGGGGTCGGCAAGTGCATAGCCGGGCAGGGTGATTGAGGTTGCAGCACTAGTGGGTCCTGTGGGGGTCACGCAGTTCTGCGACGACAATCCTCTTTTAATGAGGCCGTCAAGCTGAGTGCCACCATTGTTAATACGTTTATGTAATGGTGCTCCTCTTTCCTGAGACTGTACCTTCAGCTTACCATCAGGTGAGGTGAAGACAAATTGACATGACCTATATTTATAAAAATACAACTAAAATATATTATTTATGTTTATAATTTATTATAGATTGATAAATAATATGAGTAAAAAGTACTTTCTTCATTGGACTAACACGGCTAATTATACATAATAATTAAACATTACCGGTCTACTTTTTTTTTACGTGCGTGAAATTCCTTCCGGAGCCGGAGAGGGAGGATTTCCGGAGCCGGAGAGGATACATTACCTACTGATAATAAAGTTTGTTTGGTTGAATGAAGAGTTTGTTTGTTTGTTTTAACAGGCTATATAAGGCTGTTCTCTGTCCAACAGCAAACATGCCTACAGCTCACGACAAAGTGCCCACTTGACGGTGATAGTGCCATAGTGCCCTGTAGGACCAAAAACCATAGCTGCTGAAATGTGAATATGTACTTCTCTGCCTACCCCTTCGGGAATTTACAGTCGTGAATGTACAGAATTGGACAGAATATGCAATATGCATACTCTTGACAGCTAGTCCAACATCTCAGCCATTACGTCATCACCACTTCTCCATAACAGACAATTAAAACAATATCACTTACTTTTATCACCACTGTCGAGTCAGAAAATTGACCATGTCCGCATACCATGCTATTCTGAGAACCTCGTACAGTTGTGTAAGACTCTCATGCTACTAAAATACTAATCTCATATTCTCGCATCTTTGTATCTATAAAGGGATAGGTAGAAGTGTTAGATATTTCGGAAACTTTAGCCTGTAGCCATCTACTAGATAATTTACCAGGCTACAACCTGCTACCATTATGTGTAATAAATACCTAATGCTACCATGAATTTGATTCGATAAAAAAACACGGGTTGCACTCCGGGAGTGCCGGCAGAAGTGAAAACTTTCTTTTTCTTTCTTTCCTTTTCGTTGTATACAGAGAAAAAGATGAAAAGAACATACCATACCATACCTATTATATAGCGCCAATCATAGAACATATCTATAATTTCTGCTAATTTTCTGTCAGAAGAAATTAATAAATTACGAACAGAAAGAAATTACAAACAGAAAAAAAAGGAAAATATTCACAAAAAGTGTCAGAAGCCTGGGTTCTAACCCGGTACTATCTGAAACCATAAGTACTTACAGTCGAAGCGCTCACCGCTAAACTACGAAGCTTCTTATCGTATCTTGCAAAATAAACAGTCTGCTAATGTTCGATGACGTTACTCGTCGGTTACGGTTCAAAGGTCAAGTGATCCTGACGCGCGAGTTTAACAATTTTTACCCATCCAACGCCGCTAAAGAAAAATTTCACTACAAAAATAGAACGCCAAAGAATTTACACAAATTGGATTCGAACCGTGTACCTACGTAAGTCCCTACCTACCTCAATTTAATCAGATGTGAAGAATAGATTAATTAAAATAGTCAGAAGTTTAGTGATTAAGAAGTCAGATAGGAAGGTTTCGAGTTCGAATCGCTACCATCGTGAACCTATTCCAAACACACGCAATTAAGCTTAGCTAGAGAGGTTCTAAAGAAAAAAAAAAAGAGAAAGTCGTGGGCTACCTTGCAATTTCTCGTTACCTACTAATTCTTCATCCTAGTGTTAATCCCAGTCGCATCCGAAGCTACCAACTTGGATTCTGGGGTCTGCTTTTACCTGTCCAACTGCAGATTTGTCTAAACATCGACATTTTCTGTGAAGCGACTGCCATGTGACCTCCACAATCCAAAAGCGATGTCGAAGCATTGTAGTTAGACCAGTTGTTGGGCACCAACTACCCGTAACGACAGCATAGCAACCGGGACCGACGGCTTAACTTGCTCTCCGAGGCACGACCAGACCAATGCAAGTACCCATATTCATGCATACAAATATTTGCACTGAGCGGGGATTGAAGCCGCGCCTCCTGCGCAGCGGCCGCGTTCTCTACCACTACGACACGGAGGCTGTCTCGTTAACTACTACAGTTTACTTAAATTTCTTATGTTAGTAATGTATAGGATTTGAAACCATGACAACCAAAGTCTGACACCATCCCACCCGCGATGTAATATATATATTTCAACAATTCATTAATCCTTGCCAACATTAAAAAAAAAACTCTGTACCTAAACTACATTCTCGCCTCCGCAGAGTAATTTACTATCTACAAACGACCTCTCGACACACCAGTACTACGATAATATACGCCACTACCACAGATATATTGTACGCTAGATAACGCAAGTCGTCCATCCCAGTGGAACTTGTATAGCGGACATGCAGTCTGCGCCTTCATACAGGCGCGGACAGCCTTGGACTACTTTAATATCGTCTAACATTGCCGTTGAAAATAACCAATAAAAATTCTAGGTCATTACGCAATGATATCCAGACCCTAAGTAAGCATAGTGTTACTGGCTTGAATATAGTCATATAAAACTCGTTTACCTTAAAATTGGATCTGACTGGTGGTCTATTTAACATCATCGTCACCAAGTCCAAACTTAAAGTCAACAGGTTGTACATAGAAAAAACCAGACCAATACATTTGTAACACCTGTAACACGTTGGAAATTTTCTTCCCAACCTATAACAGTGTTACTCGTTTGGGTGTTACTAGATAGGAATGTACCTTCTTCTTCATCGAGCCGATGACAATTTTCGGTCCAATTAGATATAGGTATCTAGCTAAAAATTCGACGACACTGACAGCCTCCATAGTCACCTTGTTGAGTTCTTCTATTGTCCAAGTATCAGGGCACAGCGGGCGTGATAGGTGGGCCATTGTTTGTAAAGATGTGCCATAGTCAAAGCCCCTACCCTCTGCATCCAGGTAGCTCCATTTCACTCGGTTTAGCAGTCAGAACGTGTCCCACGTTAAATATTCTGTTTCAGTTGCAACGCGTCTCACTAAATTCTAATTCATCTAATCCCTAATGGCACAGTCGGTTTTCATAGATACTATATTCACACAGGCATCTAGCCTACACTAAATCTATGGGCATCACGTAACTGATTTATTTGCCATCGAGGTCGAGGCGTGTCTCGCCGGAACAATGCACTTTGTCACTCTTAATTCCTCCTGCTATTCCTCTAATATGAACACGTAATCAGACCTCTTACTATAAACATCGAGACTTAAGGGGATATAACGACACTGCTGTGATCTCCCAGCTGTAGTTTTCCCAAGTGACTAAAATCATCATCTGCAACATGTCATTCTCTTTCATATTGCCAAATGCGGTCTCCTCAGTCACTGCCTTCCTTGACATATCATCATTCTAACAAGCCAACAATCTTTTTTGAGCATACAGTAGGTATACTGTACAATAGGTTCTTAAGGTAAGTAAGTAGGTAAATCTAAGAAAAGGCAAAATACAGCAAGATTTAACAAGACAGCTCATTTTGCGTGAATAGTAACACCAACAATTTATGATAACTATAGATAACTTACACTTCAATCTATGGGACACTATCGTCTTTATTCTCACCGCGACTATGGCTGCAGAAACGAAGCCGAAACGTCGGGCTAATTGTAAACAAGCCCTAATTTAGAAAAAAACCGTTTTTTTTAAACAAGTTTTTATTATTTGTTTGAGCTAAAAAGTTGAAATTCCCCAAATTTGTAGGAGTTGCATCACGCTAACCAAGATACTCGTCAAGACGGATCAAACGAGCCCAAACTTGGTGCGTCGTTTTATTACAGGATTTCCATGGCCAGCTTCCAGGTCAATCATCAGATTAGTTCTATCTCACAATAATATTGCATTGTCATCCGATTTATTCATGCATGCAAAATTTCAGCTAATTCGGAAACCGGGAAGTGGATTAAATTTAACTTGCAAGATTTGATTACAAACAACACGACAGGTGAAACTAAATAAAAACTTGTAATAATACCAATAATACCAATAAAAAGTCAATGTGTTATATTCGAATAAACTTCAGACATAGATATCATGTAAAATAACTAAATTTTAACTGTAACATTAATATAAATAGTAGTATAAAATATATACTTCACGAATTAATCAAACACAACGTCAAAACATAATTACCAAGTGAACAGACTATATTTACGGAAAACACAACCGCCATTTTTCACCGAAATGCACTCGTGAAGAAAAAAAAACAATAGCTACCCATCTGCCAGCATCCTGCCATGATTGATGATGATTAAACACCTACCGGTGTCCGTTCATATTTTCTATGAGCTTTTTCAATGAGAACCTCATTTAGTTAGACTATGTAGACGTATATCACGAGATAAAGGTTTTTGTATTAGTGTAGGTGTGTAAGAATAATATTGTAGGATAAGCACAGCGCTATCTAAGACCAAACAAACTTAGTATGTAGGTATTGTAATTCCAGTTGCTAACAAAAAAAAATCTAACAAAAAATTATAAATGAATAATTCAATATAGCTTCTAGATATTTTTACCAATTAATTGTGACATTTCCTTACTTTGTTTTATTATGACTGGACAGAATCCTTGCAAATGCTCACCGGAGAGTTTTCGTGCTGTCAGTGGGAAGACCTAAGGCTTGTCTTGCTTTATCTTCTACACTGTCGGCACAGAAACTTTCTGTTCTAACAGGGTCGGTAAGGCGAGTGTGGCGCCCTTGGTGTTGCACACGTCCTTAGGCCACGGTAACCACTTCCCATCAGGCGGACCGTGTGCTAGTCTGCCACATAAGTGATATAAAAAAAATAATTTACCATAGAATGAAATATTGAAGCAATAAGTATGCTAACTGTTCAAATCAATTAAAATTGAAAAAAATCATTGGTCGTGGGTCCAATTCTCGTCTGAGTTTTTCATTTTTTCTGATCTTAATCGAATTTGTATTATTTTAATTTCCGTAACAATAATTATTTTCACGATACTCAGAAGAATATACTGTACTCAAATGGACATAATAAAACCTAATAATATAACTATATTCTGAGGTAACGAAGTTTTAATATTTTTTTTAACTCTTACACGCAAAATCGGCTGAACAGCTCTGTATGAAACACAGAGTCAATAGACTACTTTTTATCCAGGGAAAAGGGCAAATTTTACTTTCTATTTCTGTGGGTCGTAAGGGAATAAGCACTTCACGCGGGCGGAGCCCCAATCACCAACTAGTTTATAGCATTATACCAGGATAGGATTAATTAGGCAGAGGTAGAATAAGCAAGCTGAAGTGGCAATGAGCTGGCCACGTGTGTCGAAGGACCGATGGCCGTTGGAGCAGACGAGTCCTAGAGTGGAGACCGCGAGAAGGCAAACTGAAGTTAGAACATCCCCTAGCCAGATAATGACCTAAAAAAGGTGGCTGGAAAGCACTGGATGCGGAAGGCGGAGGATCGGATGAAATGGTGCACATTGGGACAGGCCTATGTCCAGCAGTGCACTGTGATGGGCTAAATGATTGACATGAACACCCACATTTCATCAATTACAATTTTCGTTGCCACATAATAGGGCTAAAACACTTAGGCCTACCACTTTGGATATTAACACAAGATTAATTAGAAAAAGTCGTTACATCTAGGTACAGTTATTATTACCTAACATTATATTATAATAATATATCCTTGTTTAATTATATAACACCCTATTGTCTACCGACACCTGCGGTTATAAGTTCCTTTGTCAAATAACTCGGGCACAAGTAAACTATTCCTCGTTTATATAATTTTTGTTATAAAGCTTGTTATATGTAACTGTGTCTACTATGTTAGATATAACATTGATATTATTCTGTGCATGATGATGTAATATTTTCAGGAGTACGAAGTACAGTTAACGACAAAAATAGATTAACAAATTTTAATTTATTGGTCACCTTGGCTCAGAAATCTTTCATAAATTAGTAAACAAAACATGAAATATATTGCATTAGTACTCGAGGGATCATTAAACTTATACATATTTAACATGAATTGTTAATACACTTTTTGTATATTCTGTATTATACACTTAAATGGCAATTATAAAAATGAGTGAAATACGTGTATTTCGGTTAAAAAGGGTTTGTAAATATGTTAATGTCAATCATGTTTTGTCCTTAACTGTATCTAAATAAAAATAATAAAAATAAAAATAGTTTTAGTGAACTTCATCGCGATTTATTAAATTATTTAGATACACTTATCCCAAAGAAGAGGTTCCAGCTGTTTTTCAGCAGCTATGGTCATAGGGAGTCTCTTAATTTGAAGTGTAAGTTATCTCAAAGTACCTATGTTGTCAATATATCAACTAGTCTATCGTAGGCCACTGCTGGTCATAGTCCTCCCAATATTGGAAGGTTGGTATAGGGTTTTATTTCGAGGTTGCCTTCTCTCGCGGTGATATCTCCTGCGTATATTTCCGTAAGTCTGGTAAGTAGTAAATCGCCTCTTAAGACACCCTTAGGTTCTCAGTCACCAGTGTCACCACACGGATAACATTGAATTAAAAAAGACGGGTTGCACTCTGGGATTGCCGGCAGTAGTGAAAACATTTTCTTATTTTCGTTCTTCGTTATATACATAGAAAAAGATAAAAAGAACATACCATACCATACCATACCTATAATATTCTGTCATTCTGCTAATTTTCTGTCAGAAGAAATTAATAAATTATGAAAAGAAAAAATAATAAATTACAGAAAGAAAAAATAATCATAAAAAGTAATAAATTACAGAAAGAAAAAATAATCACCAAAAGTAATAAATTATAATAAGAAAAAACAATCACAAAAAATCCCTGAAGGCCCGGTGGTTTCAACCCGATACTATCTGAAACTATAAGGACTTACAGTCGACGTGCTTACCGTTTAAGCTACGACGCTATCTATCGTAACTTGCAAAATAGATAGTCTGTACCTAATCTTGTATGACGTCAGTCGTTGGTTACGGTTCAAATATCAACTAATCCTGACGCTTCCTTAACATTTTACACCCATCCAACGCCGCTAAAGAAGATTTCACTTCAAAAAAATAACACCTATTATCACGAAAAATAAACACAAGTTTATTCTTAGCATGGGTATCAGTGGTCAACTTAACACTTTTGAAATGGTCTAAGATGATACTTTGAATGCATAATGTAGTGTTTATTACTGTAAAACTTATGTGACACATAAAAAATTACTTTACTTTACTTATTTCATACCACTTAATTCGCATGCCATATTTAACCTATTATAAATATATATCTACAAATCTATAGATACCTAACTAATTCAATGTTTGTCTGTTAATTTTTCTCGCAATAAGTGGAATGACAGCGATGACAGCCCGCTATAATGAAATGTCACATCGCAAAGTATTTCGTGGAACCGTTGGAACGCGATACGTCGGTCAAAAGACCTTTGCGAAGGTCACTCTGTACTGTATGCGAACTCATAGGGCACTTATGCGGCTTGACCAATCGTAACGCTCCTTCAAATTAAATTTTCCTATAAACAAGTAATAAGAATGATGAGTATATGGCATTGACAGGTATTTTGACATTCATGACAGTCGTCAACGTATGTGAAATTTAACTCTTTGATCAAACTGTTCTATTTTATTCAAGAAACCATTTGCTAATTGTCTAGAGGAACTGATACATTTAAGTTGGTTAAGTTGTATGTCACTGCTATGCATTATCCTTGCATTAATTTTGCCCGAGTCCGAGGCCTACACCTCGAAGTCCGGATCCGCTTAAATATGGTGTAGTTTGATGTTTTCGGCTATATTGGTCCGACTGCCGATTTACCGCCCGGCCTGACTTGTGATTAGTGGACATTGTGGTCAATCACTGACAAAGTTTTTCAAGTCACCCATATAGGCCTCCGTCACGACAATTGACAGCCGGCACCGACTTTTAACGTGTCCTACGAATCACGGTAGCGTTAATCATTCAAATAGCAACCGCGCCGGGACCTTATCCCGCTGATCGTTTACCGAACAATGAGCGCACCAGGCCACGAGCACTTCTATGTGACAGTAAAACCCACCGTCTACTCACGTTACGAATTCGATTGTAACTCTTTGTCAAGTAGAATAACACCAATGTAAAATTAAACGTCACGTTTAAACTGACGTAAGCCTAGTTGTCAATGTCTAGCTGTCAGTCGAACAATCCAATAAGTAATGAAAGGCATTCGGATAAGTACTAGGCCACTATCTGGCAACTCACTGGCAATTTCAACACAGTGAGTATAATCTATTAATCGAGTGTGTTAGAAAGTTAGGTTTTAATTTGTTCTATTATAATAGGTCGTCACATACGAAATTGCCGTTTTATTGAAGAAATTGAAGGAAACCCAATTTACAGTACTAACATTTTTGCATTGTTTTTACGAATGACAAACCCAAATTTTATGATTTTTTTTCTGTGTATGAATGAGACAACATTAAGCTAACAGCATCTTTTATTACATTTTTGAAAAGTGACAGCTGTAAAATAGTAATACGAAATTTATAATCAAAATGGATGGCATTTATTAAGTACTGATTTTGAAGATCGAATTTAATTTGTCAAGTGGCCAATAAAAACAAAATTTAATACAGAGTTGTAAAATCTTAAATCAACTTTCAAACAAAGTATAATTAATGGAAATAGCTAATAAATTACAGGAATAACGAACTCATGAATCTGTAAGAAAATTTCGGCAATTTTATATGTAACGACCTATTAATAAGCAGTTGAAACCGCATAAGAAATAAACAACTGCGGAAGCCAAATCATAAGAAGGAGAAGCAGTGAGCAGACCCTGGACTCTGAGGTGAAGGCCTTAGATGCTATTGAGAACTACAGAAAGGTAATGATAGAGTCTGAATGTAGATGGTGGAACTCTTGAAAGGTTACACCTTTACGAAATCAGCTGCTGTTTAATCCCCAAGTGCGAGGAAAAGCCTGCGCTAGAACCTTGTCCGCTAAACAGCTTGCTGACGAGGTTTTCTTGAATCTCGCGCGTCTAAATGGATCTTCGCATACAACTATATCAATTCCTTATAAAGAAAAATAGAGGAACGAGGTATGTTGGTCCTCTAACACAAAGGGAGGATCCTCCGACCAGGCAAGATCACGCGTGGCGGGCTGCGGCCCAACGATTGTTGTTGGTATGTTGTATATCTATTGTACCAGCGCGGGAACTTTACTTTTGTAGTGTCGTAGTAGTTCAGCTTGATGTCACTAGATGGCGCTGGGTACATGTGGTATCGCCAGGATACCATTAAGGCAGTACCGCGTGTGGAATTAATAAAACATACCAAAACCCGAACCATTCCTTATTACCATTATACCTAATTTAAAGCGAATTACATGCCCTTTTAGGCACTCCATCCCTACGCGAAATAAACTGAACAAAGGAATGTAAATTTAAAGGTACGAGCTTCAATCAACATTTTACGAAATTTTCCATACATCACCCTGTATTTTTATTTCTATGAATACCCTCATTCATAGGTGTACGGTCAACAAACGAGTCAATTATAAAATTAATTCATGAAAAAGCTTTACGTTTTTATTTCAAGAGTATGCTTTTAAGTTTTGCATTTTTTAATTTAAAATGCAAATGAGGTATAACGAAGAAATTCAGTGCTGCTGAATTCATGTGCGGGTTTTAGTGGGTGGGGTATTGCAGGTATTCAACACGTTAGGTAATTGTTATATACAGGGTGTGGTTATGTAAGGCAGGAGCGAATGTAAAATTTTGTTCAGTAGAGAGCAAATTACAGAATTAAATAATTCTGTATTTCACTGCATACACAGAATGTTTCAAATAAATAGATAATCTGGCTTCATTGACGCGTCGTCACGTGCCAGCAGTTCTGCATCAATTGCACTTGGCTTGCCCTCCTATTATATTAACTATATTATTTTCAATTCTGTGACACTATTATTACTTTTCTTGGCAAAATAATCACAATTAAAATCTATAAATATAGAAAATGATAAAATACAACGTCCATTTTTTTCGGTTAGAAACCACCAAATGTTGACCTCTTAATATAATATTTCTGGCATAAGATATAAACGATTCCAGCGATATAGGAGCTCCGGACATTGCGGCCGTTTCAGAAATGTCATTTAGTATCGTATTAAGTTGTAAATGTACTCTAAATTAAAACAATATAATCTTTATTCTACCTGAACTCTAGAATAAATGAACCATATTAAGAAATCTGTTGTGCAACTCCTCTCACTAATATGCATACACCTTTTAATCCACCGCTTAATAACCGTATTCAGCTGATGCCAACCGGATTTTTCCGGTTAACTGAATAAAAATATAACCTTATTTTTCCTTCGTTTCGATGCTTCTAGTTCGTATTATATCGCTAAACTATAATCAGCCTTAGTTCAAACGCAATTTAGTTCTAATTGACACGAGATCGAATTCTGATTCCCGCGCGACATGCAGAATGACGTCACATAATTCCGTAGTATCGGACGACGCCCCGTACAACGTAATACGATACTAAATGACATTTCTGAAACGGCCACAATGTCCGGAGCTCTTATATCGTTGGAATCGTTTAGATTTCGTGCCAGAAATGTAATATTAGGAGCTCAACATTTGTTGGTTTCTAACCGACACAAATGGACATTTTGACCGATTGCGACCCGGTTTTCGGCTTGGACTGGAGCTTATTTGTCATTCGATTGCACCAAACTGCCTGCTGCGTTGTAAAGCCGGCTAATAAAACCGATTAAATGGATTTCTGTATTTTCAGTGTTTTTTAGGCGTACAGGGTGTTTTATTGTTGCATAATGCAAATTGCTTTTTGTGTTCGCGTTTTTAATGTGTAATTGGGTTTTTGTTTGCAGCTTAGGACATTTTTATGTTATATTTTTCATTCAAGTTGCAACAAATATACTGAATAATAAATATTCCACTAAAAAAATTTCATTTATTTTTGTAAGTTGGTTAATAGTAAAATAAAAATAAAAAACAAATTTTATATTTAATGAAGGTCTCATAAACTGCCATGTACTTATCCCTGGATTTTGGAGGCAAAAGGCTATCACTGGCATTTCGTGCCACGCTTAATATTTCCGGCGGCGTCAAATCAACGTATCTGTCTTCTTCCATACTAGACATTGACATTCTAAACTTGTTGATCAATTATTCGTACTTAAATAAACAATACTCACAGCACAGACGGATAGTTTGTTAAAAACTCCGGCGTGTTATCTATCCGCGCGCAGATTGGAGTGTAGGCACGAATAATTACGCTAAACAGCCAATACGTAAAATGCCTTACATACCAAATTTCAGCTTTCTAGGACTTCAGGAAATACCCTAACAATTTTGATGATCAGTGAGTAATGAGTCAGTGACAAAATTAAGGGTTTTGAGACATTAATAAAATCTAAAGTATAATAGCTACGACATTCAAACTTTGTATGTTAAATGATTGTACCGATGGCATTCTATCTTGAAAATTTTAACTATTTAGCATCATCCAAAGCAAAGTTATGAGAGTTCAAAAAAACGACGAAGCGTTTCGAGAAAAGGTAGGTAGTGCCCTTGCGCTTCGTTTGGCTCGTCTTGGCGGGAGTACTGCCGTGTCTCCCGATCGTTACTTCTACACATAGATGAGACTGGTTTGGTACTTTCGATATCCAAATAAAAGTCAAACTTTGATAGTGTCTTCTAAAAAATATAGACTTTTTCTTATAAATAGTTTTTTTTTATATTCTGTAAGCCATTATTTGCAGTTTTATACAAGTTTAAAAAAATGAAAGTAATATTTCCCATATACCTAGAATTTTTTTGTTGCCAACTCTATTATTACTTTTCTCAAACATGCTTGGAAATGTGAACATTATTTTGACAACCTTCTTTGAGATAAATCGAAATTGCTGTACATGCGAGCAGTGGCCGGCAAAAGTTGTATGAAAATCCATATCTGTCGTGTTTTAGCGGCCAAATAAATTACTATGTAAACTCATATCTGTCGTGTAATTTAAACATGGAACCATCTTTTACTCCGAATCATAGCAACCAAGGAGGTAACTTATCCAAGGTATTATTTAAATACAGAACTGGCTTGCAAATAGAATACTGTTTATTAAGAAAAATAAAAAACAAAAAATATTTCGCTGCGCGAAAAATTACTGTTGTTCGTTGTTCGTCATTGATTTTGAAAAGTAGGTAACTAACTAAAAAGTTCTGCCTAGATACTACTTGAGAAAAGCACTATACAAGCCTTGGCCACAACTGAGCGTTGCCGGACTCCGTAATGCGTGCCTCGGCTGCGCCTGGGTAGTACTTCACGATCGTCCGGCAACACTTCACTTGGCGGCCGCGGCACTAATGTACTTTACGCGACGTGACAATGACTTACAACCATGCCTAATGCCTTATTATGGCACCATCTTCAAATATGATATTTTGACAATTTAGTTAATTCTCGGTTACATAGCAACACGACCCTATTCATCATTATAATCATTACCAAAACGCGTCATAAAAATTCCTATTTTTGCTATTTCTTTATACCAAAACAATTTTATACCCACCAAGCATCGTAAATTGTCTTCAACATAAATCGACGCTAACTACCAAACGAAACAAAATGGTGCCCTAATTAAAATCACTTACGAAATAACCCAGCCGAATTAAAAATCCCCTCTGGATTTCAACGAAAGTGCAGGAAAGCGGACGTGTGGAAATCCCTGGATTATACCGAGGCTGGCAGGGTAACTGACTGCAGAGTTAATAGGTAGAGTAATCCTAGTGATGTCGGTAAAATGTTACATTGTACGAAGTTTCGGTTTGAAGTTCTTGGATAATGAAAAGTGCTTTTGCGTATTAGTTTTATGGCTTAGGATATGGGCTAATACGAAATATAAGTAGCTTAGTTACCACTATGTAGAATATACTGCTTCCGGGCTGTTTGGCCGTGGTCTATGTAAAACTTGCGTTCCAGAGGTTCGTTCTACCGAATTCTACATGCAACGCCGGCCGTGAAAGCCTGAAGACTTATATTAGTTACCACTAGTCTGGTCAGTGCAAGGATGGGTGACCATTTTGAAAGACATTGAAACTCCTCCTTAAGAGAGCACGTTAAGCCCACAGTCCCGATTGTCATACAAGCATCTATGGTAGTCGTTACGGATAGTTGAAGCCCTAAAAGTCTGGCAGCTGATTTAACTATAGAACTTCGATAGTAGATAGTTGCAGTCGTAGAAGATGGCAATATTGAATTATACTTGAAACAACTGCCTGTTTTTCCATTGAATAGTCCCGGGTTTTTCACGGGATGTGAAAAAGATGCCTTTGGGACGTGAGAACGATGAGGCCATCAAACTGAGAGCCACAATTGTAATATTGTTGATGCCTGTAATGATGGGTCACCATAACAGGCATCATAAGAAGATGAGAGAGACAACAGAAGTCTTTCCTACGACTATCAGGCAAGGGGAAGTCATTATGACCCTCAAAAAAATACGGCTAATAGGTACCTGTAGGTCGATATTTCACATCGGGTACCAGCTATTAATTAATAAACTGCAATCTCAATTCGATTGTGATGTATTCTCGATGTGTATTTTAATCAAATGATAAATCCAAATAAGGAATAAGAGTTTATTTAATGTTTTATACATTGGTTTAATTTAATTATTAACAAGAACAAAATTGATAGCACTACAAGTTAAAATCTGTTTTGCGTATTTGTCATTCCAAAATTCATAATTGCAGCTTGAATTCTATGAATAATAACAAATCATTTTTGTATTTAATAAGGGTAAATTGTATGTGTTGTGTTAAAAACGAAAATTGTGCCTTTTCATTATGTGACAATTTCATTTTGTTATAATGGTTGATAACTAATCTAGCATTTAATATCTACGTCCATTTTTCGTGATTGAAATCAAACTACTTTAACGGATTCGAACTGTACATACACATATGTACTCACGCCTGTAAATCCTTGAAGGGGTAAGCAGAGGTGTATTTAAAAACGCAAATTTCACAAACTATAATTTTCGGTCCCACGTAAGAAAGGGCTAGCCTTATTGCCGTCAAGCGAGTACTTAGTCATGGGCTGACACAAAATGACTTGAATAACTGACTGTAATGTAAGTCAGCCTCATTAAAATCCATAAGCTATAAATTAAAGCCGCCTGCGTACATGTGTGCATGAATTTTAAATATATAAATAAATGATAATCATTCACCAACAAGTGGATATTGTGCTTGTCATCGTCATCAGCTGACAACCTATTCCAATTACATCCAATGCATGTTTTTTGGGACCCAGAGTCTGCCCTCATGAGCTATTATTTAATCAATCAATCTATGAGCAATCAATCAATTTTCAATCAGTCAATCAACAGTTTAAAGATGCGGTTGGCTTGAACCCTAAATACCTTAGCAATGCTTTCATTTGCGATGTTATCAGCATTAACAACATAGAAAAATTTACAACAAAACCGAAATTTACACAGACTTTGAGAATGTGAAAACATAATATAATTCACACAACATAAAGAACAATAGATTTTTCGAGACAAAGTAAATACACCTTTTATTTCTTTGTCTCGTAAAGCGCAAAGGCATTAACTTTGTGTCCTTTTTGTTAAAAAGTTAGGCAGCCGTCGATATAAGAGAAAAAAAAGGTGAAAAAATCTTTTGATGTCTTAAAAATAACTGGCGAAGTTATTCGACGAAGTTTAGATACTTCGAGAATATCAGCCTTCTGAAAAATAATGTAATACATGGTGTAGAAAAATAAGTTGGTTGATATTTTAGTCAGTAATTGTATTCCTAACCACCGATGATTGATTGAAGTAAAACCATTTTTAACGGATTCTATTGCGATTTATTTGTTATTATTTACTTTTAGACCGACGTTTCGGCTTTTTTTCAGCAGCCATCTTCACGGTTTGACCAAGAGTGGTAGTTGTCACATAGTTTGAAGTGCAAGTTATCTCGAAGTACCCGAATCATGATGAATTATTGGTGTTACTATTTACGCAGACTGAGCTCGGTGTCGTTAAGCCTTGCTGTACTTTGCTGTTTACTAGGTTTGATAAAGTGGATGACTGGGTCCCAGGCTGCTGGTACGCTCCAACCATCTTTTCTATTAAAATTTGGGTTTCTTTTTTAATTTCAATAGCCACGCGGATCATTCTTGGTATATATTTATGCTCTTTGGCGAGTATATGTGGTGTGTCAAACCTTAAATAATGGTTGGTACCTCTTTGCGCGTGTTCACATGCAGCTGACTTTGTTGAGCGTTGGTGTTTATGTCAGCTGAGTATGACGCGAGTGCCAATGCTTCGCTTGATTTGACCGTTGGTTTAGTTACACTGTGGTTTCAACGGATTAGCTAGTAAAAGCAAGGAAAACTTAGGACAGACTGCTACTGCTACTGATTTTCTTTCATTTTGTCCGGTCCGAGAGTCAAACTCAGAATGAGATGATCGCACACAAACGTAAAGACGTCTGTGCCGCTTACGCCCCATTCAGGGCTAATATTCCTTATTCGACCCAAGTATACTCTTTCGCCTCAAAAATCTTTTATAATTTTATTCCTATTTCGCTCCATCTGTAAAAATATACCACGGTACTAAACAGACAAAACAAATAATATTTCACATTTTATTACGTTTCACGCGTTTCCATTCTAAGCATAGAAATAAATTAAGGTTTTCTCATCTCCTAAACAGCTTTACAAAAAGCCTAGAGGTAAGCGAAACATCAAATAAAGTCGTAATTCTTATTGGCACCATTTTTTCTAAGGGCCTATACACACATACCGACACAACATGCTTATTTTGAAAGAAAAACTGTCCTGCAATCGAGTGTAAACTTGATGCGAAGTACTCTGGAGGCGTTATAAATACTAAAAATCCGGTTTCCTCCTTAGAGAAGGGGCAGAAGTGGTAATACACATTTCAGTAATTTTCGGTTCCGCTTCGAAGATGTAACGGGGTATATTATTTCAGACCCTTCTCTTTTTTTCTATACTAAACTTAAAAGTGAGGAATGTTACAACGATATTACAAGAAAATGTAACCAGTAATTAAACAAGCAACCTGTATAATATACACACAATTTTACATGTAGTTGATTGAATTTGTTGAAACTTCTTGATGGAACTTCATTTTACTACTTTTATATATATTAAAACACACTTTACCAGTTCCTAACTAACGGAAGATGAGTTAATCGAAACATGTCGTATTAGTATAAATCAAATATTAGCATTATACAGTGACAAAATGAAATATAATTGTGTGGAACTGGTAAAGTGTGTTTTAATATATATAAAAATAGCACAATTTTACACTTCAGATTTATTACACAGCAGTCTGTAACTGGCTTAAACATGTAGACATCTACGGCGTAGCATGTCGTAGTACCTCTACGCAGTGTAGACACTGTCTCACGTATGTTTTATGATACAAATGATTTATTTGCTCCGTTCCCGTATCATAACGCGGCAGGTGTTGCTTAAAAGGTATACTAATACACAGAAATGAATTCGGCTCGTGTATTTTTCCTTTTCTTTTTTACCGACAACAAATTAATGGTAAAATTGATAAGAGAATTACCTTAATTATATCCTTTGAACTTTTTGTGCGAATACCTACAGGTAAAATAATATTTCTTGGTAAATGATTTATTACCTTAAGTATTTATTTTTAGCATGTTTTGTATTTGGACTATTAGAATTATTTATAAATAAATGTATATCTTTAAAATTAAAAGGAGAAAGCTCACGAGGAGAGCTGATAGATATAAAGGAGATATAAAAAGAATATAGGAAGGTTATTTGAATACAGTCGCACACACACAAAGCCGGTACGAAATTGGAACGATAGAGTAAATAGTTGGTTTTAGTAGTCACAGAAAGAAGTCATCACTCAACCCATGATCAATCTTACAATCACCTTCGCCACTTGGCGGGGGTATCTGAGAGCCTCTGTGGCGTGGCGGAAGTGTACGCAGCCGCTACGCAGGAGGCACGGGTGCGATCCCCGCTTAGTGCAAAAAAAATATGCATAAATATGTATATTTGCATTGGTCTGGGTGTTTCTATGTATAATACACTCGAGAGCAATGAATCCGGGTCACTCAAAGAATCCAAAAAATCTCGGAAAGTAAGAATGCTAGGTTAATTCAATAAATTGTATTTAATAGACAATTTAATACTCCTTAAATGAAAGTTAAAAAAATATGAGTCACCATACATTTTATTTACACAAAATTACATAAAGAAAAAAAACTGCTGATCTCTCCTTAAAACAAAAATAGGAAACATGAAATTTTTGAACTTTATGACGATTTTCTTGAATTTCAATACTTCGTATTACCTCCTCGTGCTTCCATTACTGCGTTTACGCGGTTTGGCATGCTGTACACCAAGTTCCTTATACGATTTTGGGGAATATTCTCCCATTCCTCTGTGAGAGCAATTTTGAGCTCAGGAAGCGTGATTGGGGGAGGGTTTCGTTGTTTTACGCATCTCCCTAGCTCGTCCCAAGCATGCTCGATCGGGTTGATATCCGGGCTGCGCGCTGGCCACTCCATACAAGTAATGTTCATCTCTTGAAGGTAGTCATTCACAATCCTACCTGTATGAGGTCGGGCATTGTCATGCATAAATATAGCATCCTCACCCAAATTGACCATAAATGGACCAACGTGTTCGTTGAGGATTTCTTCCACATATCTTACGCTAGTTAAAGAGCCGTTTTCTATGATCACCAGCTCTGTGCGACTTTCAGAGGAAATTCCGGCCCACACAAGTACAGACCCACCACCGTAGGCTACTTTTTCTTCGATGCATGCTTGCTTGAATCTTTCCCCTGGTCTTCTATACACTCTGTGTCTTCCATCGTGCTTGTAGAGCATAAATTTTGATTCGTCGGAGAACATAACTTTCGACCAATCTTCAATACTCCAATTTACGTGGTTCTGGGCATATCTTAGTCTTGAAATACGATGGCCACGCTCCAGTTTAGGGCCGTTTGCAGGTCTAAGGGGTTTTAAGTTAGATTCAGCAAGCCGACGTCTTACTGTCCATGCACTTGGGTTACTTCCTCCGAGGCGTCGAAACTGATTTGTGAGTTCAGTTCCTGTGAGAAAGCGATTTCGAAGCATGGTGTTCACCAAGTATCGGTCTTCTCGTGCTGTGGTACACCTAGTTCTGCCCGTTCCTGGTCTGCGTAGGTTAGAACCAGTTTCTTCGTAACGTCGGAGAACTCTTTGTACTGTTGACAGCGACACACCGACAGTCCTGGCTATATCGCGCTGACTCCGGCCGGTTTCCACCAATGTAAGTATTCTGGTGCATTCTTCAAGTGTAAGCGACATGATTTCAGCTTGAATAATGAATATTGAGCACTATCAACCTGGTTTATGTACCAACATAAATGACAGATTACAAACAAAAGCAAAAACAAATCCTGTAATTTCGTAGTTCCATCTTCGACAGTGTTCCCTTTTCAAATTTGATTTTTTTATGATATAACTTTACAATAACTAAGAAGTTTTAATACTTTCATTTAAGGAGTATTAAATTGTCTATTAAATACAATTTATTGAATTAACCTAGCATTCTTACTTTCCGAGATTTTTTAGATTCTTTGAGTGACCCGGATTCATTGCTCTCGAGTGTATCTTACTAACTTTTAAACTCTCGCGTTCCATGATATATAAATAAGACCGTGGTCGTGGTCGTGGCCGTGGTCGCGGCCGGTGTAGCCTGGTCAAAACGTCAGACTATAAAAGGTATGTAACCGGCCGTGGTCACAGGCTGACTGTCCAGTCAGACTGTGACCACGGCCGGTATAACCTGGTCGAAACATCAAGCAATCAAAGGTATGTAAGTACTTATACCATGATCGCGGTAATTCCCGTTTTCTTATTTATAATATGTTACTATTTACAAATAAAAAAGGATCTTAGTATGTTTATCCGCATTCTATCTTCTATAACACAAGCTAGTTAAGCTATGTTTACCATGGATCTAGATAGCGTTGTGTGAAATGTTGTGGAATATATTTATTTAATGTTCGCACGAAAAAAGTAGGTACTTATTTTGTTTGACTGGTACGATTGATATTATCATCCGCATCCGGATCTTATCACTAAATAGCCGTTTACAAATCCGCATCCGCGAATACACATAAAACGACAGCACATCACTAACATACGGTATTATTTCGCTCTCAAATTTCACGTTTACAAATGACATAGAATCTAAATATACAGGGTGTGCAAAAACAATACCAAATTTTCCATTCTTCATTTCCGTGTGCCCAATTTGGGGAACATGGTATTATTTTCTTTGTTCACGCCCAGGGCTTTCCCCCTTCTCTTTTCACCCTTTAATCAGAAAAACGAACTTTTTTTAATAACAAAACGTGGCTTGCAAACGTGTTCGTTCAATCGTAATATTATGTTCTAAATAATTCTATGAAAACCATTTTGGTGTGGCGATTTTTGAAATTTAAATTTTTAAAAGGGTTTTTGCTTCGTGGATTGGGATAATTGGTACTTATAAATGCGTGCACTAAAGGTACATTTAGGTTCACACAGTGTGAAATGTATAATTAAAAATGTAATATTGAACTTACTGTGATAAGATTTGTAGAGCAATTTAATATAATATTTTACCTATAAGCAACGCATTGTGAGGTACATAAATTAAATATATTTCTTTTTTTTTTCTTTCTTTTTTTACAAATATCAGAAACTCTGACCATTCTATTTACTAGCAGAATTATAACATTTACCAAGTATTTTTTATCCAAGAACCAATCTTGGACCTCTTTCCTCATTCCCATAATTTGGTTTACTTTGACGTTTACGAGAGTGACTGTTGTTTTACCCCTAACCCCTAGAGCCACAGCGTCGTAACTCCCAAAGATCTTGGTAAGATACACCCATTATATCCTAGAACCAACTAACTCAAAGAAATACCAGCTTATTTTCTTGGACTAATTCTCTCCAAGAACTAGTTTATAGTTTTCATTTCATCTCGTTATTAACTAAAAGTAAAGTAACTAAAACTGTCTGCAACTAACCGACTAAACTAAAAGTATCAAGTGTAATTAATTTCAGTTAGTTATTAAGACCAGTTAGTGTTTAGCTTTTGTATTGTGGGAAGATATTTCATAATAAATTACGAACGATGATTCTAAAGCCGACCGCATGCCACAACTGCCGACAGCAGATACGCGTAATTCATTGCGGCTTCTCAATGGTCTCCTTTATCTGTATCGAAATTTAACAAGTAATGTATGTGCTGCAAGCGTTGACAGTTGTCATATGCGCTCGGTTTCGGAATCCTACCTTAAGATACAGGATGTTATCGTACAGATAATTCATAAAAATTAATTAGGTATGATTAAAATCTTTTCAGTGTTATAGCTCGAGACCTAAAATGTGCAAAGTATGCTCTATATGCGTGGTACACATTTCTTGCGTGTCTTTTAAGGATAGTACGGGATGCTACTGGGGTGGGTGAGCTCAAATTTGCCAAGCATAGATAATATTACAAAAGATTCCGCGCGTGGCAGGGCTTCATTTGTCTCGCGACTTAGGTCCACGATGTGTAGTGAGATATACTCCCTGTTGCATATAAGCTTATATTGGAGCCTGGGGTCCGTTCTCTAACTTTTATCTTGAATTTTATGGGAGCCCCTATGAAACCTGCTATAGGGCTTTATCTATCAAACATCAACGCATTCCACATTACCTTAGCGTACATCAAAGTATGCCATTTATAGTGTACAGTCAGCGTCAGATTGATCTTGAGATCTTGAGCAAATCAAACTATTTTATTGATTTAAATGGTAATCACGTTTCATGATATACATATTATATAGATACGTATACTCACGCCTGTAAATCCCGGAAGGGGTAGGCAGAGGTGTATTAGCACCCACATTTCGCCAACTATGATTTTTCGGTCCCACGTAATAGCGGGCGAGCCTATTGCTGTCAAGCGGACGACTATTCATGGGCTGTATGTTTACTGTCGGATAACAGCTCTATCCCTTAGTCTCTTCTACGACACCCACGGGAAGAGATAGGGTGGCCCTATTCTACTCCACCGGGTACCAACACTATTATTGTCCGAATTAAGGGCATGTACCAAATATCAGAATATTCAGTCAACTACAAGAGGGTCAAAAAAATTAAGATAATTTTGAGTACTTTTTTATCGATCTTAATAGACCATCGGCCTCCATGACCGGAGTCCTGAGGACGGTGAGTGGGCTGCTCATCGTATTTAGAGAAGCAGGCTCATGACGACGTGATATAAGAGATTCATGCACGCCCCCCTTAAGAAGCGGGATGACACCTGAAACCCCCTTCCCCCCCCCCATAGAACCACCCCTTAGGCGAGAGCTTACCCGGGGCTACCAACTGCAGGCTTTTAGGCTGTACGTGAGAGTTTTTAGTCGGTAGGAGACCGGCAAGGATTTTCGCTCACGTTAAAAAAAGGGTCTAGGAGGGGTTTGAACCCGCGATCTGTGCCTTAAGGAGCAATACTTTGACCACTAAGCTATCAGACTTCGCCCTAACCAATTCAAATTTTTCCTTTTACATCCGTCTTTGAGGCGACGTTGGAGCATCTACCGACAATCTTACGAACACCCAAACCCCCACCTAGACTGATTTAATTTTTTCTATTTATATCAATTTGAATATTTGGCATGAAAAATGTGTGTAGGTTACATTAATAACACTAACCAACACTTTTATTCGTCAAGATCAGTCTGCTGCTGACTGTACCTACCAAATAAAGACACTCAGATAATATCTGCGTGTTTCTCAGTGCGTCTCCAATATCAAAATGGACCAACATTTTGTTGATTGACAAACCACGCCTTAAGGTCATATTCGCAAATCGCACTACATCGGGACGTAAATTCGAAGCAATGAACGACAAACGTTTCTTATTAGTGCATAAGAGTTTGACCCTACAGTCACCTCCAGACGGCGCGCCGACCGCTCGTATTTCCTTCCACGACTAATAGCGATCGACGGCGCCGAACGGGTTAGCTAATAATGCTATCTAGTAGGTGTTCAACAGTTTAATTTGAACATTATTAGGAATTTTGGACTTTTTATATACATTACTCTGAAAATTTATTTTATTTCGGTTTTATTTGTGACACTGAGACCCTTTGGCAGCTTCTTCAAACAAATAAATCAATAGCCAATACGCTAATTTTATTGTTAGTCACCTGGATATAGGCTTCTCCAAATGTGCGTCATAGCCCGCAACCTCTGCTTTACACATCTAATCCATCCCTGCAACCTCTTCAGGTTGTCAGGTAGCTACTTAAGAAATAATGCGGTTGATAGAGTAGAGTAGATTTGATCAATCAAGTCTATAAGAAATAGTCCTGTCACCTTTGATCACATTTGGGCAAAATTTCATAATTAATTTTATGAGAGTCATTGACCAAAATATATCTCCATAGGTAGATATATACATGAGATGTTGGTAGGATTAATTTTAATGGATGTACGAGTAATTCAGACTAAGTCATTATAAGTAAAACCAAGACTGACAGATCATAGAACAAATTGAGTATCATTTTCGAAAATGCTGCGAACTCAGTCAAAAAATTTGGACCTCATATAACAAGTCTTCAAAAGAGGTCGTATGTTTTTGTGTGATATGATCCAATTTTTGAGGTCGTACGATTAAATAGCCATCTAAATTCCTGTCAAACTGAACTACTTACAGACTTGTTTTTACATAAAGTTGTTAAACAAAGAAGTAAACACAACCTTTTCTAATTTAACAAAAGCATTTAGATCTTTGTTAGTAAAATGAATGTTATAATATGTTTTAAAAAACTGTGTTGAAAGTTATGTAAACAAAAATCTTAACTGCCCTGCTTACTTTTATAACCTCTATGAGTTAGACAACACAATGCACTTTCTTACAGTATAATAACTTTATCAAGGTTTATGAATATAAAAGGTTTGCAACACGAATTGTATCGAACATGTGAAGGTTTTCTCGTAGTACTATGTAATATATAATAAATTGATAGTAATAATACATAATATATAAACTTGCTGCAGAGTTTTTGTGCTGTTAGTGGGAAGACCAAAGGCTCCTGCTTTGTCTTGTACATTGACGGCACAGAAACTCTCTGTGTACAGGGTCGGCAGCACGAGTGTGACACCCCTGGTGTTGCACATGTCCATAGGTCACGGTAACCACTTTCCATCAAGTGGACCGTGTGCTTGTCTACCACATCAGTGGTATAAAAAAAAAATATCACATGTCATAGTGTTTGTAGTCGCACTCCTCCGAATCGGCTAAGCTAGGCTGAGGCGTGGTCTTCATTTTTTATTGAGATTTTTTTTTTGTATGAACAATTAACAATTAAACAGAAATATATAAATGTGAAGTTTCAGGTCAGTTTTAGGGGTCTGTTTAGTAAAGGTATTTATCATCTATGGAAATGTACTAGTTACGGGTTTAAGCCCATCCTGTGACTTTTCCGATTCAAATTGTCAGAAAAATTACTTTAAAATTTCAATCACTTACTTCACAGATCGTTAAGCACAGTGTTCTTCTCCGAATCATACGCCACAATTAATAAAACGTCAGTTAATGCCAAAAGCTTGGGAGCCACAAATATTTGCGCCAAATTCACGCTTCAAAGCTCAAACCGGGAAATGAACTAATTTTTTTTTCACTCGAGTAAAAAATTAAGCGGTGAGGCGACTTAATGAGTTTGTAGCAACCAAATGAGGTCGGTGCCTCACCCTCCTAAGGCCACTTCCTCAATAGGGCTGTCAGATACCTGATGGATGAGGATATTGGGCTAACGAAAATAAAACTAACAGTATTAATCGCATATATTTTTTGTTTTTGGTGTAGTATAAGTAAATTGGTGAGAAAAATTTATAATCAGACTGTTTACTTAAACTTGTGACATAAAGCTTACGTGTAAGAGCGTTTTCACACTCATCCGATAGATATCGGACGAATGTGAAAACGCTCTAATTATGGAGTACCTGGTTCGCTTATCGTAGCTGTTATCTGTTATAAACATAAAGTTTACGATAATAGTACGGCCGCTGGAATTAAATACAGGTAGAGTTTTTCTAATCCCAAATGATGGGCCCCACCACCTCTCTTACGCATTGACGACGATTGTATTCGGATTTGTTGGTCAATTAGTCATAATTTTACAAAACGCGCGAGCGAGCCGACGTCTTAGATTTAAACAATATATATCAGCGCTAGTCCATACAGAAAGAGTTCTTTTATTTATCACGTGACCAGTCGGCTGCAAGGTTCGTATTCATGTCATAGTTCACGAAACAATCGATGTATTTCACAGAGATGAAGTGAATATGATGTTTATTTTTAGTATATTGAATTTTGACTGACTACTTTAATTAATTAGAATTAAATATTAAAAAAAATTTTCATGGTAAATATTTAAATCGAATAAAGGAGAAAAAATTTAATCGGTCTAGACGGGGTTTGAACCCGCGATCTAATTCAAATTATATGGGTGGAGTAGTCAAAAGTCAATGTTTAAAATGGTTGAAAAATCATTCATTGGTTTCGATAGTTCGTAAGAACGTCGGTAGGCGCTCCACTGTCGCCCCAAAGACAGATATAGAAGGAGAAATTTGAATTGGTTAGGGCGAGGTCTGGTAGCTTAGTGGTTAAAGCATTGCCCTTGTAAGACAAAGCTCGCGGGTTCAATCCCCGCCTAGACCGATTCAATTTACAAAAAATTTACTGTTAATGAACAGCCTTTTTTCTTCCTTTCCTTTCGGTGCCTAACAAGACCAAAGGTTACTTTGGTCTTGTTAGGCACCGAAAGGAAAGATGAGGTTTCCCATGCATTCCAATTCGCCAGAAAAATAAATTTATGTACAAGAGGTATATATTTTAAAGGTCCGTACCCAAAAGGTAAATATCGGAACTCTATTACTAGCACTCCACTTCTTGAGACATCTGTCTGTTCAATCAATTTGCCCACTACAGTCTATTGCTGGACATAGGTCTCTTCCAATATACTTCATTTCGTCCGATTCTCAACCTTGCCTCTGTCTGTTTCCAGTAGAAATGTATGAGTCATTCCAGCCTATACATAAATGTCAACAAAAAATTACCAGACTTGTTCAGCCATTTGAACGTTTTTAACCAACTTATTATTAATTAACTAACTTAACCAGGATATTCTCCATTCGATCGGTACTATTTTTTTTATATTTGGTTCGTCAATTGACTGCAATCCGCTAGATTGTAAAAAGCTGAGGTGCAGTCTAGAAGATACGGACAACTATTTCCGATGCTATTGAACTTAAAATGGTGGTGTCTAACTTGAAGGCCTTGATAGATGTTATTTCACGCCCCGTTTGAAGAACCTTTGACTGTAGGAAGAGGGAATCACGTGTGCGGTCAGAGCATTCCAGCTCTTTATCGTGCGGCAGAGGAGGGAGGCCTCAAACCGTTTGGTGAGAGATTGAATGGATTCCACCATATATGGGTCGTACCGCAGGAAAGTACGAGTTGTTATCAAGGAACATTAAAGCATCTTAAAAATTCTCAAATTTATAAAATTAGTACGACAAAACATTGCCGCCAGCCCTGATCCCTAATGTTGTGAATAAAACTAGATCTCCTATGAGAAGAGCAATTTGGAAGTAATTTTGTGTAGAAATTGCCTTTGAAATATTAAACACGGCCGGACCTATTAGCAATCTACGCTTACAATTACTTATTTAAATACATTTTCTATTTACATATTCACGGCTTTGTATCCCTGAAGGTATAAGTAGAAGGTTAGAGATCTATCTAGAACCAAACTAAATGAACAGAAGTGGAATCTAGAATGCAAATTAATGTGTCGAAATTGGAGTTCTAAACCACTTATACTTGCGGCATGCTATAATGACCGTTTTGACATATATTTAAACGTATATATTACGATATTGACTGAGTAAAACGGTCTAGTCTTCTATAGTTGAGTTGATAAGGTAGTAGATAAGATGGTACTTAACTGCCGTGTAAAAAAGAGAGACAGCAAGCAAGCTCTGCCAAGTTCTCTTAGTACTTAACGGCCATCATACACTACCGGTAGTGTAGGTGTCAGACAAGCACACGGCCCGCCTGATGGAAAGAGGTTACTTTGGCCTATGGACGCCGTCTCTGTAGCAATCTTCTGACAACCTTCTTGAAGAACCCTATATTATAGCAGCTTGTAAAACCACAGCAGTGCGTTCAATCCACAGCTTGAGCGTGCGTTGGATGAAGTTCCTTTTATACCGCATTGGTCGCACCATTTCCGGTCGCAATACGTGAGGATGAATTCCCTACCTATGGCGAGCGGTGCGTTGATAGAATGTAGCTATGGGCATCATGTCAAACAATTTCTCTGAACACAAGCCATTGTATAGGCATAGACAGTGAAATACACACAGCGAGGCAAAATCTCTCCTGAGCAGATAAATACATATTAGGATAGAACGGCCATATGCAGTTGGTGGGATGCGTTTAGGCACTTCGCTCCCCCCCCCCCCCCACGGGGGTAGGGGGAGAGCTTCGTTTGGGACTCCTGGCCTCTGAAGAAGGCCAGACTACCCACTAAACCACCATGCACTGTGTCCGTCATTACCACATTTCGACGCTGGCGGGAACAACATCTTCCGCCATCGCCGTGTGGGTCGCCCACCACTCAACGGTGGCAGGCCCATCTCTGGTGCGGCAGAGGAGGAGTTCTTCTGCCGCCCGTCTAGGCAAGCCACACGCGACACGACGTGCGCCTTCAACCTCGAGGCCTATGTAAGGGCAGCAGACGCCCCCGCGTCAACTGCCGCGGCCCGGTAAGGGTGGGAGGTGTTGGTGGTACAGCCTCTTCCGGGTCCCGGCTCGTTTGCGGCGCTGCGGGAGGGAAAGCGGGTCACATTCCCTCTCCCTCTCCACCGCCTCCTTCTGCGAGATAACCGTCTCGCAGAAGGCCTGAACCGCCGCCCACGCCTCATCGCCACCAACCGAACTCCAGTCGGCAGCGAGAGGTCCGTCCCCACTTCGGCGATGAGAGTACGGCGCTCCCCAGCCCACGCGGGGCACTCCTCTAGGGTGTGCTGCGCCGTGTCATCATCGCCTCCACAGTGGTGGCACCCTCTGGTCGGCTCTCGTCCCAACCGGTACAGGTACCTCCCGAAGCATCCATGCCCCGAGAGGACCTGCGCCATTCGGAACGTTACCGACCCCCGCGATCTATCCATCCAGTCTCTGAGGCCCGGACGGATCGCCTCGACGGTCCTTCTGCCAGCCGTGGGATTGGCCAGCCGCCGCTCCCACTCCAGGAGCATGAACCGTCTCGCTTGCAGCCTCCGCTCGCCCACCTCCGAAGGTGCCGGGAATTCTCCCCGGCTCCGGGCCTCCTCACGCCAATGATACACTGACGCGAGGACACCAGCGTCCAGCTCCCACGGAGGGGAGTGCAGTGTTCACCTGCATGTCGCACGTGATGACTTTTACACTGTAAATAAATACTCACAAGAGATAAAAAAATACCTTTAATTTGCAAATTTACTTCTCAATTTTCATTCAATAGTTGGAAGTAGCACAATTATGTATATGGAGGGTTTTTTATGGATGTTATTATAAGCTAGTCTTAACAGTACTGAGTAAGCATTCGATAGTTCCTGTCTCATAGGAGTCATGACAGGAATTGACAAAAAAGTTGCCATGCATTTCCCGCTCACAATGGCCGTTGTATCCTAATATATATTTGTGCTCCTGAGGCTTAGAGGTTCCACAGCTCCTGTGGTTCTACAGAGCTTTTTATTTTTCAATCAATAAATAACGATATGACATATTTTGTACCTATATTAATTACGTATTCCTTGTTCCAGGTAATTCAATATTGCAATTTGACTTCTGAAAAGAAAAAGGTATGAAAAGCGTCCACAGTAATGACGTCATGACGACCTGTCTGACGTGTTTACTGACGTCAGCAACGTCAATGTTCCGTTCGATTTCCATTCAGTACAAGATATATAGGTATGGCCATGTTACCTAAACCAGGGCCCAGTTTCTGCTATTAATTTTAATGGCAAAACCACTGCGGTTCTACAGACACTGTAACCAATGCCATTTAACTTTAGACGTTACTGTTACACAGTTAAAGTCTAAAATTAAGTGACAATCTTGTAGAGTGAATGAAAAATGTTATAAACTCTTTTCTTTTCATTTTGGACTTTAAAACTCAGCCATAAAGTCTTAAATTTAATGACATTTTATGCAATGTCAGTAGAATGACAGTGGTTTTGTTATGTCATAAAATTAGCAGAATCGGAGGCCTACAAATAGTGAAAGTGTGTGAAAATGTTTGAATGTTTGTTTGTCATTTAATCACATTCAAACAGCAAAACGAATCTAGATGTAATTTGATACAGGGATATTATATTAATCTGAAATAACACTACAACAATATAATACTTTGTATCCTTGGAATAACTTCAGTAAGATGCAGCAATGGGATCAAAATTTCACATTATTAGAGCCCCGGCTGGTATGGTTATTCCGTGGGTAGGAAAAACAGGCCATAATAGCAGTAAGCTCAAGCTAAGCATCGAACCCGAAACACACAATAAGCGACTGCATCACTGTAGAGAATACCTATGATGTTACGAGAATGATTCCTTCTTCATTTCTTCCACCCAGGTCCTTTAAGTGGGTCATGATAAAGCAGATAAAGCAGATGCAGCGTGGTTGCTGGCAGAGTAGAATTTGGGCCACCCCTTCTCTTCTTCTCTGATTAACTTTAACATCAGACAGATATGTACAGCCAAGACTCAGCCTCAGGTGCATGGCTCGAGTCAACAATAGTGCCCGGAATACGGCAATAGGCTCACCCCTTATTACGTGGGACCGAATACAGATTGGTGAAATGTGGGTGATAATTCACCTCAGCCTAACCCTCCGGGGATAAAGGCGTGATTATATGCATGTATGTATGATAAAGCATCTGTGCCCCGAGCACGAATAACATTCAATATGATAGCCGAAGTAGTGAACATGTTTACGGATTCTCTAAGTGAGTTCACAAGGGCATTATTGTATATTATTAGTTATAACTAACTTATAAAATAAAATATTATATTTGGTGTGAGTTGTATTGTATGAATTGTATTGTATGAGTTGCTAACTGCCGCATCGGGGCAACCTGTAATGGCGGTTGGTAGATTAAAATAAAAAAATAAAAGAATTCGTAACGTAAACGTATCGACAGAATGGAGCATTGCGATTGGTTCACAGTAGGCAGGCAGCCAATCATATTGCTCCGTTTTCTGGATACGTTCAAGTTACAAATTTGAATATTTTTCGTGCTCGGGGCGCAGATGAGGTCATCACCTTACATTGTTGATATCTGCAATGGTGATCCTCTTTCCTGAGACTTTTCCTTTAGCTTGCCATAAGGCGAGGTGGAGTCATATTGAAGAATCCTTTATAGCAATTGTGCTTTGCGAATATGTTCTTTTGATTATATAATATTTCGTAATGAAACCATCTAATCAAGTTTGCAAACCACCAACTGTAAACATCGCAAGTTACACATTAAGATATTATATAACGGCTTATGGAATCACGAAGTGAAGTAATAGTTGAACCTTAGGGCGCATTGCAGCTGAGTATAACGCTAACCAACATAAGGGGGGTGCAGTGTTGAGGTGGTGCTCCAGTTGGAGCAGAAACGTGTTACATTTTGAAACTTGCTTGTTCATCTAGTAGTTGAAATTCGATCGTGAAAGAAAGACAACTATGATAAAATATTATAGATAAAAGACACTGTTACTGAAAAAAAAATCTTCAGAGAGTTTTCATAGCTCAGTTGAAGTCTACTATCAGTTTGATAACCAAATGCTTGAACTTCAAGATTTGCCGTGAATCATCTGTTATGAACCCTCATGATGAATTGGCGATATCGAACTCCTTTAGTACATAGCTCGTCAATGGCTACTAAACAAAGAAAATCAGTTGACAAACAGAGAAGGAAAAGGAACTATTACCTATTTAAACATTAATTGATGAACTGTTGTATGTTTAGGAGCACTGATATTACATCGGATATCTGTGTTTAAGAGCTTTAGTTGTTTTTATTTCTATTTATGATGGATATAAAAATTCAGATGGCAGTCACTTCATGGAAAATATTGGAGTTCAGCCGCATCACAGCCAGACTGAAAAGCTATTATTCTAATTAAGCAAAAAAAAACAGTTGTTCTCACAACTGTTTTTTTTTTGTTTAATTAGAATTTTAGCAACCAACGTTACTAATATTCCCTCTAACCCTTCCAACTTAGCTAAATTGCTTGTGCTAGGAGTGGGTTCACGTCGGTAGATTAGATTCCGTGACCTCTCGATCGTAAGACCGACTCCTTAACCAGTAAGCTACCGACGCTTCTTACTAAAATTGGAAAAAATGCTTAGAGAATGATAAAAAGCTATGTATAGAACACGCATGCCATGCAAGTGATTACATTCCTAGATGCAAGATCTTCATAAACGACCATTTTATATTACAAACATAGTATTCCTAACCTGCTCGCTGTAACTGCAGCCCCACCCATCGTCTGTAGTTTGCACCCAAAGCAGTTGCCACAAAGCTTCCTTTACCTATTTCAGTATATTTGATGAGACGAGTGAGACAGACGAAATTTGTTTTAGCCTAGGAAATGCGCTCGTCTGCACTCTAAATTGAGTTTTGCTTTGTGGTCAAAGACGGAGTTGCCGGAGATTACCCCATCTCGCTCGTGCGAAAATAATTTAAAACGTCGTCAAATGAGAATGAGTTCAGTGTGTTTTTACGAGTTAACTCGCGAGGGAATGAAAAGTAAATAGAAAGGTCATGTTTTCCTTCTCATTTGATTAGAAAGTTCTGTAGTACTGCCTGGAATGCTTTACCAACAAGCGTGTTTTTTTTATCTAGGACACTCCAATTTGACTTTACCTCACCTGATGGTAATCTGAAGGCAAACCATTACATACACGTGCCATGTTAACAGTGGTGGCACTCAGCTTGACGGCCTCATCAGACTCTTTTTTACGCCCCGCTTAAAGGACCCGGGACTGTAGGAAGAAGGAAACACGTGAGCTGGCAAGGAGTTACAGGTCTTAATGGTGCGACAAAGGAAAGAGTCACCGAACCGCTTGGTTCTTGTAGGAATGTTCTGCACCGTATGCGGGTGGCATCTAAGTCCTGCACGTGTCGTCCTGTATAGGAAAGGAGAGGGTGGGACTAATTGGAATAGCTCTTCAGAACATTCACCATGGTAGAAACGGTATAATCCTGAGGATATTAAAAGGGTATGTATTCAATTTTACACAGTTTCGGAGACCGGTTTAATAGGCTAGTGCTTCCACTGTCTCATCTTTGCAGAAGCACTACCGTACTGCCAGATTTCCGGATATTGACTCCCTTCCTTCCTCCTTTCTTTGTCCATTAAGACCTGGAACTCCTTGCCAGCTCACGTGTTTCCTTCTTCCTACAGTCCCGGTTCCTTTAAGCCGGGCGTAAAAAAGCATCTGATGAGGCCGTCAATTTGAGTGCCACCATTGTTAACATTGTACGTGTATGTAATGGTGACCCTCTTTCCTGAGACTTTGCCTTCAGCTTACCATCAGGCGAGGTGAAGTCAAATTTATGTACCCCATTTTAAAAAAACCAGAGGACGAGTGTCAGCCTCAAATAGTAGAAGAGATAAAAGGATTCAGAGCACGAATTTTAGGAGACCAGGGAGTTCATACCCTACTCTTTTAGAAATAGTATTTGGAATGGTAGTTTTGCTCTTTGGACTTTACCTTACCTTACTATCAGGGATAGCCCTGCACTGGATACTTACTTAAAAAATACTTCTGACTACTAAACCTCGCAAACACCTTCATCCCACGCACGCTCCAGTTGAGGAATGAACTTCCTGCTGTGGTTTTCCCAAGCGACTACAATACGGGGTTCTTCAAGAAGGGCATTAGAAGGTTTCTTCATGGTCAGCAGCGCGAGCTTAAAGCCCCCGTTGTTACATACGTCGATAGGCCACGGTAACCACTTTCCATCAGATGGGCCATGTGCTTGTCTGCCGCCTAAGTAGTATAAAAAAGCTTGTACTTAAATGCCCTTGAATTCAAAGAATCGATTTATTTTTTCATTTTAGGCTCTTAAAGAAAGCATATGAACGTGAAAAATTTAACAATAATATCCCAAAAAATTATAAAAATATCAAGTAAGTAGATAAGTAATTGGAAAATTATTCTCTCGCTGGTTCAGTAGATTAGTTCTACTGAGAAGATACCAGCATGGAACTCAGGGAACTAACTAAATTAGAACTAGATTTTTTTTTAATATGGTTGAGTTTACAATTTATAATGTATACATACTCGTACTAGCTTTGACGTCGGTTATCGCGACCAAACATTGCCTATGTCCATTCTCAAGGTCTAATCTACCCCTATACCAAATTTCATCAATATCCTTTCAGTGCTTAAGCGTGAAAGATGGATAAACGGACAAACAATATGGGGTTCTTCAAGAAGGGTATTAGAAGGTATCTACAGGGTCGGTAGCACGATTGTGATGCCCCTGGTGTTGCAAACGTCCATAGGCCACAGTAACCACTTCCCATCAGGTGGGCCCTGTGATTGTCTGCCACCTAAGTGGCATAAAAAAAAACACACACACACACATACATACACACTTTCATATTTATGATTTTAGTATGGATTGTGCAAGCAAGTAAGAGATTAGGATTACCATGCTCTTGGTCCTTTTTTATGGTTTATTTTGGCTTTTGCGAGACTCATTACTGTTTGACACCGTGAAGACCTCGGTAGACTCCATACACCCACGTCTCCGCCTACTAAAACATATTAACAGTACCAGAATTCTAAAGTAATAACTTGATAACACCTTCAATCCAACTGTACCCAAAAGCAGCCATATTTACCATGTACCGTCCGCCAGGTGCGATCCCTAATCCGACCACGAATAAATTTCAACTGGAATTCGTGCCTACAAAAATAATGGCGAGGAAACTTTTGAGAAAATACGTGGAAGACACGGATAACGAGATTATGTTCATGGACGAACTATTTAATTGTCTGATTGTAGACACGTCTGTTGAGAACGGTGGACGTTACTGTGTTATGAATGGAAATAGGAGAAATGTATTTCTTTGAAGGCAAGAGAGCCTCATCTTGTCTTAATATTTACGTTAAATCTTCTATATATATAAAAATGGATCCCTATTCCTCTTGGTCACACCATCACGCGTGAACAGCTGGATCGATTTCTCTAATTCTTTTTTTAGAATATTCCTTGTAGTACCGGTATGGTTCTTAAAAATAACCCTTCTTGATAGTCGGGTAAAAAAGGGTTAAGCCGTCACTGTAACGGGAACAGAATTTCACGTGGGCAAAGCCGCGGGCATCAGCTAGTGATATTATAATATAAAATATGACTTGGCGAACTTCGTACCGCCAATATTTTTCCGTCCGCGAGGCGTCAGATCCCGTTCCCGCTGCACCCTCTACTATATTAAACGTGTATTATACATATAAACCTTCCTCTTGAATCACTCTATCTATTAAAAAAACCGCATCAAAATCCGTTGCGTAGTTTTAAAGATTTCAACATACATAGGGATATAGGGACAGAGAAAGCGACTTTGTTTTATACTGTGTAGTGATACAAAGGGATATAGGGACAGAAAAAGCGACTTTGTTTTATACTGTGTAGTGATACAAAGGGATATTGGGACAGAAAAAGCGACTTTTTTTATACTATGTAGTGATACAAAGGGATATAGGGACAGAAAAAGCGACTTTGTTTTATACTATGTAGTGATGCTAGAACATCTTTGCAATGCTAATTACATATGTACTGAATTAGGTATGGTTTTTACTATGAGCTTTTGGCAGTTCACTATCCGATAGTAAGCAACCCATGATAAAGTGCCCATTTGATGGCAATAGGCTATCATGTGAGACCGAAAATCATTGTTGGTGACATTTGGGTGTTAATACATTACTGCTTATCCTTTAGATATGTATGTATCAGTGGCGAAGGGTCCCTATAAGCCGATTCCTGCTTGCCTCCTTATGGGTCACTTGGTGCATGACAAACTAAGATCGAGTAAGGTTCATTTTTGCACCAGCTTCCTTATCCGAAATTTTCAAATTTTCGCTCCTGGTATGTATGTACCCCAATCTGACACAATCTCCCCCTCCGAAATTGTTGTTGTACTAGGCAGAAGGTGAGGTTGTCAGGCGACATATCCCTCGCACCCCGGCTGACCCAGGGCCATCCCTCCCGGTCTGGCCCTCATCGGATCTTATAGCATCACTTCATTGTCCAATTGTCAGACACAACATTTATCATGAAAACGAGTGTACGTATTATTATTAATCAGTGAATTAGAATTTCGCCGTCCAATGACCCAATGACGTATTAAGTTCAAAATAATATCACAAACTCAGGTCTGCAAACCTAGAAGCTGAGAAAAATTGAAACTTTTAAATCATCACAGGTCAAATAATTTGATATCTTCCCGCCAAAGTTACCGAACTAATTTATTTAAATACTAATTTTAATAATTACTTTAGTAACCTTAAACCTAGTTTGAAACTAGATGACTAGAAATTAAAAATTATATATTTTCTTTCCTCATTTTTAACTTGCTTTCTTGGCTCTTAGGAACTCTGTAATTGATTTTAAACTTTGAGATGAGTTTTTAACTTGAGTTGATAACCCCTGGCGGAATTCATGGTAGTTTGTACTAGAATGGATGTTCTAGAACTATGTATATTATAGAGCACTATTAAATCATTTTGATTCTAGAATGCGGATAAACATACTTTAGTGCAATAAAGTACCCCCTTCATACAATAACGCGTTCACCTACTTCCGTTTACCCTAACTTCCGTAACGCATTCACCTACTTCCGTTAACCCTATCTTCAGTAATGCATTCACCTACGTCCGTTTACCCTATTTTCAGTAACGCATTCAGCTACTTCCGTTTACTCTATCTTCAGTAACGCATTCAGCTACTTCCGTTTACTCTATCTTCAGTAACGCATTCAGCTACTTCCGTTTACCCTATCTTCAGTAACGCATTCACCTACGGCCGTTTACCCAATCTTCAGTAACGCATTCACCTACTTCCGTTTACCCTATCTTCAGTAACACATTCACCTACGGCCGTTTACCCTAACTTCCGTAACGCATTCACCTAATTCCGTTTACCCTATCTTCAGTAACGCATTCACCTACGGCCGTTTACCCTAACTTTCGTATCGCATTATTCACCAACTTTCTCTCCAAGTTAAGCGTGCCTGAAAAAGTTTTCACTACAAAAATACGATTTAACTGTTTAGTAGTTACGAGAGCATATAATGGACAGACATACATTATGTACTCAACTATCGTAGTAGTATTTACATATAAATGCATTGTCTACTTCGCTTCAGTGAAAACTTCAAGTGAGAACGTTTATTTTGTTATTTTCTTTCCGTACAAAACTTTAGAATATCTGGAGCCAACGCTTCTCGGAGAGTTCAAGGATCATGTACATAATTAGACAGACCATCAGCTTATGCAGTACTTAAATGCAGACCGACTTGATCCCAAGACGCTCTCGATGCTAATCTAGCGGTACTATTTTAAATAATACCTATGTTTTAAAAGCTTTCGTCTTGGTAATATTTTTGCAAAGTTCTGAGAACGCCTTCAGTTGTTAAGAATAGTCAAACTGAATATTTTTGAGTTTATGTGTATATTTCTTGATGCATGCATATTGTGCATGTTATTTTGCGATTCAATTTATTTGTTAACTAGCTGTTGCTCACGGATCCGCCTGTGTGGATGACGGTTATCGCGAATGTCATTGGTCAGACAAGCCACGTCATCATGACATCCTATATAGTACAAATATTCGTAACTATCGGTCGGTAATTTTGTTTCGTCAAATATTGTGTACGAGAGACCGGCCTCGGCTTCGCACGGCTGGCAAAAACGTTTCCGTAGAATTCGAACGGTAGTCTTAACTTTTTGAAAATCCAATATGGCTTATGTTACTCAAAAAGAATGTAATTTTCTAATGGAGAAAGAATTTTTAAAATCGTCCCGTGCCTATTCATTACAAACAAAATTACAAATATTTCCTCTTTATGATATTCGTATAGATTAGTGCATTACGTGGCCTATTATCATTTGAGATATTTTCTCTAGCCTTGACTTCAGAATAAATCTATCGACTCACAGGAAAAAAATTAATTCATGGGTGATATCATATTGACGTACCTTACATATTTTGTGCGTTTGTGACTTAATCGCGCAAGCGTCTAAATGAATTTGGCTGTAAATATTTTCCTGTAGTTGAAATAAATAATTTTATGTATTTATTGAATACTTTTATTTTTCATAAAATTTTCCTTATAACTTACCGTTTTCACGTTTAGTAAAAAGTAACTAATTTGACTATGTAGTCAGTCAAATACTCAATTGAGGCTATAATAAATTTTGAATTTTGAATTTGGAACGGGACGCAGAAATTATTTATATCAATGACTGAACTTATTATATCAAATAGTACGCCTCTTTGTACAAAAGTCAGTTTTTTCAGACAAAATTAGTATGGGACAAAATCTTTTTAGTAAAATACGTGAAATATTTCAATACGTGAAATCGCGCTAAGCTGTCTTTAATTTGCAACTAATAAACAGTATACATTTGATAATGACAATCGTACTTCTGATTTTAGTCATTTCACGTAATCATTGATTCATCAATAGATTACATAAAAGTCATTGATACAAAAGTACTTAATATAGAGAGAAAAATTACCCGAATTACATTTCCCTTATCGAAATAATTTAATAAAAGCAAAATAAATCGCTACTCCAACATTTACACAGCTCCAGTGGAAGATTCCTTTGTACAACTTTCCAAATGGACATCCCCCAGTACAAAGAGCCTGTACGTCCAACTTAGAATCTGTTAAGTAATTGAACTCCCTTTTGTGTTGATGAGCAGACGATTATCAGCTCTAGTGCTTTCAGAATTAGGGTATTGTTCGCGTAATGACATTTCCTGCGTATCCTTGGATAGATATTGATGATTGGGAGATTTATCTTTGATGTGAGATAATGAATATAAGGTGGAATAAAAGAGGTTTAATAATTAAGTGAATCGTGTTACGAATTGAGTACGCCTATTGGGTATTGCTAAATGTCTGATTATAGTAAGTATTTAGGTGAAGGAAATAGCTTTAATATACGGTGTATGTACAGTCAACAAAACATTTAAGTAGACAACTTTTCATATAAAGTTGTATGAATAGGTGTATTCTTAGGTTTATCTTTTGGTGACTGTACGTAATAAAACATCTGATAGGTGTGCCCAAGCCCCATCTTCAAGACTACGGCGCAGACTTCTCTCGAGGGGTTTTAATAGGGGTAATCGCTCCCACGAAAGGCAAGATAAATGTCCACTACTATCGGAGACCGAAAATCATAGGTAATGAAATGTAAGTATTCAGACACTTAACCCTTCGGAGATCTACAGGCGTATTTATGTGCACTGTGATGACGGGGATGTCTAGTCTAGAAACTACGATCAATAATACACTTTTATCTACTCTGATACTATAATACAAAGATTATAAAATTGAAATCAAAACTCTTATGACAAACATTACGCACAGGCCAAAAAAGAGTTTTATTACGATACAGGTCTTGGATTGGACACCTATAATCATTAAATAACTTTTTAATCATAACGATACACCTATACATCCCTCCCCATCTGGACTGAACCTCTACTTTAAAAAAGAATTCGCCGATTCGGAAGAAAAAAAAAAGGAACACGCATGTGCAATCGATGTTTGCGCCTTGGCGCTAACATTTTACATTAAAATTAAACAAAGTTTGGTTTTATTTGTAAAATAAATTAGTTTATGTGTTTAGTAGTATGAGAGTAGATAAAGTAGTGTATGACACTGTACATAACTTGGTCTTATAACACTCGTGTGAACTATAAAAAAACTCGCCTAACGGCTCGTTTTTTTAAAACACACTACTGTTATAAGAACCCTTATTATGCAACAGTATCATAAACTACTATTTCTATATAATATTCCTATACGATTATAGGGGAATTTATAGGATTTTTATTTTATCAATTTTATCGTATTAGTGGATCGCGAAATCTCATGCACTTATACTTCAATCTTGTACTAGAAGTATACTCGCTGACTCCTCTGTCAGCTCCTTGACACCAACTGCCAGGAGATGTCTCGCATCAAATGTTTTTCCTATCTTCTCATTTCAAATTTTGTTGATAGTTTTTACTGTATGATTTATTTTATATTTTTGACACATGAAGGTCTGACATAACTAAGTAGGTTCGTCATATAGTACGGACACCACAGTACCCCACAGTTTTTTTATTAAATAAACACTGTATCACATGGCACTCATGGCACTACCCACAGTACACTAAGGTTGTTAGATTATTGCCCTCACAACGACGGAGTTCCAAGAAACCTAATAAATTAAATTAGTAGACTAATATGTTGTCAATAAGTAACGACTTTTATGTATAGGTACTCCAAAACTGGCTGTAGACACGGAACAACATTTTTGGTAGATATCGCGAAAGATCACAACCCGCCCAATAACTTTTTGTAGCAGTCATGCATGATATTACAAATAAGAGTTTATTACCAATATTATGGGCACATTGGGAGAGGCCTATCTCCAGCAGTGGACTGCAGTGGGCTAATTGATTGATTGAAAGAATATTACAAACATACATACTAGATACGCAAAACATAAACTTCTTGGCAGTTAGGCAATAAGACATGTCATTGTCTTCTTACAAACTCAGTTTATAAAGTTTCCAAATTCGAAATTAAAAATTTATTCATTTTTATTTTAGTTTCTTCGTCTCATTCCACATTCAAAATTCATTCATTTTTATCTGGATCTATGTTCTATTCTAAATTCAAAATTCATTTATTTATACCTAGTTTATACCAGGCCAAAAAATCTTCACAAAAAAACCCAGTATCTGCGTTCCATTCCAAATTCGAAATTCAATATTCATTTTTTTTAAACCACTGCGGTGGCAGACAAGAACACGGCCCACCTGATGTAAGGTGGTTAACGTGGCCTATGGACGTGTGCAACTAGACTGCTCAATTACTGACGGACATACCGTCGTATCAGTTCCCCTACCCAGGAATCGTGAGTACCGTGTCACAATGTTTTTTTCTAAACGGCTTGTCTAGTAGTCTACATACAAATTATTAGTCGTCAATATCAATTACAATTTGAGTACCATTACAAAAAGTGTAATAAAGCCTAAAGTGTCCTCATCAAGACAGCCGTGATATAAAAAAGTATTCTCATTTTTTAAAACGGCTTATCTCTTTCGTAAGTTCATAAATAAATTACTCAGTGGCTCGCTCGGATTCCCCCAGCCGTTTTCCAATTGTGAACTGAAATGTTCCGAGCTCACTCTACCGCTTAGGAATTGACAAAGAACAACGAAACACTGTGTTTAAAATAGTTCATCTGTGTCGCTTTGTGTCTGGTTTGAAAACTCAGTACTTATAGATAAGTTTGAAAATTATGGCGCTATGGAGAGGGTGTCGTTTTTATTCTGTTTTATTGCACGTTTTACTGAATGGAATATTTTCGGACGTTACAGTTCTTGTCTGTTTTTCTTTTCTTTTTATGACAATTTCCTTTTTGAATTTTATCTTAGTTAGTTAATCTTGAAGTAGCTACTCTTAAATGTTTTCATTTTGACTTAGACTTACATTTTTTGACTGTAAACATTGACCAAGGGATTTTTGGCGCCATCTTGAAAGGAACGCATCGTGGTGTTATATTATTTTCGATAATTGCTGGGAATTCAAGCTGTTTGTTTAAAAATGGCGGATTTTTAGACGTAACGCCTTAGACAACGCTGACAAGTGTAGGAAAGTGGCATACTACAGTGAATTGTGATTCTTCGAGTTGTTTTAAATCTCCCAAGGGCGCTTCTAGTCAGTCAGTCAGTCATCACTCATCGTCATCGTGATGAGAAAGTGTCATTTTGAATGGGAATTGCGATAACATTGTACGCGTTCAAAATATATTCTATTACTTGATAGTGGCTAAATGCGTAGCAAGAAGCCATAAGAAAAAGAAAATTAAAAACAAAAACATTTACTAAGAGGTTTGAAGCTGACCCTGACTCCGAGGTAAGAATCTCGGATGCGACCGGTGCTCCCACACGGATGATGATTATTGACGGATTTAGATGCGTTTTTATTATTAGAAATCCCTTGGTCAGACTCAAATACTTACATATGCTTGATGACAATCAATTGAGTAACTGATGATATGGCAAAAAGTTGGAATCGTTAACACCCACGCGGGTGGAACCGCAGGAATAAGTTAGTATGTCATATTTGTATTATCTTCTTCCAAATATTAAAGCGGAATTCAATTAATCACGAAATCTCAGAAACTATAAGACCTACAAAATTGAAATTTGGCAGGTAGATGTGACCATCCGCTAAGAATGGATTGAACAAAACTCCACCCCTAGGGGGTAAAATGGGGGTTGAAAGTTAATATGAAAGTTTCATGTTTTAGAAATAAGTGACTTGAAATTTAATATATATGCTCTATATTTGGTGTGGAAGTGTACTAATAATGTATCCTTAGAAATCAACCCCCTTTTGGGGTTAAAACAGGGGAGAGTACTTTGTATAAAAGTCTGACTTACTTCATGCGTACGAAGTAGCGGGTAACAGTGTTGGGTAAATGTTAACTTAATTAAAAATCCCGGGTGCTGTCTAAAAGATCGAGATAAGTTTAACAGCAGGCTGTGTAACCCTATTGCCAATCATAAAAGCGTTTTCACACTCATCCGATATCCGATATCGGTGTCGGACGCCGCTAGCCGACCTCCGATAGCCGACACCTCGTTCTGTTTTCACATTTATCCGATAATATTGGCCCGATATGGCCATTCGCTCGAAAGCACAGACTAGTAAGAGATGCTACGGAAGAAAATAGTGCAAGCAATTTTCGAACTTATGACATGGTATCGAGTTTTTTTTTCATATATTCGTTATCAGCGTCATCAAATAACGCAAAAAGACATATAACTAAGAAAATGTCATTCAGGTTGAAAATTGCTTGCAGACGCTGTTTTAGTCTCTTTGTGATCCGATATCGGGGCAACACAGTGGTGTTAGCTCCGATAACCGATATCGGGCCGGACAGTAAGAAAGACAGACACATATCTTATACATTTGACTTCCTCTGATATCGGATATCGGATTAGTGTGAAAACGCTCAAAACAGAAAGAAAAATTTGACACCGCCTTCTTTCAAACTTGTTTCGATCATTTAAACAGCGGTCGGGTTAATTGCAAATTTAATTGCAATTAAAATGTGCCCAACACTAGTGGCCACCCGCTAGTTAAACATATGTGTAATAGGCTACAGTAATCGCTCGTTGCTTCTTTGCTACTGCAGTAGTAAAAAGTGCCCGAACGACGACAATGAACTAACATTGTTTGTCAATAAATACCTTAGCATACTCTGTTATAACTTTATTAAAAACAAGACATAAATGACGCTTTTCTCAAGATTAATCGAGGCTATTATAATTTATGGCCATAAATAGACGCTAATAACAATATAAAACTATTAAACAGCTGTTGTAATAAAAATGATGTTATTCACGCTTGCCAATTGACTTTATAATAATTATAGGTACTATTAAAGATTTTAAGGCCTATAAAAGTCTTTGGAGCCCATGAAATGTAGTTCCTGCAAGTCGGTATACCTGCTGAAGAGGATGAGGCTTTGGCACAGGTTTACCTTTACGGGTTGGAGGATCAGACGGCAGTTGCTCCCGTAAAAGCCAAGCTAAACGAAATCAGGAATAGTAGAACGGACCTTGGATCCCAAAGTAAAGTTTCGGATGGGTACTCGGATGATGATGATGTTGATGCCAGATTTACATGGATGCAGCTAGTTTTGAGGCTCATTATGATAGCTTAGTACCTACTAGACTGATTGAAAGGATCTGGATGAAATTTGGCTCAGAGATAGATTATAGCCTAGAATAGTACATTGGGTTTGATCCCTAGGATAAAATTCCTGCCTGGGGGTGACGGGTGAAACCGCCTTTCACCCCAGTAGAAGCAAGACACGGCGGCGGCGCCCATACAGGGAACGAGTTGGGGACTCCATGGTGCCCCCGCCCGTAGAGGCCTGATTGAGAGCGATGTCCCTGGGTTAGCTGGGGAGCGGGGGATATTTACTAACTACCTCACCTTCGGCCTTGGACTACTACCAACAGACGACATGCGGTTTAGTCGGTACGAGTCCGACAATACCTCCCCAGGCTCCGGATTTTTTAATTCCTTGTTTATTTTTATACAACTGAGGTGGCCGAATGTGAATACGGCCCACCTGATGGAAAGCGATTACCGTGGCCTATGGACATGTGCAAAACCAGGGGAGTCACACTCGTGCTGCCAACCCTGTATACACAAGAATCTTATGTGCCGTCAGTTACAGTCGTTACAGGATCAGTATTCCAAACGGTACCGCAAACAACAGCTAGTTTGTTGTATATTGGTCTACTTACCGCCCGTCCAATCAGATACAGACAAAGTCGCAGAACAAAGCTAGTGTATAAATACATATTCAATTACCCAGATGCAGGTCAAGTGGCGTCCACTCACATCGCTCTAACGATGAGCAGCATTGAACTTGAACCGAGCTACGCCTGAGAGCGTTAGGTTAGTGAGGATACGCCATCTGGGCCTCTAGACAAAGGGACGCTCTAATAGTAGTAATGTAATGGACTTATATAATGAATAACGTCTTAGTGCTACGTACAGTCATCATCAGATCTTGACGACGATCTTGATTATATAAATATTAGACAATAGAATCTAGCGTATTTTGTTGTCTAATATTTATATAAAATTGTTAGTGAGTTGATTTTGCGATGAAATTGGATAATTACCATGTTTTGTTCAACATACATGTACAACAATAAATAAATAATTATAAGTAATTCAAAGACCCATTTAAAGAGGCAGCAAGCGTGATGGGCACTTTCGTACCGCGAACAGGTCTGGGCGCACCTTTCTTTAAAGAACGAGCACGGGGACGTGTAATCGCTTGCATGGTACAGACTTGTTGTAATAACATAAATATGACTCGAATATTGTAAACTAAATATGTATTGATTAATAAATCTTAACGACTTAAAAAAAAGTAAATGTCCTGATATTTGTAATACGAATTATCCATATTAGTCCAACAAATGTCGTCGGCCATTACGCCGTAGAGCAACCCGAGCGCGTCTCCCTATCCCCCATTAATTTCACACGCACTCTCGTGGATCGTGACTTTTGAAAATCGAACGTCATGGACAATTGGTGTACAGACTTATTGATGCTTATATTATCTGTTCCATAATCCGTTTGGATTGAAAAAGCGCGGGAACGGTTGAACGGATAGGAACGGACTACAATGGGAAAATTGATTAATCTATTCAACATTCAGAAGATAAAGCTTCATGACAATAAGCAAATCAATTGAAATAGGAAATGATTGCATCGGTCTAGGCGGGGATTGAACCCGCGAGCTTTGTCTTACAGGGGCAATGCTTTGACCACTAAGCTACCAGACCTCGCCCGAACCAATTCAAATTTCTCCTTTATATCTGTCTTTGGGGCGACAGTGGAGTTCAAAATTTTGATATTTAGGAAGCTAAATGCTTTAAAAATTTCATTCGAAATCAAGTAATTTTATCTTACTATATACCGTGATGAATGGATTTTTATTCATCAATCAGGACAGAATAACTGAACATAATCTACATGAAATCTGGAAGTTAATTATACCTGTGATAAAAAAACAGTTTTTATTGCCAGATTCTTTTCTCATAGTCTACATAAGAAGGTGTTGTAATGTGTGTGATTAGGGGGGTACCTACCTACACTGAATTTATTTCTTTATGAATAACTTCTTGGCGATGCACTCACGACTTCATACATGTCATTTAAAATGTCTCCCGCATTCCACAGACTAGACAATCAACAAAAACGCCCGTATTTCTCGTTCTCATGCACTCGCATGGAACGCTCCTTTAGAATTAACGGAAGGCATCATTACGTTGTGCCTATTATAATTTATCTGTGGAACTTGATACTGACTAAAAAGTTTTTTACGCTTAATGGCGTTGACTTCCGACTATAGACATAAACCATCTATTAAGGCAAAAGCACCAATGGTAGACACTTTAAGGACAAATCAAACTTCACTCTACAAAATGACACATATGTTTTAAAGGACGGTCGTTACGTCCTTTTTGACTGTTGAAGCAAAAATTTGACATTAACTTTAGCAGATAAAATCTTTAAAAACTAACATATTTTTACTTTAAATACAATTATTATACACATGGTTGTAAACACCAATAGTCGATAATCACTTAACATGATAGAAAATCTAGCCATAAATATACGGCTATGGTTTACGTAGGTCAACAAGTTATATATTTATAACATCCCTACTAAAAATAGTCATAATCATTATAATAAAATAAAAAATCACACCTATTAAAAATCACTACCTTTAACAAATATTTTAAGAAACAACTGGCGCCAATTTAATATTTACGCACGACAGTGTTGCGAAATTTTGAACATGAATTTTTAAACACACAACATAATTATATGCCATTAGACGTCTTTTAAGCAAATAGTCAAGTAAAAAAAATACTTAGTTACTTTCCTTACAATAAAGGTTTCTTTTCGAAAGTGTCGACTATTAAGTCAGTGTCGACCATTGGGTCTTTTACCTTAATTGAAGTAATTATTTGTTTACTATTTTTATAAGAGATGGTAGGTAGCAACAGTTTGCAATCGATTTTATTTCCTTGTGTTTTCTTAATATAATTTACTAGCTTTAGCTCACGACTCCGCCTGAGTGAAATTCTGGTCCCGTTCTCGCTTCACATTCTGTTCAGCTAACCCTTCACTCATGACCTATTTGGAACTCCCATTGCATACCTTTAAGCCAAATAATGTACCAGTAATTTAATAAATTTCAAATAATGTCTGAAAATTTACCGGATTTTTTCCTTCCGGCCACCATGGCAACTGAGTTTGGCAACCAGTTGCTAAAAAGTATTTGATATTCTTGTTACTCAACTAGTTGCCAAAGACGAATGTTGATTCTTGATACACACCTAGTTGCGAACTAAGAATTTCTCCAAAAGGTCTGGTTACTTAAAAAGAATTACCACTCTCAGTTCGTAACTAACGTCTCTCGTAGGAATCCAAAAAGTTGTTGAAAAAATCCTATTTAAGTTATTAAGTTAAGAAGAATGCCTGAAAATGATTCCTGATACGTAGTGTGTTTCAAATACTAATATCGTGAAAACAACGTAATATAGGTGAATGCATTTATTTCATGTAATTACTTAGCTACAGCTTAAAATAATAATAATTACTGAAAATTAACAAGTATATTCAGATTCAATAAAAAAAAAACTTATATCTCCAATTCGAACTTTGTACTTAAGTATGTTCTTAAAATGGGATACCAAATGGACTGATAATTTCGAGACAGTGTCCAACACTAATTTTCTTTTCATTTAAATTTTTTATCGCTAACCGAATTTCCTTATCGATCTCCTCGTACTCCTTCTTTTTTTTTTGGTGTTTAACTTTTTTAAATCATAGTATGTGACTTCAGATTCTAAAACATCAAGGAGATGTGCCAACGTTGGATTTTTCTTACCAATAAAACTGTTGATCTTTCTATGCCAACCCTCTATATTACTATTGGTTCTACATTGTTCGGTTTCACAACCACAAGATTCAGAGAAAAAATCTTTTTAATCTACTGCTTCTGGAAATATTTATTAAATGTATTGATTTCCTCACTGACAGGACTTTTTGCCATATCCTTCTTTTAGGTATTTTTTTGGTAAGCGAGCAATTCCAATACATCTCGCCACATGCCTTTTTTTAACTCTTGTTTTAATTTGTGAGGCCTTCGCCTTTGCATGCATGGTTGAAGTGATAATAACATCCCTTAAAAACTATATCAGGAAATATATCTTTAAAGGCATGAATTGCCGCAATTTCAAAATCCAATGTAATTTTTTTAGGATTCCATGCAGGAATTTGAGACTTAATTATGCTTAACAAAATTTTATAAAAAAAAACACACACAAAAAAACACCTCCTCTTCTTGAACTAATGAATTCAATTTTAGATGTATTTGGGTATACATTTGAAGTAGACATATTGATGTCTCCGGAAACGACTGATTACTGGTGCATACTCGTCCATTAAATACATTAATCTAATGTGTATTACACATAAATTATATTGCAATAATTGATAACCTCAAGTGACAAATAAAATGATAGAATGTCAGCTACATCAGTAAGAAAAATAATATATTCCAAACATTTTAGTCTGAAAAAAGTTTGAATTCTGTTAGCAGTTTTGGTTGAGTAATAAGAAAGTTTTGTTTTTCGGCAACTGGTTGCGAAATTGCAGAGGTAAAATATTATAGGTCTGTATCAAGAATCAACATTCGTCTTTGGCAACTAGTTGAGTAACAAGAATATCCAATACTTTTTAGCAACTGGTTGCCACACTCAGTTGCCATGGTGGCCGGAGGGGATTTTTTGACATTTATGATTACTGCTCCGCTCCCTTGGATAGTAGCGTGATGATAATAGCCTTTATGACTCAGTGATAATCTAACTTTCTAATGGCAAAGGAATTTTTGAAATTGGTTCACTAGTTTTTGAGTGTATTCGTTACATACAAAAATTTACTTTTCTCTTTCTAATGATATTAGTATAGATATAGAAATACTTCATATAATCAAAACATATATAACCCACACATATACCCATACAGTATAAACATAATTATTCTTTCAAAACTACAGACCTAGAAGATTACCAAAAATTTCATAAAAGTGATATAAATATGTATAATATAAAATTAATGATAAATCATGATAATTTTTATTTAATTTACGAGTATCACTTGTAATTTTATAACTTGCTGTATTACGATATAAATTTATTCATATTATGCAAATTCATTTTATTTATTACAAGTGTTATTAATGCATCCATTTTTAAAAAGTAATTGAGTATTTTTATAATCAGATTTTATTTGTTTGTGAATATAATTAAACATTAGCATGTTACGGTTGGCAAAATATAGAATGAATTTAATTTAAAAGAAATTAATTGACAACGTTACAAAATTACAACATGCATATTATTAACATACTTCACTGCAAGCATGTCATATTTTTATTTCATTTTAAAGTCAGTTTAAATTTCATTTTTCTAATTTGAAATTAAACGCTACTTGAATTGAAAGTTTTTGTCTTTCCTTATTCTGAATTTGAGTTTTACGTCACTAATCACACTTTGATATTCATTCCAAATTTGAATTTAATTGACGTGTCCGATAAAAAAAAATATACTTAATAATAATAATTTATAATAACACATCATAAAGCAGTATTATAAATGGGTACGTATTCACATTGGACAAGGGTTCATTCTTCACCAACCGTGTTGACTTGTGTTGTGACCCAATAAATGGTTTCACAATAAATCGGGTTTACGTCTACATTAGGTCAAGTATTTTCGTATCAAGTGTTCGAATTTCAATTTTTACGTTATAAATTTGAATATAGACTGATCTCGTTCATTGAAAAGCGGTTGAGATATTGTGACTTTTGATAGGTACCTAAGTTAAAAGTACCAATGGCGAACACTTTTAGGACAAATCAAACTTCAATCTACAAAAGTTAATAATATTGTTACGAGCGTGGGGGTCGGTTTAAATAGAAAATGCGAGGACAACCGTTGAAGACAGATTTTATTCAGCTGCACTTAAACTACAGCAAAGCGCGTAGAACTTCGAAAACTCTTCCTTACACAGTACACAGTCACTTGTATAATCGCACTGTATCGCTTCGTACACTTTATCGCTTTGATCGCTTCGAATACTAGTCATGGACTAACTTGAGCAGCGGCTGTTAGCTCGCCTTTTATATAAGGCGCGGCCGAGTAGCGAAAGATCGAGAAAAGACAGGTACGTTCTGAAAAAGACAGGAACTTTCTGGGAGGTTCTATTAGGTCTTGTGTCTCTTTCTATTCGTTCCATTCCTTCTAGAACAGTGACGTCAAGGCATGCTGTCTCTTTCTAGCCTGACGTCTCGTTCTATTCATTCCATTCCTTCTAGAACAGTGACGTCAAGGCATGCTGTCTCTTTCTATAGTGCCGTCTCGCTCACTCCTATGGAAATTTGGCCATATATTGAAGTGGCCAAGCGCCGGGCGTAGCACTACCCCCTTCTTAGACATGCTCGTCCCGAGCATTATTAGATCCGTAGTATCTCGCCAGTCGGTCAACATGTACAACCTTCAAGGGGCTTCGCTGGTTGCGTTGTATCCGGTATGTAACGTCATTGATCCTGGTGACAACTTTATACGGCCCTTCCCAGGTTGGAGACAACTTCGGAGATTTGCCTTTGCGACGCATCGGATTGTGTAGCCATACCAACGAGCCTTCGTCGAACCCGGCTTGATGAGAGTTGCGGTCGTATCGGGTTTTCATTCTGTCGCTTGCCTGGAGCCCAGATTCACGGACGTGGGTGTGAACGTCTTTTAGTCTATCGCGTAATGCACTAGCATATTCCGTGATTTCTTGCGGTGAATCTGGAGGACGTCCAGTCAGTAGATCAGCCGGTAGTCTCAGTTCTCTGCCAAAGTTTGCACACGCAGGCGTCACCGTTGTGTTTTCATGTATCGCTGTTCTATAAGACAACAAGAACAAAGGAATATGACTATCCCAGTCCTTCTGGTGGCTCTCAACAACCTTAGCCAAATGCCTTTCCAAGGTTTGGTTAAATCTTTCAACCATTCCGTCAGACTGCGGATGATACGGGGTGGTCCTGGTTTTATGAATACCCATTATCCTACAGGTTTCTTGAAATACCTGTGATTCAAAATTCCTTCCCTGGTCACTGTGTATTTCCAGAGGAACTCCATATCGGCAAAATACTTCCGTGACTAGTCTTTCCGCGACTGTAGTTGCTTCCTGGTTAGGTATGGCAAAAGCCTCCGGCCATTTAGTAAAGTAGTCCATTACTACTAGGATGTATTTGTTTCCAGACTCCGATGCAGGAAATGGCCCTGCAACATCTAATGCAATCCTTTCCCAAGGCGCTCCAACATTGTATAGCTTCAATGCTCCCCTGCTCCTTGTATGAGGCCCTTTTACCGATGCGCAGCATGTACATTTCCTACACCAATCTTCAACATCCTCACGGCAATGGATCCAATAGAATCGTTGACGAACCTTCATCAACGTCTTCTTCACACCAAGATGGCCGCCTGAAGTTCCGTCATGAAATGATCTCAAAACCTCATTAATTTTAATCTTTGGGACAACCAACTGCAGATGTGAGTCTTTCCCGTTTGCAGACTCCCATTTTCTACACAGGACTCCATTGTGTATCACGAGGCTTTCCCATTGTGCCCAGTAGCTCTTCGTAGCTGCACTCATTTGGGAGACATCACTCCATTTCGGCTTAGGTGTTCCTGCCCTTATCCATTCGAGAATAGGCTTGATGTCTCGATCCTCTTGCTGTGCTTGCTGCATGGCTTCGCTACTCCACTCATCGCTGACAGTATCAGTCCTTATTATTCTAATCGCTACACTGTCTTTAGCTTCTTGCCTAACACAATGGTTACATTCCACCGGACAAGGTCTTCGAGAGAGCGCATCTGCATTTCCATGCGCTTTCCCACTCCGATGTTCGATGACGAAGTCGTATTCCTGGAGCTGTTCAATCCATCTTGCCACTTGTCCTTCTGGATTTTTAAATTGTAGCAACCATTTTAAAGCAGCATGATCAGTCCTCAGATGAAACTTGCGGCCCAGCAGAAACTTACTGAAATGCTGCAATGTCTTAACCACGGCCAGTAATTCTCTTCGTGTAACACAGTAATTTCTCTCTGGTTTAGACAAAGACTTACTAAAGTAAGCAATCACGACCTCCTTGTCTCCTTTTCTCTGGGACAGGACTCCTCCTATCCCAGTATTGCTGGCATCTGTGTCGACGACGAACTCATTTTCTGCATCTGGATAACCCAAGATTGGTGTTTCACAGAGTCTTCGCTTAAGGTCTTTGAAAGCGGCTTCACATTGTTCATCCCAGCTAAATTTCCGTTTTTCTTCCGTTAACCGATGCAAAGGCTTCGCAATATCGGAAAAGCTTTTCAGGAACCGCCGGTAGTATGAACACAGACCTAAAAAGGCACGAACGTCCGTCTTATCTTTTGGTGTCGGCCAATCTTTCACGGCACTTATCTTCTCAGGGTCTGTTTGTATCCCATCCTTCGAAATAACATGCCCCAAATAATTCACTTGTCGTTTAAAAAGTGAACACTTCTTTGGACTGAGTTTTAAGTTGGCACCCTGTAGTTTAGTCAGAACTTGCTCCAGTTTGCTGAGGTGATCGTCGAAGTCTTTTCCAATGATGATTATGTCATCCAAATATACCAGACAGGCTTCTCCCAGCAGTCCAGCAAGTATTTGTTCCATCAATCTCTCAAAAGTGGCCGGAGCATTACATAATCCAAATGGCATGACGTCGAACTGCCAGAGACCTTTTCCAGTAGAAAACGCAGTTTTCTCCTTATCTCGTTGACTAATTTCAACTTGCCAATACCCACTCTTGAGGTCCAATGTTGAGAACCACTGCATGCCACTTAAGGTGTCCAAAGTGTCATCTATCCTTGGCAACGGATAACTATCCTTTTTCGTAACATCATTCAGTCGGCGATAATCGACGCAGAATCTGGTGGTTCCATCTTTTTTCTTTACAAGGACTACCGGAGAACACCATGGACTGACCGAGGGTTCAATGATACGGTCCTTCTTCATCTCTTCAATCATTTCTTCCACCTCTTTTTCTCGAGCAATCGGTACACGTCGTGGTCGTTGACGGATTGGCATTGCCTCACCAGTATCGATTTTATGCTGTACTACTCCAGTTTTGCCAATGTCACCACTATGCATAGAAAAGACGTTTTTATAACGTAGCAGCATGTTCCGCGCCTGCAGCATCTCTACCTTACTGAGGTCATTGCGACAATCTTCTAGTAGTTTCAGCACTGTTGATTCTCTGTCACTTGTGGCATCGCTTTTGGTCGAACCCTGGCAACTACGTATCCACGAGATCTCCTCACAAGTGCCAAGCAGTGTCCCTTTGTTTAAGACGCACTCGTTGTCGCTCATATTTAAAATTCTTATAACGGCTGTGGTTGGTGTTGTTACCACAGTACGAGCTGGTATCCAGGGACTACTGCTGTCTACTTTTTCCACCAATGCACAGCGATGAGAATTGATGCCATATTGAGGTAGTCTTATTGGCACTAGGGTCTGTGATTTAGGCTGGAGTACAGTTCGTTTTGCACAGTACACTTTTCCACATGCGCCACCTTCCATGGGAATTTCGTCGAACCCAAGTTTCAGAACGCCACAATCCACGTCGATTTTACAGTGATATTTTCTCATAAAATCCAATCCAATGATGCAGTCATCTAAGATATCAGCGACGATGACTTTATGCCAATAGGTCTTATCACCGACTTCCAACGCCACTTCTTGCTCTCCTCGGACGGAAATGCGCTGGCCGGTAGCTGTCTGCAGATGGAGATGCTTAAGTTGATGTCGATGATCTCTGGGTACATTTTTCACCAGCCGAGAGCTAATGACGGTCCGACTTGCTCCAGTATCAATGGTGAGGTGGCACGGTGATCCATCAATACCTCCTTCGATGACCAGACTATTTCCATCATTAGCTTGAGAGATCAGAATTGGGACTTTTACACTACCAGCCAGCACCCGTCCCGCAGTCCTGGCGTTTACTCGTTTCCCTGTTGCTCCGGCGCATCTAGATGTCGCGCCGTTTGTTCTTGGCCATTACCTTGTTGAGTCCGTTTCGGGCAGCTAGACCGAATATGTCCTTACTCTTTGCAGAAATAACACCTGGGTGTGAATTCCCGACGGTACAAACGTTGCTCATTTGTTGAGATCTCACGCAATCTATGTGCTCGAGGGTCATGTCGTACAGCTTCCACTTCAAGGGCGTGAGCAACAGCATCTTTAAGGGATGCATGGTGACCCAGACGGACGGCAGCTCTCACCTCCAAGTCTCTGATCCCGTCAATAAAAGCTTGCACCAAAATGCTGTCAAGAAATGACGAGGAAGCTCCTTGGTAAGCTTTTCTCACGAGCTTTTCTATTTCCAAAGCCCACTGCTGCAGAGACTCATTAAGACGCTGGTTTCTGTCCTTCAATTGGGCACGGTAGACATGTTCCAAGTGACTATCACCGTAACGTGATTCCAACGCTTCAAGAAGGCGGTCGTAAGTCACTTCACCTCCAAGCGCCTCTAAAACACTGAGTGCTTGGTCTCGTAACCCCAATGTTAATGCTGTTTTGGCTTGCTCCTTATCCCAACCGTTCGCCTTTGCCACAGACTCGAACTGCAGTTTGTATGCAGTCCACGAGGAGGTCCCGTCAAATGGCGGTACTTTGAACTTTCCGACAGTCTGTGCAGATGGAATGGTTACAGAGCCAGCTGTTCCGCAAGCTATTTTCGTCTCCAATTTTTTTTACGTTTTGAGCCACAGACTGCAGCCGTTCCTCATAACTCTCAAATTTCTCGTCGATACTTCCTAATTTCTCCTCGTGGCTTTCTATTTTGTCTTGCACTGAATGAATTTCTCTTTGCCATTCTGCTTTAGACTCTTTCAAGAAGGCAAATAGATCTTCTTGTTGTTCCCGGAGCTGAACCTTTAGTTGCAAGGCCTGCTCCTCCTGTTGACGGGCCTGCTCTGCCTGGTGACGGGCCTGCTCTTCCTGGCGACGGATCAGCTCCTCCTGTTGTTGCTGGAGCTGTGCCTTCAATTGCAGAGTCTGCTCTTCCTGGTGACGGGCTTGCTCCTTCAATAAGGTCATAATCGCGCCAAGGTTAATTTCCGATGATGATCTTGAAGCACCCGTCGACGTACTCGGAGTACCCGCAGCCTCTTCCGCGGCCTGGCTTCTGGTTTTAACTCCCTCCTTGTCGTCTCTCGGCGTTATCGGCATTTTCTATCCCACTTCTGACACCAGTTGTTACGAGCGTGGGGGTCGGTTTAAATAGAAAATGCGAGGACAACCGTTGAAGACAGATTTTATTCAGCTGCACTTAAACTACAGCAAAGCGCGTAGAACTTCGAAAACTCTTCCTTACACAGTACACAGTCACTTGTATAATCGCACTGTATCGCTTCGTACACTTTATCGCTTTGATCGCTTCGAATACTAGTCATGGACTAACTTGAGCAGCGGCTGTTAGCTCGCCTTTTATATAAGGCGCGGCCGAGTAGCGAAAGATCGAGAAAAGACAGGTACGTTCTGAAAAAGACAGGAACTTTCTGGGAGGTTCTATTAGGTCTTGTGTCTCTTTCTATTCGTTCCATTCCTTCTAGAACAGTGACGTCAAGGCATGCTGTCTCTTTCTAGCCTGACGTCTCGTTCTATTCATTCCATTCCTTCTAGAACAGTGACGTCAAGGCATGCTGTCTCTTTCTATAGTGCCGTCTCGCTCACTCCTATGGAAATTTGGCCATATATTGAAGTGGCCAAGCGCCGGGCGTAGCAATATTCATTACAGAAAGGTCGTGACATCCTTTTTTAACTGTTACAGCAACATTATTTAGACTTTATTTCGTCAATTGACTTCTGACAAACTTCGATATGACTTCGAAGAACTTTTAACTTTCCTCAGGACCCGCCGAATGTCAAGCATCGTTTTCTGTTTACCATTCGTGGTTGGTTCACAAAGCTTGCAAGTTTGGATGGAATTAATTTCAACTATTTATAACATAACTTTTAAACTCTCGCATTCCATGATTAATTAAAGAGAACGGTAATTAACGAGATCATGGTATAGGTACTAGTGGTAGTCACGCAGCCTGTGACCGCGGCCAGTGTTACCTGGCCCCCGATTCTGCTAATTTTCTGACATAACAACACCACTGTCATACCGCTGACATTGCATGAAATGTCATTTAATTTTAGACTTTATGTCCGAGGTTTTAAAGTCTAAAATAAAAAGATAAAGAGTTTATAAAAATTTTCATTCACTCCACAAGATTGTCATGTAATTTTAAACTTTAACATTATAAAAATAAAGTCTAAATTTAAATGGCATTGGTTACAGTTTCTGTGGTGTCGCAGTGGTTTTGCCATGAAAAAATAATAGCAGTATCAGGGCCCTGGTCGAAACGTCAGAAAATCAAAGGTATGTAAGTATCTATATCATGATCGCGTTAATTCCTGTTCTTTTTATTATATATTGCTGATAGTTCTACATACATACATAAGGTCACACCTTTTTCGAATCGGGGTAGGCAGAGACCATTTCTTTCCATTTGCTACGATACTGACACACCTTTTTCGCGTCTCCTACTTTCATAAGCGTTTTCATACAAGCGCGTCGGTTCTGGATTCTTTTGACCTGGCCTTTACTTAAGACGTCTTGTATTTTGATCTGAGAACGTTCGCCTAGGTCGCCCCTTACCGACTCGCCCATTCACTCTCGCCTCATAAATCTGTTTCGTCAGTCTACTTTCACTCATCCTTTCTACGTGTCCGAACCATCTAAGCATCCCTTTCTCTATCTTTGTCACTACATCTTCTACCACACCACAAGAAATATTATTTAGTTTTAAAAATATCTCGACAAAAATGGTCCAAACTCAAAGGGCCTTAGGGGGCGTAGGATGTTTGGTATGCATTTGTAGTTAGTAGAAATATTAGTGGGAGTTGCGATGAGTAGTCTGATTTATTGATGCGTGTCTTGTGACAATTATGAAACACAGACACTAAAAATAAATGGCTCGTATTAAATTTCATAAAGTATAAAAGGTAATTATCTTAGTCGGATTACTTGAGGTATTGAAAATGTAGTTTCCACTAACATTTCAACCCTTTTAGTCTGAGCTCCGTTTACAATGATTTCATGCTGAAAATCTTGAGTATATTGAAAAAGCTGGTGGTTAGAAGTAGATTGTTGACTGTTGTCTCTGTAAGCTACGGGGATACCTCAGGACATATATTTTAGACCTAAAATGTGGTCAATATGCCCACTATCTCTTTTCTCGGGTGTCCATCACGTCGTCGCGTTCGTCCCGCGATTTAGGTTCAAGATAAGTGTTCCCAGGTTTACATGATCATAGCCCAATGCACTTGTACCGTCGCTTGTCTGCGTCCTCGCCCGGAACGCGCCGTCCGGTACAGCTGCGGCCAGTGCATTTTTTTTTTATTATTTAAATTTGGAACGTGCATTCGAAATTTTAAAATAAATGTTATTGTGTAGTCATGTGTAAGTCGGTGCTTTTCGGTTCGAAAATGGTTGTATTTATATAATGCCCGTTTGCATTTTATGTATATGTTACAAAAAGTTGCATTTTTTATTTAATTTGTCCGTTTGTTGTGTAAATAAAATACAAATACTTAAAGAGTTTTACAACATAGAATTTAATTGATAATGGGAATAAAAATATAGTAAATTAATTTGATAAAAGACTGACTGAGAAGACTGAGGAAGTACCTTCGCCCTACCATAGAATATGATTATATTTATACTGTGGCCCTACAGATAACCAAACCCATAATAACCTCCTATACCAATAACCATATTCCCTGCGATGAGTAGAGTAGCCACAGCTCACTGGAGAGCTGTTGTGCTCCTAAGGACCTAATTTTTACTTTCTTTTTATTTTTATTAAGAATATTAGCAACCGAAATCATCGAAATTACTAATATTCCCGTTAACCCCTTCAACTAAGCTAAATTGCTTGTGCTAGAAGTGGGTTCACGTCGGTAGTGTAATGGCCAGGATTCGAACTCGGGACCTCGCGATCGTAAGGCCGTCTCCTTAACCACTAAGCTACCGACGTTAAACTAATTCTTGTCCTACTTCGCTTCTACACTGAAGGCACAGAAGGTCTTTGTGCTTAGAGGTCCATAGGCCACGGTAATCACTTTCCACCAGGTGAGCCGTGTGTCACCTAAGTAGTATAAAAAACACATACAACCATAACTACTGAAAAGCCAGCGGAACTTCGAGAATCGGTTAAAATTAGTATCATTCCAAAAATATCGTTAACGATATTTTCAAAAACCGTAATTTTTGTTTCCCAACATAAATTCCCATAATCCCATACCGGTTTTCCGTTACCATAATTGCTATTGTTTAAGGACACTTCCTGGCTATAGGGGTTGTAAATACCGCTGTTTTATGCGGGTACAGTAACAATGGTACTGTTTTGTTCCGAACAAGGGGTCTTATAACTCGCTCAATGTATCGGAACACTTGTTCCTTATATATTAGGAACATGCCGTGTATAAAATACCGGAGTACTTCAAGTATCAATAGTTTCTAAGGGCCAACTTTCTTGAAGGGAACTTGAAGAGTTATATTATGTTATATTTTTGATGTTCTGCTATATGAAGCTGTAATTTTTTCAAATACCGAAGCTGTATGAGAACGTAGATATACTCATTGCATTTATAGGGTAGGCAGAGATATTTTTGTACATGTAATAATGTAATTATAATAAATTTTCTCTAGAATTTTTTATTTTCGGCATGCTAGACTTAATTTAAACATTTTTTTTTTTAATTTAATATAATTTGTATTTTGTTGCAGGTATGATTCTTGAAATTTAAGTGAATAATGTAAGTATAACAAAACAGGCCTGTAAAATCATCATTAGTAAGCTAAGGTTTCAAGGCATCCAAGGCGTTCACCTGGACACCCTAATTCTATATCCTTCCCCACCCTTTGATTTAGCTAATACGGCGTTTATAGAAGCGACTGCCATCTAACCTCTCAAATTATTCCGATATGAAAGTCTCAGATGGAACGGGGCACTACGCCCATGATGGTGGACTCAAAAAATGACAAGAAATTACTACGCTCCCGGTTACTATATGAACATTTATGGCAGTCGTTACGACCCCTTAAAAATCAAACGACTGGTCTAACTGCAATGGCTCGAAATCGCCTTTGGGTTGTGAAGGTCAGGTGGCAGTCACTTCTCGGAAAAGTTGAAGTTCAGCCGAATTCGCAGTTAGACTGGTAAAAGCGGACTCCAGACTCCAAGTTTAGGCTTCGGATGCGACTGGGATTAACGCTAGAATGAAGGAGGATGGTACCTGTGTAATTGTATATTTTCATATAGTTAAAATAAATTATTTAGCTGAACTTATTCAATTCGGAATAGTAAAAATATTTCATTCGGTTATTATTTTATCGTTCTTATTTATTTTTAATCATTCATCCAACCTTTAATAGTAAATGATTTGATTATTAAATATTAAGACGTCACAAATTTTCCTTTTAACTTTCCGATTTGACGTTTAGTAAAAAGTAACTAATTTGATTAGTCAGTCAAATATCCAATTATTTGAAGTATGATTTGATGAAATATAATTTTTAGAGCAGTAGGTACCTAGTGCTGGGACAGTACCGATAACGCTATTTGATATTACCACAAATTTAAATTACGTTACATGTCGCTTTAATTGAAATTGCCCATCGGGTCCGTTGATATGAGTTAACATATTGAATTTGCCAAAATACTATATGGTGGAAATACGCTGTAAAATACAATAGCAATTGTATTAAAAACTTACTCAACGCCCTGTTCATTATTTAGCTTTTAGTGACTGCCACCTGACCTCAAAAGAAAAATCTACTTTAGAATCTTGTTCATTATTCAGTAGGTGTTTAACAAATGAAGTTGCTTTGGTTGAAAAAAAAAAATTAATCATCAGATGACTACTTCTTATCTTGACTACTCTAGACTACTTCTTATCTTGAGAATAAGTTTTATATAATCCATTTCCCATATTTTTTTTGCATTCCAAGTGAAGCAAAACGAAGAAGTTACTAATTGCCCGAAACTTCGGTCCACAACTTCGGATGTAGGTACGTTTCATAGTAGGCCCTTATATTTAAAACTCATTGAAACAACGTTAATAGCGCCTCGCACTTAACTTCCGATATATATTTTTAATTGAAAAGTCATTAATCACTTCTAAATATTGGTTTTGACATTTAATTACTTCCCTTGGAATGTTTTTTTAACTAAACCATGAAAAATAAATTGATGTTTAAGCAAAATCCGTAGTTATACTTACTGGTAAAGGGGACCCCAGACTCCAAGTTGAAAAGCTTCGGATGTGACTGGAATTAACGCTGAGATGAAGAATGTTTAAGCAAAATAGCGTACGGGCCAGAATAATGTTGAGATTTAATAAACTGCATTAATGAACACCTATATATCGTTTTTAGGGTTCCGTTACTCGATAGGAAAAATGCGGAAAACTTAAAGGATCACTTCGCTGTTTCTTTAACATTCTATACAGCACTATCTAGACCCTAAGTAAGTCAGCGGGGGTACGAGGGACATGCACTATAGCTACCTCACCTTCGGCCTTGTACTGCGACCCACAGACGGCGTGCGGTTTAGTCGGTACGAGTCTGACATGACCCTCCCCCCCCTTCGGCTCCGGCGGGGTGGTATCCATTGGGATTTCCCGCATGTTAAAAAAAATACCGTTAGTAAGTACACATATACGTTTTTTTGTTTAATAGGTATAAAGTATGTTTATTCATTTTCATTCCAATATTCAGTTTATTCAAACTACTAAAGTTACGATAAATACACAATAGTAAAAAACTAAAACTAAAAGTTAAAATGCGTCGTGGAATTCATCCGCATCGCATGCCTCTTGTGGCAGCGTTCCCAGAAGACTATAGTGTATACATTGAATAATATTATAAAGCTAACTATTAAAATCGATTAAGATAGAAAAAACGCACCAGCTCAGGCTGCTCAGGCTGGACACGAACCCATGATCTTTCCTTTACAGGGGCAGGGGAATCCTGATAAGTAAATTTGACTTGCTTGTTTTAAGTATGAAATGCGGATATTTATACTTAGGTACTATTTTTGGCGCGGTAGCCTAGTGGTATGGGTGATGGACTGCTGAGACGAGGTCTCGGGTTCGATCCCAAGTTTTACCATGGCACACACCAATGACTTTTCGATGCTTTTCGAAATTATGTGTGTATTTATCGTAGCTTTATAAGTGCCCGGTTAATGGCAATAGGCTCGCAATGGCATTGTGACCTAAACATAAACTGGCGAAATGTGGGTGCTAGCACCTCTGCCTACCCCTTCGGGATATAGGCGTGAGTTTGTTTTGAGTTTATATGTATAGGTACAAATTAAAGATGGAAACAACCAGACATTGGTGTGGATGTGTCTCTGCAAATGTTCAATGCATACAAATATTGACCCGCGAACCTCTGACATTGGCAGTCGAACGCTGTACCTCTACGTCAGAGAGGTTATCGAAATATTCCCAAAGAGATCAATTAAGATATTAAGTAGTTTTGTTCAGGACTAAAATTTTATGCTTTAAGTTACACACTTAAACCCACATGATTGAATAACTTGTTACGTCTCATTTTCTTGCAGTGTTCAAATTTAAATAAAAAAATAAACACGTAAAATAGAATTATTTAATATGGAACGAGACGTTGAATAATGTGAATAGTTCCTACAATGTTTCAACGCTTTAGACTTGAAAACGTAGTAATTTTTGCAATTCCTTAGCTGTTCTTATAAACCTGGTTTAATATACGAATATTTCGTGAAATCTTAAGTATATTTCAGTAAAACTGACAGATGCAACTGAGGTGGGCAAGTAAGCATTGAAAACGGATTTCAACTATTGCATTATGACAGAAACCCTTCTCCACTTTACCCTGAAGTCATCAATCGCTGTTGGTGTTACCAAGGTTTATGTTTGTGATGGTAAAAGATCATCAAAGCTCTGTAGCTTTGATGATCCTTCACCAGCAGAAACACTAACCTTGATAAATAAAATAGATAGTTTAGATTTAGTAAGGTGTACAAGTTACAACGTTCTAAAGTCGAATGATTCTAAATTCAATTGATTTTTATTCAAATAAATTTGAATTTCAATTACTCTTAACTTAAACGATTCTAAAATTAATGAATTGTAAATTCGAAAATATAACTGTTAAACACAATGTCTACTTTTTTTTTGCATTTATGACTAGTGATGTGGCTTTATAGATAGTTTTATTTACTCCCAGTTTTTTTACTACCCAGCCGCATCCGAAGCTTTCAACTTGGAGTCTGGGGTCTACTTTACCATTCTAACTGCGGACTTGGCTGAACCTCGATATTTTCGGACTGCCATCTGACCTTCACAACCAAAAGGCGATATCGAAGCATTGCAGTTAGAAAAGTTGCTGGCCTTTTTAGGGCGCCAACTACCCGTAACGACTGCCATAGACATTCATTTGGCAACCGGGACCGACGGCTTAATGTTCTCTCCGAGGCACGACCAGACCAATTCAAATACCCATATTCATGCATACAAATATTTGCACTGAACGGGGATCCAACCCGGCCGCGTTCACAGCCGCTACGCCACAGATGTCGTCAAACTATGTTTAATATTATATGTTTTATGTCGACAATATTTGAATGCATTTTAATCGTATATGTGTGACAAATACGGAACTCCTTTCAAAATATTGCCATCTTGGTAAATGTTTTCTACCTAAAATCAACTAATCAAGATTTATCGCTCACGTTTTCATTTAACGATATCGATATTCTTTGACGTAGAGAGCATAAACCTGAAACGGAAACCTAAAACCCAGGTTTGAGGTCATTCAGTACTTTTATGTTACAGACCAATTACACAAAATCGACTGGTTCAATTGTTTTCTGTGCTTGAAAGTCTTATGATCTAACGATATTATATGTGGATTGTGAATGTTAGGTATGTAATTCAAATCTAGATTTTGATAGGATGTATAGGTACTTATTTGTAAACTACATTGTAATTACTGCTTCAGTCATACGGAGCAGTTGCTCCTACAAAAGCCAATACTACCAAAAAAAGAAGGCAAACCCCGATTCCTAGCTAAGAGCTTTAGATGTGACAAGGAGTAAAGCGATTATGATAATTATGGAAGACACTGGATTTGAAAAGTTACGTTATAACGATAGAATAAAACAATCGATAAGTTATTCTGTAATTACAAGTCCCATCACTATATAAGTTGGCGTAAATTGGTTTTGCGATATTTGACAGATGAGTAGGGAGAGAAACATGTCTGAGTTTTATATTTACCGAGCAGAAATGTTTTTTTTTTCTATCCAAACACTTTTATTTATTTCTTTTCTGTAATAATTTGAGTGCGGTAAATTATTTTTATGTAATTGATGAACATATTTCATAACAATTTTCTAAATATAAAAAAAAAAACATTCTCGTAAGACAATTTTCATGAAAGAATATTGACATTTTGATCGTTTTTGACATTGGCGAGATTGAGATCAAACCGACACTAAATTTTTAACCGACTTTTAATACAAGAATTGGCCCTCGGGTACAATTGACATCAGTTCGATCTTGACGAACAAAGTGCTCAAAATAATCATGCCTCGGGTTTACCTCTTCCTCCTGATTGATTGTATTGATATTTGGTACACACCTTCAATTTGGACAATTATACAATTTAAATCAATAAAACAGTGTGACTTGGTATTTAGATCATTTGGAGTCATTAATTTTATAACGTGCGTAAAATCCCCATGGATACCCAACCGGAGCCGGAGGGGGACGTTGTGTCGGATTCGAACAGACCAACGGCCGGTCCTAATATGCGACCTCAATCCAAATATGCCAATCCGAAACTAGAATTTCGATCGATTCGTTGCTCAAAACGTCCATACATTCAATCGATGGATCGCTTTGACAATCCCTTTTCACTATCGATCTCACATATGGACGTTTTGAGCAACGAATCGATCGAAATTCTGGTTTCAGACTGGCATATTTGGATTGAGATCGCATGTTAGGATCGGCCGTAAAACGCACGTCGTCTGTGGGTCGCAGTGCAAGACCGAAGGTGAGGTAACTACTGCATATCCCTCGCACCCCGGCTGACCCTGGGGATCATTTTGTGACTTTGTAGTCAAGATAGATGTGATGCTGACTGTACACCGGATGACTTTCTCGCCGGGGTTTGGAGATCAGACGGCAGATCCTTCCATAGAAGCTATCTCAAGCAAAAGGAGAAGAAGTGAGGGAACTGAAAAACGGAAATAATAACGTTAAGGTGATGATGGTAAACATAATTTATATCAGTCACACATTGAAAAGAGCATTCGGTTGATTCCAAGGTGTAAAGCACCTCATTTTTGTCAATGAGTAATAACATTTAAATAAAGACAGTGCAATTCAAATATAGAAAATAAAATAGATATGTACATAGTTACTACTAGAGAGAGCGCACAGCTTGTGAAAATGACTTCGTTGACACAAGAGCTGTTCGTTTTGTAAAAATTCACTTTACTTAATAAGTTCACCGGTGCACTCCAGTCTCGTAAGTACAGAAAATCTAGATAGCTTTTGCTGTACAATTTTATCTTACACTAATCAGCAAGTGTTTTCTTTTTCTGTACACTGAGTTCTTGTAACTTTATTTTTAAATGAATAAATTAAACCGCTGTCGTCGGTTAAAGTGCAGTTTCTGTTTGTAGATAGAAAATAATATAGGTTATTCTCAGAAGCTCATGATTCTAGTTCGTTTTTAACGTGGTATCTACATGTTTAGTAAATATTAATACAATATTTATAGGTAATAAATATATAGAGGTAATCAGACTTCGGAGACATTTTTCTTCATTCATACTTCAATGCCGGTTGCATCCAAAGCTCGCACTAAAAGCCTCTCCTTCCTTTAATTTAGAATAAATGTAAATTTAAATAGTTTTGGCTTTACGATAGGGACTGTTGCCCCCTTAGCCATGAGAAGAAAGCGTGAGTCAAAGCCTTGTGTATCAATTTTTAGGTGTAATGGATTTCAGCTGAGGTTAGCTTGGACCCTTAGCTAACCCTTTCCTTTAGTTATTCCCTTTAGTTAGACTATAAGGAGTCAAATGAAGGGAAGGGTTAACTAAGGGTCAAACGGCCACAGCGAAGTAACTTAAATCTGTGATCAGTCCTTTTCTAGGGGCAATACTTTGACCAAATGAGCTACCATGACCTCTCCTGAATAGACTACATAACTACGTTTTAGGGTGACGAGGAGTACTTAAAAAACCGTTGAACCAAAACTAAAACATCGAGCTTCATTGCAAACAATATTGTTCGCACGATAATACCAATAAATTAATAAAATACACATACGATTTTAATATCTTCTTCAAACGCTTGAGGTAATAAAGAGAGTGCAATCACTTGCAAGCGTAGGCAGTAAATCTCCGGCGAGACGTCGCGTCTGCGCATTATGCAACTTGATCTATGTGTCTGGATGGAGTTCACTAAAGGTAACAATGATATATATTACATTATATATTCTTTTTCTTTTAGTTGGTACAAGTTGGAATTAACTTGCTAGAATGAAGAGTAATTGCGATTCTAATTAGAACTCACCTAATACCTAGGTACTAATTTACCAATGTAGACGCTTCTTACTTGCGAATAGAATTGACGAAAGAAAAATCTTTTACTGAAGTGAAAACTTCTTTAGCGGCGTTGGATGGCTGTAAAATGTTAAGGAAGCGTCAGGATTAGTTGACCTTTGAACCGTAACCGACGACTGACGTCGTACAAGATTAGGTACAGACTATCTATTTTGCAAGATACGATAGATAGCGTCGTAGCTTAAACGGTAAGCACTTCGACTGTAAGTCCTTATAGTTTCAGATAGTATCGGGTTCAAACCACCTGGCCTTCAGGGATTTTTTGTGATTGTTTTTTCTTTTTGTAATTTATTACTTATTGTGATAATCTTTTCTTTTTGTAATTTATTAATTTCTTCTGACAGAAAATTAGCAGAAAATTAGTGATAGGTTCTATGATTGGCGCTATATTATAGGTATGGTTTGGTATGTTCTTTTTAACCTTTTTTATGTATATAACGAAGAAAGAAATAAAGAAAATGTTTTCACTTCTGCCGGCACTCCCAGAGTGCAACCCGTCTTTTTTTTAACTACATTGTTTAGCTGTCTGCCGCTCAATACCCACTTAGATCACTGGACGTGAATTCTCCTAATATTGAGACTTAGCACGTCTTGACCTACTGTTTCCACTCTGGCCAGAAGGCTCCCATAGCTCCCAAGGTTACAGTATGTAATTTAAAAAATAAACATAGGTAGACATCTATCACAGAGCTTCCATTTATCCAACGGTGCGTTGTCATTAATGGAAAGTAAACTTTTAAATCTCCGATGTATTCAGTTTCAATTAACTGTAAAACTCCATTTATGTGTGACATATACAAATACAATACCTATGTAGAACAAATACATAAGATAAAAACAATAACTTTCATTTTATTAGTTAATAATAGTTCTCCAATTATGTGTTCTGTGCAGTTAGTACAAAACAAAAAATTGGAGAACAAATGAATAAGATAAAAACATAAGTTTTATGTTATTAGTTACTAGTACAGAACAAGAAATTGGCATCGTAATTTTTTTAACTATTAAAGTAGATGACTATACTTAACATTCGCAACTGTTTTTGACTATGGCGGTGACACAGATGACATAACAAAAATTAAAACTCACTTAAGTGCCCGCATCTGTTCCAAATTGGAAATTCAAAAATCATTCCCGCCTCACTTCCGGAACTACAATACATTTATTTCTAAACAGTTTCTAAACTAGACCTAAGTATTTAAGAAGAGTTAAAACAGGTAAAACACCCAATGGTAGACAGTTTAAGGATAAATAAAACTTCACTCTACAAAATTACACATATTTTATAAAGAATGGTCAAAATTTACTGACGACTGCGTTGCGAATTTTTGAACATTATTATACATGCCATTAGATGTATTTTAAGTTAATAGTCAAGTAAACAAGATACTTACTTTTCTTACAATAAAGGTTTGTTTTCGAAAGTGTCGCCTATTGGGTCAGTGTCGACCATTGGTCTTTTACCTTATATTGTTTTAAATTGCAAAGCGCGCTAAATTAACTGAAAAAAGGCGCACTATTTGTAACATTACTTTTTAATCGCACAGATATCAACATTCGGTCTAAAACAAAACCTTTATACAGACTGGACTCCGAACTGTAATTAAATCGAAAACCCATACATATATCCACGCTGTGAGACAGAACCCCACCCGGTACTGCCTGGTAACTATCCCCCAGCCCCCTACTACGGTATACCGCCAGACGGCGAGACGTCGAGACAGGGGGCGCAACCGCTTAATGAAATCACCACGGTATACGTGCTACGCTAGTTATAGTGAGAATGAGTTTCGGTAGCCATTTTTAAGGTTTGTTCGGCGATTTTATTTTGTTAGTTTGAAATATTGTTGAAAGTGCGATGTGGTGTATATTTTAAATGAAGATGTATGTGTTTTATATTTTTGGAACATATTCACATGTTATGTCTGGTTTATAATATTAAGCAAAAATTAAAACAGATTTCTACATAAGTAGGTTAGGTTAGGTTTATAAAAAAAAACAGAAACCTCTTTTTTTGAGGAGCGATAAAAAAGAATGTAGTTTTCTTTGTCTCTGATCCATGTTATGTGTATTTTATCGAATATTCAGGACCGTCCTGGATGTCGACGTTTTCCGATATAAATACGTAGGACAAATTTGCATATTAAGACTGATCATGGGATATATGACGATAGCTTTGTTTCTCGACTGTGGTGACGTAGCAAGCTGAAGTTCGTTCTGTTAAAACATTCATTCTTCCAATTACATCTTGTTTCAATTCCATGTTATTGGCTGTTCTCGCAAGAAAATTCGAAAATCATTTTCAAATTTAAAATTTAAGATTGGAAGATTGTGTAGAAGGTGTGTTTAGACATCGATCCCAATATCAGCTATTAGATTCTACCTTCTTATTTCTTTAAATAAAAATAATACCGTGTATTAATCTGATTTTAGTTTGAAGTTGTAGTATTGTAATTATCCTCCCAGAGAAGTACCCAGTGTTGTGCAATCAGCGACGTATAGTGATTATCGAATGATTGAACGAGTGACCGAATGAAATGAACCACTGATTGCAATAAAACAGTGCACAAAATACTGACAGATGGTACGAAATACTTGTAATTGCTTTTTTGCTGTGGCAAGTCCTGTCAATCAATGCTGAATTATTTGAGTATGTCAATTTAAGTGCTGTTTTAATGACTGCCTGTGAGGTGTGGAGGTAATTCGTTCGACTGATATATCAGAGGTCATGGGTTCGATTTTTATATCTGCAAATCAAATCAAATCAAATCAAATCATATTTATTTGTATTAAACATGTGTTATACATACATGTGCATGCAAGATGTAATTTAGTAGTTATGTCCAACATGTTTAGCCGCGTGTGTGGCGTACAAATGTCATTAATATTTATATCCAAAAAAACAAATTCAATAATACATATGAGTCAAAATCATAATGTCAAGTAAGGTAATCAATTAAAATATTTCATTGCTTTAAATGTTATGTCAAAAAATGTCAAAATAATAATAATAATGGTACAATGAAGTGCTAATGTCAATACATAGATATACGTAAAATGTCAAATCTCATGTCACAACCTTGTCATCTAGAAAATCTTTAACATTTTAGTATGCTTTTTGCAGTAAGAATTTTTTCAATATTATTTTAAATGCGTTGCAACTCATCTCCTTCCAATCTTTAGGCAATTTATTAAATATTATAGGCGCCATACAACGTCTATTTGTGTTTGTGTTTTTTTATAAAGGACACGTCAATATGATTTCACCTCGCCTGATGGTAAGCTGAAGGCAAAGTCTAAGAAAAGACGGTCACCATTACATACACGTACCATGTTAACAATGGTGGCACTTAGCTTGACGGCCTCATCAGATGCCTTTTCACGCCCCGCTTAAAGGACCCGGGACTGTAGGAGAAAGGAACCATGTGAGCTGGCAAGGAGTTACCAAACCGCTTGGTTCTTGAATTTTATTATAATTGGCATTCTTTTTATATATGAGATGTTTTCTTCATCACGGTAATATCTAAAACTTATGCTTTTGGATTCGAGGTCCACATACACACTCTTTCTCCATGCCCTCAAGAATTTAGTGGGTTAGCCTGGGTCAAAAAGTTTTGGTGGGTGGGTTAATGTATATGTTCTTTCACTCACGCCTATCTTCGTCTGGAGTAGGCAGTGAAAATAGCCTGTGATCCGTTTCTGTCCTTACACTTTACGAGCTTATTCTACAGTCATTAAAACTATTTATCATCGTTCATATTGACTAGAAACACCAGCACCATCTTGTAGCCGTTATATTAGATTTTCTACCAGAAAATTTCTCAGTTTTGAAATTGATAAATGGCGGTCAGCAAGCTTACTATTACTAGTTTGGCCACGGCTTTGCCCGCGGGGACGTCGATTATCATGACTTTTAGTCATATCCAATATGAGCGGTTCTACTAAACAAATTGTCGTCAAATATCGAGTAGATTTTAAATCCATGCAAGCCTTTGCTAATGAAAACCAAAAATAAAATAAAAAACTGAATTCAGAATCGTTATATATAAATATCGTGAACTGTAAATTAGAAAAGATCCATCTGCATAAAAAAGTTAAGATAACTTAATCATTAAAATTTCTTAATCAAATTAGACTAATTAATTGATAAAATTTTAAAGATTGAATAAACTTAGCCGGTTGATGTTATAAAACGCCATTTTTCTTTCAAGAACAAAAAGTACCTCTTAACTTCCCCCAGATGGCGCTTTTAAATAATTAATAAGGTAACCAAAGAGGTGATTATAAGTTGTTATAGGCAAAATTAAAAAGTTATGCTTCGTTAAAACATGATAATTCCATTAGGGTTGTGCTTTTATTTAGTCAAATAATGTTTTTGAATGTAAATAAAGGGTTGGTAAAGACGTCAGAAGGTACCCATTCGTTCAGTAAGTATTCGTTCGTTCAGTAAGTACTCTTTTGTAACTGTGATGTTTACTTATGTAAAAACAAAGAGCTTTTATCTTCACGAAAGGTTTCGATGAAATGTGTTATTATCAATGCTTTTGTTACTACGTTACTTGTTATTCAGAAACCGATAAAATTATAATTTTATTTCAAGTTTGTTTTGACATCTGTCATAATCTGTCTATTTGACATACGTATGTAAAAGCCAGCTAATTCAAAAAATAGATAATAGGAGTTTGGCGCCAACGCGGAGGGCACATCGTGGCAGTGTCATTGTCTAAAGTTGGTATAAATTCAAGTTCTTAACAATTTTTAGACATAAAATCATAGACAACGTGCACAAGAGTAGAACAGTGGCATATGCTCGTGGATTGTGATTTTTCATGTTGGTTTTTAAAATTCCATAGAAAACTAGTAAAGTCTTCACTACTTTACTGAGTATCATGACTATGACTGTGACTAGGACTTTGAATTGACCATGACGGACTGGACTTTGACTGTAACTACATGACGAAAGCTCTGCAGAATATTTATTTAATTAATCAAATTACTTGAAACTGACAAATACTCAAAGAGTGAGTCACAATTATTAAAGAAAAAGAATAAATATAAAAAGAGTCCATACTAAAGAGGTATTCTTACCAAAGCGGTAAGAAAAACCCTTGCCTTACTTACGCAGAGTATCGCAATCCCCTGTTATTGATGAATGAAAAAATACCTTAGATTATCTAATCTTAACTTTTGTATGACATCTGGGACCAACGGGTTAATGTGCTGTCCAAGCCACGAATATACTCAGAATTTATCCATCGGTCTTTGAACATTGGATCTAAAGGAAACCTGAAATGAAATTACATTAAGTTCATTCTAGTTACAAACTGCAAAACAAAATTTCGATAAACAAGTTCGATAATATGAAAAATATGTAATTATCACTTATTATTTCTAAACAGGCGACACCCGCTGACAGCAGTCGTACCATTTGGCATTAAGCACTATTGACGAACCCAAAAAAGTTTTAAGGGATGGCAAGATCAATCGTTTCTTCCCGTTCTGTCTTAACGTAAATTTGTATTTCGCTCGCTCTTTCTATTGACAGTGACGTCATCGACATTACCTCTGTTAGTGTACATTTTCTAAGGAAAACACATAATTATGAAAATGATAAGTGAATGAAAAAAAAGTTTTTTTTTTTTTTTTTTTTTTAATTTATTAACATTTTACAATTTGATAAAACAAACAATAATTTCATAGCAAGAAAAAACCACTAAGGTTTGTACTATTGCTAGTTATTCTACAACAAAACAATGTTAAGAAAATCGGTATGTGTGACTACTTAGATAATAAAGCATTTGGTCTAATAAAATCATAATACAAAAGTAGGTAAGGAACTAGGTAGTGAGGATTACTTAAGTCAATTAAACCTTACTTTAAGTTTAGGTAGATTAGTGTGAAACTTTGTAATATCCAATTATTTTTTTTACTTTTTTTTTGTTTTTTATTGAAGGTAAGTACGACCCATTATTTTATAATAATAAGTAAGTCACACCTTCAACAAAAAGTATGACTTCAATTTGCATTTTATGTTGGATTTAGCTAATGAGTCGATAATATTGTGTGGTAATTCATTAATTAAACGGGGAATCAGGTAGTTGGTTGTCCGTTCGCCGTACGCATTGTTCGCGCGCGGTTCATACAACCGGTTATGAGCAATGGCCCGAGTGTACACAGGTGATCAATTTTTAGTTTTAAACTTTCATTAAAAAAATTTTTATTTAACAGAGAATATTTTACTTGAGTCTGGACTGGTAATACCTTACAGTGTTTAAATAACCCTGATTCATTATTCTGGAATTGAAAACGTACTTTATTTAACACTATAGTTTTTAAAATTTTTAGTTGAAGTTTATATATTAAGTTAAGGAAAGTTTTATAAGTACGACCATAACTACTTAGGCCATATTGAACGTAAGACTCTGCAAGGGAATTATAAAGCATTAATTTTATCTTATAGGGAATTCGATTTTTTAGTATGGTGATGTTTGCAAGAAATTGTCGTAACTTGTTACATACACGATCAATATGATTACTCCAATTAAACTTGTTATCAATTGTTAATCCAAGATATGTTTGTGTTTCAACGACTTCTAATGGTAAGCATTTGCAAGAAAGATAATCGGAATGCATGCATTTATGGTCGTGTAATATTAGATTTTTTGTAGGTAAACTTTTGACATAAGGTGATTTTATGATTAAAATCTTGGTTTTTTTAGAATTTAGAACAAGGCCAGCATCATGACACCAGCTTGTTAAACTATTTAAATCCTGTTGCATTAGATCAGATGCTTTATCTGGATCTCTATCCGCAATTATGAGGCACGTGTCATCTGCAAATTGGTAGCATGTGCTATATTTAACACAACTGCTCATGTCGTTAACATAAGACAAAAAATGTAATGGCCCTAAGACTGAGCCTTGAGCCGTGCCCTCCGTTACTGTAATAGGTTTACTGCACGTATTATCTACCTTCACCTGGAAAGTCCGGTTTTTTAGGTAGTCATCGCACCAGCCCAGTAACGGACCACGAATACCACAATGATCAAGCCGGTTTTTAAGCTAATCATGCAATAGCGTATCAAAAGCCCGAGAAAAGTCAATAAATAATACCAGGACATGCTTTTTCAAATTTAAATGACCATTTATCTCATCTGAGAATTTCGATAAGTTAGTAGTTAGAAGAACCCTTTCCTGATTGGAACCCAAATTGATTGTGGTATAGTACATCATGCTTTCTGTAAAAACTATGTATTTGTTCGCATACATACTTCTCGACGATTTTGTCAATCGATGATAGTAATGTTATGGGTCGATAGTTTGAATAATCACTATGTTTACCCTTCTTAAATACAGGTCTTACACAGCCCTCTTTTAAACCATCCGGGTAACAACTAGTGCTAACACTGCAGTTTATTAAATTCGCAATTGCTACAGAGATATCTTCGCCTACTAATTTAATGTCAGATACTTTAATACCGTCCTGTCCTGGGGCTTTTCGTGAATTTAAGTTTTGTATGATTTTAAAAATCTTATGCTTTGAAGCTTTCTGAAAGAGAATACTTGAGTTAATTGGTTGACAATTTTTACTTTGATTATGAAGTTTGATTTTACAGTTAGGAATAATATCCTTTACAGCCTTATCAAAACCATTTGCAAAATTCTCAACAATAGTTTTGATTTGTAACCCTTGCACATCAAATGCTTTATGAATTGCTGCATCTATGGACAAAGTCACACGGCCTAGCATTTGGTTAATAATTTGGTACATTTTTTTTGTATTTTTAAAGTTATTTGTAATTTCTTTATGGTAGTATGCATTTCTTTTGGCTTCTAAGACCTTGTGTATTTTATTCTGAATTCTGTTGTATTCTAATCTTAATTTAGGGTCGTAATTATTATTTTTCCAGTCGCAAAATAGTTTATCACGCCTATCACAAAGTCGGGTAACATTTTTATCTATCCATGGCAGCCTATATCGATTTTTACCATTATTAAAGTTACATCTTTGCTTAATAATACATGTTGCTGACTTGTTTGCATTTTCAAATGACCTACAGATGAAGTTATAAATATCATGCGGGGACTTCATATTATTAGTTTGCAACCAATTAACATTTTTAAGTTCTCGATGAAGAATCTCAAAATTAAATATTTGTTTTGAAACATCCTGTCTACGCACGGGCAGTGCATCACCAATGCAAGCAAGGATTAAGCCTCGATGATCGGCCAGTACAATGTCTAACGCCGCGGAGTACGGATATAATGTGGGAAAACGTGTGAATATATGATCGATACAAGATCTTGTGATACAGTTAATTTTAGTTTCGATTCTAGTAAAATCTGTTATACCACACATTAATCCGTGCTCGCTGAGTGTCTCAAGATACGAATCTATGTATGAAGAAGATGATTTAAGGTTAAAGTTAGTATCACCAATCAGAAATAAGTTATGTTTTGAGTCGAATGTAGCCAGGTAGCTACCTAGTTCCCTTACAAATATATTTTTGTTTGTGTTCGGCGGGCGATAAACTGCACAAACAACTACGTCTTGGTTTTGATTTATTTTCAAAGTACCCGTTAAATTTTCAAATGTACTTGTTTTATTCAGGAGTGGTGTGAACTTAATATGATTAAGAGTGTATATAATTATACAGCCTCCCTTTTTATTTTTTCGTAATTGTGAGTACATATTATAACCACGAAGATTAAATAAATGACAAATGTTATTTGAGATACCAGTTTCGGTCAGGACGATTATATCGATAGGTAAAGAACAATTTTGAATAGTTTGTTGCAATTTACAAAAGTTTTTAATCATTGATCTAATATTAAAATGTAAACATGTGAGATTTACGTGACTTTTAGGTGGTAGTTGTTGCAAGAAACCATTAATTGAGTGACAATCAAAAATCTCTTTTATATGTGTATCCATATTGGAGATGGGTTAGTTTTTAGAAGTAGAAAATTAAAAACTAGTAAGGAAAAGCTAAAAATAACAAATGATCTTATTAATCAGAGTATTATAGTTTACAAAGGGGTAGAAGTAGGTTCCTTCAATTTCTTACCAAATTGAACTGAAATCGAACCATGTTTTTCAAGTTGATTAATGTCTTGTACTGAACGAATATAATATATTTTACTGTCACTAGACTTCCTAGCGCACACTTTACCATCTTTGCACCAGATGAATTGAAAGGACTTACTTAGCTGGAATTAAAATATGTACATTACAAAAGTTACTAATGTTTCAAATTTAAAATTAGTCTATAAACATACGTATGTAAATTGTGTTTTCAAATTCATCTAATACCAATAAATACACATCCTCGCACAACATCGAGACTTCAGCGTCTTCCACAACATTATTCATTCGCAACTGAAAGTATTTCTCAATGAAGCTCGCCCGCTCGGAGTGAGTTCTATTTCCGTATGTTTACTTGAGTTGCCCGCCAACTAATCAAAAGTTTACAAACGAAACGAGTAGATTTAAAGACGATTCCATTTTCAAACTGATTGATTGGAAGTTTTTTTTATTTCGAATTCAAATACTGAATTTTCGATTGACTTTTTTTATAACTATTATTTTTAACGCCAACTTAGAAAAGGAAGCATCGCGGTATTATTTTATTTTCTGAAATTTGTGTATAATCGAGTTTTTATGTATCTAAAAGTAGGAAAGTGGTATTGCGTTTTTTGTTGCAATACCTACTCCTAAGAAGCCTCTAGTAAAGTTTCCATTAACTACTAACTTTACTTTGACAGTAATCATCATCCATCGTGAAAAAGATGAAAATGTCTTCTAAAACAGGTTGATAAGTTGCCATTCTAGAAAAAAGAAGAAGATTAGATGTTTTTAAAATTGATTTTAGACAATACTGCTTATCGAAGTAGCCAAGATGCATGAGTCCTTAACCGCGAGAGGTAAACTTGTGAGACTCGTCGTTTAATTTTAACAGGCGGACCTATTAAAAGTAAGCCTGTTGTGGATCTCGAAGATCTTGATAGGGCCTCAAAAACCCACATTAAGGTACAGTAAATGAAAATGATGCTTTCAACAGAATTTGTGGTAGATTTTAATGTCGATTATTAATGAAAATGTTTTCAATTCCACTATTTATTATCGAAGTTAGTTTTGAAAGCTTTTCAATATGATTTAAAATTGGATATTGGACTGTCTAGTCTAATTATTTACTTTTAATTAACGTCACAAAGGTAATTGAATGAAGACATTTTAAAGCACATAATCGAGTCAAAAAGGTAAGTTCTAAGAAAAGTTGAATGAAATGATGACGTCATAATTTTGAATTGTCAAATAATTTACTGTTATAGTTTGGATGGATGATTAAAAATAAATAAAACAACAAAATAAGAACAGATACAACTTTTACCATTCTTTAACTATTCTTAATTTAATTAGTTCAGTTAAATAATTTACCTTAACTAAAGAAAAGTACCCTATTAAGTGTTTTAAAGGACTCCGTGGCAGGAGCGAGCGAGAATATTTTGTTTAATCAAATTTGGGACCTCATAGCTAAGTTCGATTTCACTGAAATAAAGGAAAGTAACTTAAAGCATTAGTGAGTTTCTATTAGCAAATCAATATTTGTCTAGTTAATGATAATGATAGCCTCACCAACATTTACATAGGACTAAAAACAATAGAATTTGTCTACCCTTACCACCATTGATTTTTACAAACTAAATATCTTTAGTTATAGACACAGACACATAGGTTCTTACAGCGCGGCGTCGATAGCAAGAGTGTGTAGCCCCTGGTATTGCACACGTCCATAGGCGACGGTAACCGCCTTCCATCATATGGGCTGTAGCCGTGTGCATTTACTTGTATGCCACCTAAGAAGTATAAAAAGACGATATGATTTTATGTTTCTATACTCTGTAAAGAACAAATAAGTATAGCTCCGTGATACGGATCTAAGATAAGTTCTTTTTTCTTAAATTATCGTATCATCCATTCTATTGTTTGTTAATCGATTACAATATCGCTGAATAACGATTATTCTGTAATCGAATACGTTACCTGTTTACTTTTTGTACTCATCTATTTAGATAAACAACTATTATTAATCAGTTTCTAATGTTTAAGATAGTTAATATATTATTTGAATGAAATTTCACTGCATTTAAATTGTTTGGGCGGAGTAGACAAAAACCAATGTTTAAAAATGATTGAAAAATTATTCATTGGAAGAAGAAGAGAAGAATATCAGTAGACGCTCCACTGTCTCCTCAAAGACAGACAAAAGGAGACATTTGGATGGGTTCGGGCGAAGTCTGGAAGCTTAGTGGTCATAGCATTGCCCTTGTAAGGCAAAGATCACGGGTTCAAACCCCGCCTAGACTGATTTAAACTTTTCCTATTTTATTCGATTAGTTATTATTATTGTTCTAATGTGTTAATTCATGTTCCAAGTATATGCTTATTTTAAATTACACTCAAAAACTTACATTTAGTCGACCCGAGAATCGAAGCTTAAACGTAAAACTTAAAGCACAACTTTAAGACATGTATTATCACGAAAGAATACGATATTGACCTTCAACAATGCGCAATTTTTTGTCACCGTCCTACAGTTTCCATATTCACGGTCATTCAACGACCATTCACAACCAATTAGCTATATTGTATGGTCTTTGTAGTCAATATTTATTACCTCATTCATCTAGATTACCCCGTTGTAAATTCGAAATTCATTCATACATAATAAAGTTACGTGTCCCGACTGGTTGAAGTGACTGATTCATCAACACAGTGCCTAAATTGCTTGACCTACAAACTTTAAATTTTGGGACAAATGGGTACACCAGACTTATAGGAAGTTCGAAGGTATAGACCGATATTCTTAGTAATCCATGGATTCTCCGTGCGGGTGCCGGGTGCATCGCGTTGCTGAGTTGGGAACTCAGGACAGTGCTTGAGACTTGCGACCCAAGTGTAGGTTTAGAAAGGGCCCCTTTTGTTGATATACATCAACACTCACCTTCACTACCCAAGTTGCCCTCCCTGCCTAACCAAATTTGATGCGGACCTACTAGTGCCGCTTAAGACATTCGTTTCAGTAATGAGCTTATTGTAGCTAGGCGATAGATCTTTAAGTAGGTTATAGAGAGAATATGCTGGTATGCCTCTCGCTTCCACTTCTACTGCATACAAATTAACCACGTAACCGTTTTTTTACTAACTATGAATAATCTATTTTGAATTTATTCCCGGACAAAAGCGAGACCTATCCCATGCTGGATATAGGGCTCACCCAATGCTGGGAAGCTTTGGCCAAGTGTTACCCTACTGGTCAGACTGATTGGTACAGGGTTTTATTTTGAGTTTTTGAAGTGAAAGCTTCTTTAGCGGCGTTGGATGGATAAAAAGTGTTAAACTCGCGTCAGGATCACTTGACCTTTGAACCGTAACCGACGACTGACGTCATACAACATTATCTACAGGTTGTTTATTTTGTTAGGTACGCTAAGAAGCTTCGTAGCTTAGCGGTGAGCGCTTCGACTGTAAGTCCTTACTGTTTCAGATAGTACCGGGTTCGAACCTTTTTGTTATTATTTTTTATTTTTGTGATTTATTACTTTTGTGATTATTTTTTCTTTTTGTAATTCAATATTTCTTTCTGAAAGAAACTTAGTGATAGGTTCTATAGTTGGCGCTATATTATAGGTATGGTATGTTCTTTTTATCTTTTTCTCTGTATGGGGGGACATGTTAGTCTCAGGGAATAAGTACACGACACGTGGTGTGAGTATAAGTATATTACGATTTACACTGAACTTATTACATAAAGTAACCGTACGTGAGTATGCGATTGCCTAATAGTTAAAACTACCTCGAATAACGCAGTAGGGCTCCGGCTAGCGAGCGAGGTACGAACGAGCGTGCGGTGCGTGTGCAGTTTCGCAGTTCCCCGGTCGACTGACTGTAGCGGCCGTATGAGTAAACCGCACGCGCAGTGCAAGACGTACCTACTTGCGAGTAGTAGCGTTAAAGGGAGACGCATAGCGTGCAGGCAAATGACCACGCGAAGCGCGAACAGCGCGATTAGGGATGTGGGTTGCTATATCTGTAATAACGAAAACAGAAAGAAAGAAAAAGTTTTCACTTCTGCCGACACTCCCACAGTGCACCCCGTCTTTTTTTTCTTCTCTCGTAGTGATATCGCCTGCGTATTTTTCCGTTAGTCTCCTCTTACGACACCCCTCAGATGAGATGGGGTGGTGATGCTTAATATTACACCATAAATCAATAATTCCATGCGATTCTATTCTTAGTTGACTTGCAGAGCAGACTACCGTACATTACACTTGCACCGAAGTGTCATTGTACGTCCTTCTCACTTCTCGCTATGACGCAGGTGAAATCACACATTTTTTTATGTACACACATATTCGTACATACATAATAATATCTTTATTTACCCAACTATTTACTATCTTCATGCAGTAATACCTATATTTTCTTCGCTAACCCCAGTTCATTTTGGCTGGTACAAGAGCGTTAGCCAGTAGCAAAGGATGAAAACACTGAAAACTTTCAAAAGTTAATAAAATGATGAGAAGTGGTTACCGTGGCCTATGGACGTGTGCAACACCAGGGGAGTCACACTCGTGCCTCCGACCCTGTAAACACAGAGAGTCTCTGCGCCATCAGTGTAGAAGAAAAAGCAGGAATAGTCTTAGGTCTTCCTTCTGACAGCACAAAAGCTCTCCAGTGAGCTCTGGCTACCTTACTCAACGCCGATAACACAGTTGTTTTTGTTGTTGCACCGAGTTGCAGTAATTTTATTTGTTTTATTCGCACAACTAGTTACTATTAATACACTCTGTTTTGTACTTTGCATATAAATGTATGTTTAGAGACAATAAATCTCTTGTTATAAACATAGCTGTTCAAGTAGCAGAAATATCGCTAGACTGAACTTGATTTGACTTTGGTCGTGGGACAGACGCCTTGTTTGCGATCATAGTACATACCTACCTACTTTATACAGGTTTTATGGAATTTCTGCCTGGATTCTGATTAAGTTATTTAGTTATCGCGCAGTAGGTGTTGTTGGTCCGCTCCACATGGAGTGCCCTGAGCCACACGGTGCTAGGGATATGTCGAAGACAACCTCATGTTCGGCCTAGCACATCGACCCACAGACGGCGTGCGGCTTAGTCGGTTTGATTCCGACATAACCTCCCCCTACAGCTCTAGAGACGAAAGTGGTAACCGTGGCCTATGGACGTATATACACCAGGGGCATCACACTCGCGCTGCCGACCCAGAAGAAACCTTCTTGAAGCATCCCGTATAAGAAAACGATAGGGAGTTCATTTCACAGCTTGAGCGTGCGTGGGATGAAGTTCGTATTAGATATGCCGTGTGCTTGACTGCCCTCTGCCAACTAAGTTGTATAACAAAATTACAATATATTCGTACCACTAAATAAACACGTTGTTTGTTTCACTACTATTAAAAACGATGATTGGTTATAATGGTAAACGATTTAACAGACACTATAACAGCTTCATGCGTGAATAATTCTTCCGAAGCACGAAGGTTTGAACCGAGACCGAAGCTCCCAACTATTTAAGCCGCCGAAGCGTCGTGTTTCAAAGATTTTTTATTAGTGAGTGACGACACGGACTTTACTACGTTAATTGAAGGTATTAAAAGGACCAAGTAAGATTCCTATCTCAAAAAAGTAAACCAATTTTTTTAATTCCGAAATTGACCACTAGTGGAGTGTGAGTGGATTAAAATACTATTTGAATGGGGATTCCGACCGCCTACGGTTTTATACCTACAGAGGGCGCATCGTAATGGTCAATGTTAGCTGCCATCTACGTAGATTTCATTGTCTCTTCAAATCTGAGGCCTACGTCCAGCTGTGGACAGCGGTGGAATAATTGATTGATTGATTATGGGCGCTACAGCAGGCTATCGGACTTGGTACTGTGCGATGCTGAGATTAATATAAGGCAATAAGGCGTTAAAAAGGATTGTTTAGCCACCAAAGTAATTAAATTAGGCAGGACACGACGGTATTTCCTTCATATTAACGTGCCACATTTGTAAAAGGTCAAAACTAGTTTCTTAGTATTTATTTTACTGTGTATAATGTTGATGTTTTCTCGCTGTAATTTTATCAAATAAACTATAGTTTTCAAGATTTGCTATCTCGCAAAACAAGCTCAATATAATACTGAATTGGATGATATTTATTGAGAAATATCATTCTTTTATCGTTCATCTGAGCTCGGTACATATAAAATACGTCCTTTGAACTACCGAAGGACGTAATACAAACTTTTTTATTTATAATTTCGATTTACGTACCCAGTAAGTTCCTACCTAACTACTTACGTTCGTGGTTAATTTTACTAAGAGTTAATTAAATGAAAATGATGAAACATTCATGGAATCGCTGGTACCTTATTGCTCGTTTTGTAATAATCTACGCTTGGTGAATTTGAGCTCATCCAAGCCCGCAGCACCTCGTGCTATCCCTAAAATATATCAAGAAAATTTACAGTACATTTTAGATCCACGGTTGAACGAGCAATACCTAGGTATAATATTTTAATAAGACGAGGGCACAGAGGCGCAAGATTTAAATTTAATGTGGGCAAGGTACATTTCGCGAGTTCAATTTTAACGTGGCCGATATTCCCACAAACATCCACCTTGGGCTGATTGTGTCGGACTTGAACCGACTAAAACGAGTGCGAGTGAAATGGTAGTACTTTAGTTTATGATTCGGCGGCGTCACACGTGAGTTCTATACGTTCCGTTCATGTTATTCTTTTAGTCAGAGCCCAGGACGTGGAAACCACGGAGTCCCCATCTAGCCGGCGTCTCGGCCTGATTCTGCCAGGTTAGAAAACGGCTCCACCCGTCACGCCCAGGCCGCAGCTCATAGAGGACGGTGATTTTTCTGTTACCTCTGAGGCCAGACTTGCCCCACCGCCTCGGTGGGAGCACTACCACACAGAATTGACACTATGTGTAATGAGCAATGAGCATTCTTTCGGCTGATCTAAACATCAGTATAATAAATAAAAACATATACAACAATAAAATTCTAGTTCATGGTTTGCGTTGATATTTTAGTGTCAACGCTGAAAACGAAGTTTCCTTTACACTAAAAGATTAAAAGACTAAAAGAACGCATACCTACTCTTGTATCGCATACTCTATCTTTGTTTGGTTTAAATCCATGCTTCCTTGATTTGAAGCCTCCTTCGCTATTTTGCCTATGATGCGAGGCCCTTAGCACCGCGAGGCAGAGGCCGCCCAGTCCGCCTTAAAGTCGCCGCCACCTCTGTGAGCGTGAAACCTAATTTTTCATTAATTTTAATATCATATTTATATAAAACCTATAGGTAACTTATTTATGTAGGCAGGTATAGTAGGTTATCGAGTTTTAGATAGGTAGGTACATTCGTTAAGACTCCAGCATTTTTTTTAAACGAATCCTTTCAAGGCTACGATAGGCCACGCATACGGCCGCGGATCAATATTCACACAACAATAAGATAAGTATTAAATTATTAAACGAAGAAAAACCACACCGCGTTATTGTGACGTGAATATTTTTATATTGACGCTTGTGGCAATGACCGCAGCCGGTGCTCGGTTCACGGCCGTTTAAAAAAAGACGTTTTATGTTTTAAAAACGCCTTTATCCTTGTACGCTTGTAGGTAATTGGTCGTCGCGTCGAGCTGAGTCTTCGGCGTGTGATGGCGCACGTATATGATGAATGCACCATTTTTGTACACCCCACACTCGAAAATAAGTAAACGGTCGGAGGTGACATGGGGCGCAGAGGGCGGCACCCTCACATCGACACTCACGCACACACGCGCGACGCAGGGCGCTCCGAGAGGGCGCTACCGTCGTCAGTCTCGCGTCGGCCACCGCCACGGTTGGACGTCTGTCGCTCTTTGCAATGTGATCGGAAAAATAAACTAGTTTTGTTCCGGTACGACATACCGCCTCTAGTGCGCTGTTAAATTATACGTGTTTGTGGACATAATACTGTGAACGTGATTGTTATCTAACGTGAACGGTTCGTATCCCATTTTCTTACCGGGATTTTGATAGCCGCTAGTCTTGTCTACACATGTTCATTGTTTACATCTGTAGTTATAGGCATGTTTCATTTTTTAACTACTATCCCTCGTAATGTTGGCATTTTATTAATAAACGGGTATAGTTGAACGCGCTGGATGAATCATAAAGCGGAGTACCCACATTGAATAAGTCGTTTCTATTTCCAGATAAACTGTTGGGATTGATTGGGAGCCGTTGACTTGTGTTGAAACAAAGGTTTACATTGTCGGAAGGTGAACGATCTTCATTCGACTCGCTACAGGTATGTTTGAACAAGACATTCATTCATCGGTACACACTCATGCGGCTGCGGGTCACACGTTTTTGAATTTCAAATTTGGAACTAAAGAATAATAGATATAAGTACGTTAGATTTCTTAATTTGAATTGTTACTTCTATCGTTCGGAAACAATAAGTTATAAAACGTTCAAAATGTCAAAGTCATAGATTAGACCGGCGTCCGCATGACTTATTACAATTTGAAATGCCTACAACGTATCTGTCGCACGGAAACGAAGCGTAATCCGTTTTTGTGTCATTGACCTCATTGTTAATGCTTATGTAGGTAAGAAGCTATTTGTTTTTTTTACGCCAATTGCGTATAACTTACGTAACGTTTATCCGTGTACTCGCATGTAATTAAACTATTGTGTTGCATGTCAAAGTATGGAATCGAGGCTCTGCTCACCTTATATAATGCATAACCTTTTGTATGACATTTGATGTAGAAGCCTTTCAAATCGCCTTCTGAATAAATCTGTTACTTGTTGCTTCGTTTCGTTGGCATAGGTAGTGTTGTTATAGTAACATTATTTTGGTCGATCTGTTTTCAAACAAACTATTTTAAGTACGTAGTTCATAGATCAGACTAAATAGGGCAGATGTTCCAGCAGATTATACCTATGTTCTCGTCGATAAATTAGGGTGAACGGCCCAAAAGTCGTCCGCTCAAGGTTAAACACTCTGATACACAGAAAAAAAGAGCATATCTGTTTATGAACATCTGATTTATAGTTATTTTGATAATAATACTGTTTATTAAATGGCAGGCTATGTAAAGATTTTGTTAAATTTTCCATTACAGTCGTGTCCTTTCTGTCAATGTGTTTTATGTGGTCGTAAGGGCATGGTTTCGTGGGGCTATGGTTGGTACCCACGACCGTAATCACCCACGCATGCGACATGACAACTTTTGATATTATAACCTACCTACATAGTAGACTTTTACCTATAATCGAGCTACATTATATGTAATTAGATATTTATACTGGTAGAAATATTATGATATAACATTTTACAAGATTTATTTCTGTTCTTTGTTCCAAATTAGATCATAACGAACTAAAAATCAAGTTTAAAGCTTCACGTTTCGTAATAATATGTATGTAATATAATGCTCAAATACCTTTTCTGTATGTAAGTACAGTCAAGAACAGTCTTTCTTGTATTAAAATATTTTCTTCTCAAATTATATCAAGACTCAACTAAACTATGATTGAAACCAAATCCAGAGTGGACTTCACTATTGATAGAAGATAAGTCGAAGCAAATTTCGCTATCAGGTTTTGCTGAACTGTTTTATTGAATTTCAGTGAGGCTGGATTTCATCAGTGAAAATTCATTTGACCGTACCAAATCATACCTATTATCCAACGAAATTCATTGATGAAATCCCCAACGTTAGAACCTGAATTTTCACTGTTGAAAGCCCGTCTCAACAATGTACATTTTTAACATAGCATTAGGAACCGGTAACCTACAGAAAGGAAATGGTACATTACCATGAAAGGCACCTAGGTTCCCGACAGTTTGTGGCCATCAATCAGAACCAGTCGGCCTCGTAATAACAGATTAATAATAATAACTAAACGAATGTAGTATTAATTCTCGTTTTAATCTATTTATAATTACTAGCATCAGGTATCAAGTTGGATTTCCTTTCCGTTACATCAAAACATGGTAAACAGTGAAAATGATATTAAATGATTTTGTAATTTAGACAAAGGTATTGTAGGCATTATTTATATTAATGACTAGCTTGACTCTCTTTGGCTTAGCCCATGGCTTACTTCGAAACCCCGTTTCACCCCTTATAGTTAATATAATATGCCCGTAATTTGTATGGAATCTGCCGAGTTGGTTGACTGTTGGTTGAGTAGCAACAAAGAAATCTACAGAAAACTTGAGTCGAAATCAGAGAGAAATTATATTTGTACTTACTAAAGTTTTATCTTAGCATCATTCTCATGATTGATGAGTGCTGGGTGTCCTGCTCCTAATGAAGTAGGTAGTTAAACCAATATGGCAAATAACTTTTTTATTAGACTTATTGCCACACGCATTCTCTACCAGTCAATCAAAGGTGATCATCACATGTCAAACTAATTTCTAATTTCCTTAGTCCGCAGTAGGGATTATCACTTTATTAGTGATAATCCCTACTGCGGACTTTTATCCGCAAACAAGAATATTATCCGCAGTTGGGATTATCGTTACGAAACTTGATAAACAGAATTAATGGGGACGACTCGGAACAACAATCTGATATAAACAAATAGGTAATTATCCACTTTCGGGATTGAAGTGACAACACTTCACTCAATTGCAACTGACAAGGTGACCTTGACCATGGTAATAGTTTGTAATAAATATTTGTATAATAAACTAGTTACGATTTTAAGTTAAGATTTTCCCTGAAACTCTTTTAGTCTGAGTATTTTCGATAAAAATAGACTGAGCTTTCAGGTTCGAATTAAATGTTTTACTAAAGTGGAATTATGTATAAAACTTGTTTTTGTTGCAATAGGTAAACAATATTTTGGGGACAGAACTGGTGTTTAAGGTACTGTAAAATAAATGTAGTAGGTAGGACATGACGGTATTTCCGTCCAATTGAGCAGTCCGAGTGGGGAAGTACCTCCGCCCTACAGAATACCGTGGCCATAATAATGTAAAACGTGTTGTGTTCCCGGCGGTAAGTAGGGTGGCCAGAGCTCACTGGAAAGTTTTTGTAGTAGACCAAAGGCTACCCCAGCTTTGTCTTCTACACTGACGGCACAGAAACTCTCAATGCTTACAGGGTCAGCAGTACGAGTGTAACTCCCCTGGTTTTGCGCACGTCCATGGGCCACGGTAACCACTTTCCAGCAGATGGACCGTGTGCTCGTCTGCCACTTCAGTGGTATTAAAAAAACCATCGGAAACTTCACGGCCTAGGCCAATTCCACCTGCAAGCTGGTACAACGTCTTATTGATTGACAAAGCTCTTGCGTAGACTTTCCTCTCGGTATAAGACGGCAGTCACTCACTTAAAGGCCAAAATAAAACAACTCCAGAACCTGAGCTCCAAGCTTTTACTGTCTTTCTTTTATTCTCAAATAAAGAGGAAAGCTTGCGCCAGACCCTCATTCGTTATACAGCAGGTGTAGTTCTTAATACATAAAATCCTTTACTGTATTACTCTAGTTATAATTTAAGTGGATCGCAAATTTGAATATGCATTAAAATTCCAAACACCTCTGCGCTTGATTGTACCGTACCGTCAGAATTCTGATGCAACGTGCTTATATTACAATCTAAGACTTAACATGAGAACAAAGAGAATTGCTTTAATAGCACTTTAGAATATATTGTATCGTCATCATCATCATCTTAACTTTATTGTCGGTTGCATAGAAGACTTTCACTTTGGAGACCAGGGTCAACTTACTGTTTTTGGTTAAGCTTTTATGAAAATGACTGCCGTCTGGCCTTCTAAACCCGAGAGGAAAAATCGTCTGTCAATCAGCAGTTGGACTACGTAGGGGCCCCTATAAAAAAGTTTGTCTGTTTTTTTCGGGTAATATCTGAAACGTCGGGGTCGAAATTGCCAAAACTTTTACTGCGCAGTCTTGCGAAACTGCCAAAACTTATGTTATTTTCATATTGGAAAAAATATTAAAATTCCGCACAAAAAAAAAAAGAAAACAGATGCAACTCTGACGAAATCTCCGTACTAATAAGTTATTTATAATATTAATTCGATGTAAAAAATAAATAAACATATCTAGGCTAACACAGAACGAAGAATGAAATACAGTCACCAACAAAAGTGTTACAACACTCTCCTGCCATGGATCGCGCGGATCGCGCCGGATCACTTTCCCCGACCTTGAGAACCGTTACATTACGTAAAATACGTAACTCCGATGAACGCCATCGGTTCCGAGAATTTCTTTAAATAGATACGGTACCAGTTTTTTTTTTATTGCTATTCAGTAGTGGGCTAGATGGCAGTAAGCGGGCACTGTGGCCTAGTGTCGGAGAGTGGTAGGTATTGTGAATACCGGCTTATCTTTTCAGATTTACTGCTGTTATCAGTATTTTGTAGGTATATTTACTTAATAACAATTTTTGCATTGAGTTTGAACGTGGTTCGTATCTTTCAACCAGGAAACGAGCGAGAGCCATATATTGGAGGAGACCAGTAGACGCAGGGTACAAATTTTAGGGGACGAGTGGGTCCGTCGCACATTTAAATCATCATCTCAGTGTTGATCCCAGTTGCATCCAAAACTTCAACTTATCTTTCTTTTCATTCAACTTATCTTTGCATTTATGAAAACGACTGCCATATGACATCCCAACCCCGAAAGCAACACCCGCTCCAGAGTGTTCTCCATCAATCAGAAGGCTCGAGACCGGAGATAGAGAGTTCTGGTAAAAAACATCTGATAAATGAATGATGACCTTCAGGTTGACAGCCACTCGACCTGAATGAAGGTCATAATAGTAACATTGTTGGTGTCTGTAATGGTGATCCTCTTTCCCAAGACTTTGCCTTCAGCTTACCATCAGAGGAGGTGAAGCAATAGTGAGGTGTGCGGTATTAAAAAAAATTATAGGGGAATAGACACCTCACTGCTTGCTTCAATCATCAATAATTCTATACTATGGGTAGTTAGCCGCGTGGTTCCCGGCAAAGTAGAATTTGGGTCACCCTATCTCTTCCAATGTAGTGTTGGATAAAGCGACTTCACCTCTGCCTAACCCTCCACGGATAAAGAAAATTGGTAGTTGTCGAGCTTATAGAAATGCAGATATGTCACGTCTTTCATTGCACAGTCAACCACAAACAGTTTTTACCTACGATTGGTAACAGCTGTTATCCCTCGAGTCCCGAGTACTTCTTTACGTGATTATCGATCAGGTGTCGCAAACTTATGGGCCCATAAAGCTGAACTATTGGCGCTAAGCGTCTAAGTTACCCCATTTGGTCTCCTCCAAAGACTGTGTGATTGATAATCGGGGTAACTGCTGCCTATTAAAGCGTTAATATAGTTTAATTATTGTGTATTCAGGTAGTTTAGATGTTTGGGATGACATTTCACTTGCGTGAAGTTGTAATAGAAGAAATTCAAGACCAAAATGTAGATTTTTTTTTAATTTAGGCATCCTCGGTATGACTTCCATCCCGCCTGATGGTAAGCTTAAGAAGTTGATTTAGAATTGGCTCCGAAATCGGATACTCACTATCTGAATCGGTGAACACATACACGTTAGGATAGCTGAAGCTCTAAACAGTCCAAGAGTCTTTTTTTTTGTACCACTTAGGTGGCAGACAAGCACACGGCCCACCTTATGGAAAGTTGTTACCGTGGCCTATGGACGTATGCAACACCAGGGGAGTCACACTCGCGCTGCCGACCCTGTTAGAACAGAGAGTTGCTGTGCCGTCAGTGTAGAAGATTAAGCACGACAAGCCTTTTTTCTTCCCACTGACAGCACAAAAACTCTCCAGTGAGCTCTAGCTACCGTACTCACCGCCGGGAACACAACACGAGGTTAGTGTGGTCTAACTGCTGAACTTCGATACCGCCAGTGGATTATGGAGGTCAGATGTCAGTTGCTTCACGTAAAATATTGAAGTTCGACCTTTTTGGTAATTAGATTAATCAATTTCAATAAATTATTCTACAACAGGCCACTGCTAGGCTTCTCCTAATGATAGTTTGGCTTACAGTTTTCACGCTGGCCAGACGGGCTTTTTCTTTTTTATCTAGCACGGCTGTACCGAAGTGTCGCCAGAGCCTTGCTTTTGAATGCCTAGGCTTCTATTCTACTTGGTGAAAAAAGAAAACTCACTCAGGGTTCTTTACTTTATTTACTAATTTACTTTAAGAGTATTAAATCTTAACTATCTCGTATTCATTCTTGTCCTCTAGTAACATACCAATTCCCGCAATTATGCCTCTTGTACATTCACTCTATACCTTTCATACTTTGGGGATGGTTTTTTTTTTTTTATATACTAGTTCCTCTGACTTCTCCTCATCCTCAGTCCGAGCCTATTCTGTACAATGTTATTCTAGTCTGCTAAGTATTTACGATAACCCTCTCAGGGTTCCTTCATCTTTTAACTATTTCCTACATATATATCACGCAATCATTTCGTTTCTTTCATACCAGTTCTCGCACTTTTTCCTCTCGTACTTCCATACAACCTTTCATTCTCTGTGGGGAGTGGGGGCATCCGGGTTGCGTGTGTACCTACTGAAACTATAACCTACGTTTTATTTATATAAAAATATTGTTCTTACAAGAGAATACAATGTTTACAAATTACTATTACAATTCTTAATTTTAAGGCCAGACGGGTTGGTACAGGGTTTTATTTCGAGTATTTCGTCTGTGTATTTTTTCGTTAGTTGCCTCTTACGACACCCTTCGGACTAGATGGGGTGATGATTACTTGTATTCTTTTTCCTCTCTCTGTGTGGTGACAAATTAGACTAAAAGCTGAGAAGATGTTTCCGAGTATACTTTGTAAAGAACGTGTTTGTTTGACCACGTCACTAGGCAACCATTTTTCTAGTAATTAAGTTAAGTGAAGAAGATAAAAGCTTATCATAGTATTGATAGCAGGCTTATCTCTTTACACACCGCACCGCTTTAGTGGACGATAGGCTTTAATCCTAATAATATAAAGGTTGTTAAGATGTTTGAATCACTCTGTCTAAACGGCTGAATGGATTTTGTTCAAAATTTGTACGGAGATAGGTTTTGGTCCTGGAGAATTTCTGTGCTGTCAGTGAAAAGACCAAAGGCTATTCCTCCTTTGTCTTCTACGCTGACGGCACGGAAACTATTTGTGTTAACAGGGTCGGCAGCACGACTGTGACTCCCCTGGTGTTGTACACGTCCATAGGCCATGGTACCTAACCACTTTCCATCAAGTGGGCTGTGAGCTTGTCTGCCACCACAGTTGTATAAAAGAAAAATCTGAAACAAAAACATTTATGTCAGAACGGCCATACGCAGTGTAACCTTCGTGTCGCGCGCGGTGCCTTTTTAGTGTATAGTAAATAAGTACCTACTCACGAGAGAGATTTTTATTCTACAGTTGGACATAGTACGCTATGGCATATTCACAATAATTATTTAACAATGCTATTACAAGATAGTCTTAACAGTACTGAGTAAGCGTTCCAAAGTTCTGTCTCATATTACAGGAACTGACTAAAAAGTCGGCGCGTTTCCCGCTAATATATTTCTGTGGTAGGTATGGAATAACACGTATTATTTAACTTTAGGTTTGTATACCTAGATTATAGAAATGGAAGCAGAATAGCTAGAAAATAGTCTAGAACAGCGTTTTCCATTTGCCAGGTCGCGACCCGGTACCGGGTCATCAAAATAAAATACCGGGTCGCACCATTCTTGCCCCTTTAAAGAAAAAAAATACCTACTATCGATCGGTATATTAATTTAAATGAAGCTGGGTTTCAACAATAGATTACTTAAACTACTTAAACTACTTAAAAATAAATATAGTAATCGATTTGAAGTGGAACCAGACCTCAAGATAAAACTTTCGTAATTTTCCGCAAAGTTGGATTCTTCAGTAAAAAATAAGCAACAGCTCAATACTTCGAACTAAAATTAATAAAACATTTCAACTAATAATAAATGTGTATTATTAATGGAACTAGCTAGAGTTAAAAAGTATTCAGTTAGTAAATTACCGGGCCATGGCAGAACAATGTTTGAGAAAAGCTGGTCTTAAACATTCCACACAGTCCTCTCTAGACCCAATTTGCGAGAATTTCCAAATGCTTTTATGGCTTCTTTTCTTTTTTTATAACGCCACGCCAGTCCCGCCTGAGCGATTCACTTTTTCCTATTTTAATCGATTTGACAAGTTAGCATACTAATCACTCTAAAATTACATTATATTAATAAAATATGTATTAGTTATTAGAAATATTTTATTGAGCATGAGAAGGTATCAGTTTGGCAATAAATTGACCTTACAAACTTTCATTCTAATTTAGTCATTATTCTCTAAGTATTAGTAGTCATTATTCCTTAATAGTTAATACTAATCAAAATAAGATTTGTAAGAACTTAATGGAAGAATCGTTGGAAATAATATCTCCATAATTTTTACTACGAATTCTGATTCTAATTTTAGTTGGATTATCATCACTACATAGTATAAAACAAAGTCGCTTTCTCTGTCCCTATATCCCTTTGTATGCTTAAATGTTTGAAACTACGCAACGGATTATGATGCGGTTTTTTTTAATAGATAAAGTGATTCAAGAGGAAGGTTTATATGTATAATACATGTTTAATATAGTAGAGGGTGCAACGGGAACGGGATCTGACGCCACGCGAGCAGATAAAATTGGCGGTACGAAGTTCGCCGGGTCAGCTAGTATTTAGATATATTTAGATAAATTTGAATATCATCCCCACTCCCCACAGTGATTTTAGAGGTTTTGTAAACTACTTACTACTAAGACTGGTTCAAATCAAACTGTGTTATCACATACATATTCCCCGAAGGGGTAGGCAGACGTGTATTAACGCCCACATTTCGCTAAGTATCAATTTTCGATCCCATGTAAAAGGGAGCGGCATATTGACTGTCGGGTTGAGAACAGCCCCACGACACCCAAGGGAGGAGATGGCGTGGTTTTATTCTATCAATGTGAGAAACGAGTTCAAAAATATATTTTTCCAACCCGGGAACCAAACCTGGTACCTCACGCAACAGCTGTCACGTCGCACTCACTACCGCAGCGCATTAGAAAGAAAATAAAACTTCAACACCATTGCAATTCTATTCACAACAAATATATTTTTATCTAAACTTTCATTCAGTTGCCAACGATACTGACCTTCCCCAACACATCCTGGACTCAATGACGCACAGTGGGCACTATCAACTAAATGCGTGAACAAATTTTTTTATCTTATTTTCTACTTTTAGTATCCTATATGGTCGTTAAACCGCAGACTTGGAACTAACAGAAGGGCTACTGTAATTAAAGTCAATCATCCAATTAAACGTCAACCATCGTGGTACTATTTCAACAATTTTCGTTTCTGAGAATCAATTTCTATAGAACGACAGCTGTCATAAATCCAATAAAAAGCTATTTATTTACTGGATGGATTATGGTACGATCTAAAAATATAATTTTATTATTAGTATTTATTCTATCAATATTTAGATACGAGATAATAAAGCTGAAGATGCTATTGAAATTTTAATTGGCTTCAGAGAAATTTATTATAAATTGATGATTTGAGAAATTATTTTTGGCTTTGATAGGGAAGGTTTCAGTATATTGAAACATCACGCTATGATTCCTAGAAGCTTGTCTATAAAAAAGCTTAGAAACGGTCACACAAATGGAAGTATAGAACCGAAAACCATGAGGCATAGTTTTTGTGGAAATCATATTGTAAATACATCTTGTGAATATGTTTGTTTTTAGCCTAAATTAACTATATAGATGATGCTGTAAAGAAAAAGAATGTGTTTACACTGTAGGCGGTCTGCAGCAGGACAACGTATACCCGGACACACTTGTTTATGTGTATAAATTAATACATAACAAAACTAAGACAGACGCCAGACGGCGATAAACTCCACATGGCTCTATTTCCATCCACTCTTGTGTGACAAACATCATGTTTACTCTAAACAACTGTCCACATAACTAGTTAATAGTTTAACTATCAACTCATTGCTTGTTTTCAGTTTTATGTCTTATCACAATTATTTAATTCACAACACAGTTTGAAAAAAAAAAAGCACCCAGTTGCACATCTAGCAATTACGGACTAATTTAACAGACATGGGAATCGAAGTTACCGTCATCAACGCAACTCTTTTTCTAATGCGCCTTCCCCTTTTGATTCGTTGACTGTAACCATTTTAAACAGACCCTTTGACCTCCCGTCACGACTACCAAGTCCTATCATTTTAAGTGTCATACTGGAGATAGGGCGTGTCCCATAACGCTGGGCAGACAAAAATTCTCAGACTTTATAGTATAGTCATTGCCCGTGTTTTAGCATCCCCTTTTTCTTTGTTCAAGAAGCGTAACGCCACGCAAGTTAGTTCTCATGCCCGTGCCTTGTTTGAACTGATTCAGCACTGGAGCCGTTGAGTCATGTGTAGTGAGTAAAATTAGTCATACGTCTCTTTGTTGATTCGGACGGTCTCTTGTCATGCGTGTTTACTACTTTTTTTGTAAATTAACCCATGTTTGACAGTCTCGAAATTGAATTTGCGTATAATTGATAATGTCCTCAGTTTAAATTTAAACGTATTGAACAATGAAATGAAAGATGTTTGTTTGCAAAATTAATTTGTTCCTCAAATAACTTTTCTTGGAAACGTGAATGAAATGTTATGTTGTTCATATGAAGTATGTTATTAGAACCGGCGCCAATTTTTTTGTTGGCCAAGTGCGTAAACACTGTATTTACTATTTCAACAGGAGATAACTCGCCTGCACCGACACGATGATCATTTTATATTCAAATTCCGGCCACGTACACACTTCTTTCCAGAATCATCGGGACAAAGATACAATCTTTTAAAGAGCGTTGACTTCATACAAGCGTTGCCTTCGTTTGTGACCTCACAGAACAATTGTTTTTGGGCCTAGCGTGACGGATTTCAGTCGGGTTATATTGTCACGTTGTCATCATATAAATCACACGCATTTATTCATGCAGCTGAACCTTTAAAAGGTTTAGTCAACTTATCATTTGAATAGTTTAAATAGAACTGCGGCGGTGTTTAAGAGAAATATTTCTCAATTATCCGAACCACCTTCGCTGCTAACCTTGTTTATATTGTCGCATAGACCGCATGGAACGCCTTGCGTTTCCTTATAAATAGTTCCGCTAACATTTTGTTGCCTTTCTTGGTATCTATAAGCCATATTGTTGGTCGCAGACGATTTGCAACTGTTCTACACTTTGTAGTTAATTCCGTTGCTAATGGTCTGTTCGACCACTTCATGTTTGTGTGTGGTCGAAGTTTAGTGCAGTCATTAATAATATACATATGGAACAGAGATCAACTGTGTGATTAATCAGAATTCAGCTGTTTAAAATGTAAATACAATTTATTTACTTGTTAATTGGTGAGGATGACGACCGAAATGACAATGAAATAGCCCGGAAGTTCCTACGATCTAAAATTTGTCACCATGTATTTATGTCTGTTATTGCTCAGGGTTACGAATAGGCAGAACAGTAGCTTGTGAATGATTACCATTCTTTATTTCTTCATTACTCTCTCAACTATTGGAGGGGTTCGTGGTGAAACCGTAAGCGTAGCAGCCCCTCCCAAAAATAACGAAGTATATAAGTATACCTTGCCCAAGAGGCGAAACGAGAGAGATTTCCTGCCCAGCAGCCCAAGTTTTTACCTAATAGAAATTCAACAAAAAATGTAGGTTTTTTAAAAAACCATCTATTTTTTGTTAGTATTAAAACAATACTACTTGTTCAACCTCAAGTGTAATGAACGTTCAAGTTGGTTTGAATCGAAGGTCAAACGTTCATTACACTCTCTAGAGTTTAAGTAAATAACTTTATCTATTGTTTTTTAACTCACAAGCTTTTTTTGTTTACACCATATCTCAAAAAATACGCAACATTTATATATAATCATCTCACTGGAGTTTCCTGTCCATATTTCCATTTAGATTTAAAAACCAATTTATTCACTACACTGATTTAAATCATGTTAATAAAAAAACGACGCGACATCTCATGAAAATCTAAAGCTATTTCGGATGTTATAGACGACAGACACTCCATATTTTAACTATAACTTGTCTTTATAAGTGCGAGTGAAAATGCGGCGTAAGTAAGGTACAAACTCCGTCATCTACGGAGTTGATGACCGCGAGCGAAGGCCGTGCAATCGGTCAGACAACCAAATGTCACGGCCGTACGCAGCGGGCGACAGGAAAAACTGCGTCACACGCGAAAAAAATGTGAATCACAAACACGTAGTGCCAAGTCCCACCCAATTTAGCATGTGCTGCCATCTCGTTACCACTAACTACAACACTACAGCTTAATCAAAAGTTTTCACGATTAATAGATTTAGAATACGCGCCATAGCGATAACCTTGCAAAGAGAATGGCAATGACATTGGCTCGATGTCAACGCGGAAAACGGAAGACAGCGTCGCCCAGTGGCACAAATTTCACTCCCTCAAGGCATAAAATTTTAAATATTTAAGATCAAGTTTCACTTGTGTGCCGTAATACAAAATTTCTCCCTATCTTCCTAGCCCGTATTGTGATATTTCAACTCGTAAACTGATATAATAACTTCGGATCGACGTTGCTTTACGACTGTCAAAATCGTATTTCTAATAATAAAATGTCTCAATTTAGAGAGGCCAATGTTTTATCGCGGATATAAAGAGGTGGTATTAAACGTTTTTTATGTTTTGTTCGTGTATCGTTGTCCGATGGGGTACCTCGATTGTGTTCGTTGCTCAGAATTTTTTTTTAAATCTCTCATGTTTTACTTGGAAACGTGACTGTGTTGTAGTAATAATAATTCATGTTATCTAACCGGGAGGCGCGTCGGACGTGGAAGTCTAGTCGGCGACGCCCGCATTGTGCGCATTTATTTGTTTATTTTGTCCACAACTACGTGGTATTGTACCACAGTGCGGGATAGTTTTAATAAACAGATTGAATGTGAATGTTTAATGGTGATTGAAGTAAAATAATAGAGAATTTAATGTTTTATTGACACGTTAAACATTTGTTGCGTATGACTATTTCACGTCCGTTTGTAACCACAAAACTCTGGAATAAATGATTTACGGTAGCGTAGTTATTATTATTTTAATTATTTAACTAATGGGTGTTTTTGGGATCCCATAAAGATATGCATTGGGGTTAGAAAATGGCTGGGATTGTTTACAGGCGATTAGCCGATTATAAGGTTCGTACATGTCATAGTAAATGAACCAGTCGACGTTATTACACAGATGAAGTGAATTTGGCACGTTATTTAGGACAGACAAGCAATACCTACGTATATTATTATCAAACAATACAAAACAAAATGTACCATTAGCGAAGATATCTCTTATCACCGTTTCCGCGTAATACGAGGATTTGGAACAATACAGCGAATAACCGATAAGAGGCCAATGTATCGTCTAGCGAACACTAGACATACCTACCTACTTACAAGAATATATAGCTTGTCTAGACTGAAATGACTCCCTCTACGTCCCCCATACTGTAATTATTGACTATAGTACAGGGAAAATTGTGACAGACATATATTTATGAAAAACGTATTTCACAGCGATGTAACGTTGACAAATGTACCAATGTTGGACATTGTATCACATGTGCCAGCGCCTTAAAGTTTTTACACAGATACATACATCTGTGTGTGGTTTATTCCCGATTCGTCCTTTTACTGATTCCACCATGATTTTTACTGATATCAGCTTTTTAATAGCGTTTTATCAAGGCCCCCAAAAATTTATCAGATTTTTAATAGCGTTTTTATCAAGGCCCCCAAAAATTTATCAGATTTTTAATAGCGTTTTTATCAAGGCCCTCAAAAATTTATTAGCTTTTAAATAGCGTTTTATCAAGGCCCCCCAAAACATATCAGCTTTTTAATAGCGTTTTATCAAGGCCCCTGAAATGTCTCAGCTTTTTAATAGCGTTTTTATCAAGCCCCCCCTAAAATGTATCAGCTTTTTAATAAATAGCATTTTATCAAGATTAAAAAGCTGATCATTTTTTGGGTGAAATCGGTTAAAGAAGGAATCGGGAACAAACCACACACAGATGTATGCATCTGTGTAAAAACGTCAATAGTTTCATAGTTGATAGTCAATAATAGGACACAAGGTTATTTCCGTTCAATTGAGCAGTCCGACTGGGGAAGCATCTCCGTAGGAAGGCGGTACTCGGGAGAACAAGCTTTGAATGTAAACGGAACTAATACTGCGATGATGCTGCTGAGAGTAGTATTTGTAATATGAAGAAAAACAAAGAAACAATGAGCCATTCGACGTCAACACGCACTGCCAAGTGTGTACGTGTTCTCAATAGCGTGATGCACATAATGTTACAGTCGTGACCTTTACAAGACTTCCGCAAAAAAAAAGGAAATATTTTCCTTATTTTCCATGTTTCCCAGATATTATATGTGAGAGTTTACTGGCAACATTGAACTGGAAAAAATATAATATACAGGGTTGCCAAACACGTCAGTGAAGAAGAAACAGTATGAAAGAAGAACTACTAGATTTTTTAAATATGTATCGCATCGATATGCAAGATCGTCAATTTCGCGGCACCCCGCCTGATGGTAAACTGAGATATAGTTCACAGAATATTGTTTGTTGCCTAAAAGTAGCAGCCTGGCATGTATTAAAATATATTATTATTATTCAAAAATAAATAAATGTATATACAGCTGGTCATTGCTGTACGTGTACAAACTTCATACAATACATAACACCACTATAAGCGTCATACAATTATATCTAGTATGTACAAAACAACACTGGGCGTCACCATTATAAAGGATTTTTCCACCTTTAATGTCCTCGTACCTCGCTTCAAATCAAATATGGCACTAATATCTATATACCTTAGTTTGCCATACGAAGGTCTATGGCAGTCATTACGGGTAGTTACAAAGCTTAAAAATCCACAAACTGGTTTAACTGCAATGCTTCGGTATCGCCTTTGCGTTTGGAGGTCAGATGGCAGTCGCTTCACGGAAAGCGGACCATAGACTCCAAGTTGAAAGCATCGGATGCGACTGGAATTAACGCTAGGAGAAAGAAGATTTATATACCTTAGCTTTAGACTATATACTAACTCTATAGACACAGTAATTGCCACTATTACGGGTAACATTGTTGTAGTACGGGTAATATTGTGTTTTTTTTTGTTACACACGAGACGTGATTTCTATCAGGAAATATCACTACATAGTATAAAACAAAGTCGCTTTCTCTGTCCCTATATCCCTTTGTATGCTTAAATCTTTAAAACTACGCTACCGATTTTGATGCGGTTTTTTTAATAGATAGAGTGATTCAAGAGGAAGGTTTATATGTATAATACATGTTTAATATAATAGAGGGTGCAGCGGGAATGGGATCTAACGCCACGCGGGCGGAAAAATATTGGCGGTACGAAGTTCGCCGGGTCAGCTAGTAATTGTATAAATAATAGTTAAATAAATAAGAAGCACGTCCTGCCATACTACTATAAAGCGGCGTAACAAATAGCTACAACTTTAGTATAAGTTTGACATAACTATACTTACATCCCATAACGTTCACACATTGACAGCTTAAAAGACAATATTGACATTATCTCACTCATACATAACGCATATTTCGAGCCATCTTTTGCGATGAATTTGGATTAAAAATACTATTTAAAGTTATGTATATGTCGCCGCCAACTGGCTTAATCAGCAGTTCAATTAACTGCCTAGGCAGTTAACTAAACGGCGCCATTCAATGAACGGCCTGAATGATATTCAGCCGTAACGTTTATTACATCATTTAATTACCTGGCTGGCTAATGCTTAGGCTATTCGTAAGATGGGGCGCCACCCCGAAATAAGACAAAATTACATACATATATATATACTTACACCTGTAAATTGCCGAGGAGGTAGGCAGAGATGTATTCACGGAGATAAGTGATAGGTTCATTGAGAGAGTTACGCAACTCGACTTGGATAGGTTAGGTTAGAAGGTCTAACTCCCGCATTACCCTTCGTAGTATTTTTTTAAAACCATGCATATTTAAGTCATTTTTATAGCTATTTGATTAAATTGATCCAAGTAATTTGCCTAGCCGTTTAATCAAATGACTGAAAACCATTCAGGCCGCTAATTGAAAGGCGCCGTTCAGTAAAGAGCCGAAGCGGGTAATTGAAGAGCTAGCTGGCAGCCATATACATAGTGTGAAGAATGTTTCCATGCCTCGAAGAGCAGGTTAAGTCATCGGTCCCGGTTGCCATACAAACTTCTATAGCAGTCGTTACAGGTATCGATATTGCCAATTGGTTATAGAGGTCAGATGGAAGTCGATTCACGTAAAATATAGATGTTCAGCCGCTACAGTTGGTATACTGGTAACCCGACCATAGGTAAGAGCGTTTTCACACTCGTCCGATATCCAATATCCGATATCGGTGTCGGACGTCGATAGCCGACATCCGATAGGCATCCTGTGCTGTTTTCACATTTATCCGATAAAATCGGCCCGATACGGCCATTTGGTCGATAGCACAGACTAGTTAGGGATGCTAGGAGTAAAAAAAAAGAAAAAAGTGCAAGCAATTTTCCTTATTGACATGACATGGTATCGAGTTTTTTTTTCTTATATTCGTGATCAGCGTCATCAATTAAAGCGAAAAGACATGTAACTCAGAAAATGGCATTAAGATCGAAAATTGCTTGCAGTCGCTTTTTAGTTTCTTTGTGTTCCGATATCGGGCCGGACAATGTGAAAGAGAGATACATATCTCATACATCTGACTTCCTTCGATATTGGATATCGGATGAGTGTGAAAACGCTCAAGTTGGGAAACGTCTCAGAGGATGAAAGGCAGCTCACAAGTTCAAGTGTACCGGGTCCTACTACTCTTGAGGCTCTGGCGTCGGTCTTTCTGTCAAGGTTGAGAGGTCAAACAGTAGTCACTTTCGGAAAAGATCCCAAAGATCTTGGTGGAGCTAGATACATAGCAGATCAAGAATTAATAACAAAGCCTACAGTTATATGTTTTATGAGACGCCATTTAATAATCTAAGTACTAAGTTTCGACATCGTTCTAAGAAAGTGTAACATCAAACTTAATCGTTACACACTTAATTGCAGTAGTGTTACCTTGTTAAATTGTAACACAACACTTGAGTCGCGCTGACTACATGTTTTTACTTAAGTTAGGGTCTAATAACTGTCACAGACTATCCAACAGTAGGTACTTGACCGTCTAGTTTAATCACTTTTTTAAACGTTTTTTTTTTTCATTTTTCATAAGTTTATAGACTGTACTGAACAAAAAGTTATTAACAAATCGAACACCTTTTTTATTTCGGATTCGGATTCCCCCTTTGGATTCGGAGGTAGAGGTTATGTCGGACTCGAACCGACTAAACAGCACGCCGTTTGTGGGTCATTGTGCTAGGGATATCCTTCGCACCCCGGCTGACCCAGGACCATCCCTCTCCGCCTGGCCCTCCTCGGGAGGGGGGACCACGCGGTCCGAAACTCGCCCCCGGTCTGGGGACAAATCGACCAACCACAATACGCAACTTTTTGTAACTGTCATACATAACAATAAAAAGACACAGATAGGTCGCATAATTCATTAACTCGTTATCTAATATTTGAAGTGCAAAATTGATATCCACCTTATCAAGGAACAGGAGCACAATTTTTGTTCTAAACAGTTTATTTATAGGAATCATTGTGCTAAAAATGAATGTGAACGTATGAATTGTCGATATTTTTGGAATAATTCTTCTATAATCTGAAAGAGCGTGGAATATTTTTAAGGACAAAACGTGAGTGAAAACACAGTTAGTACCAAAGAAAAATAAACAGAAAATGTATGGCGCCGTTTGTCATTAAAGTACATAATTCTATGAAACTGTACTGTCGTTATGATGTTCCTAATCACATGCCTCACGAAATGCTTTTTCAAAGAAATCGTTCCTTTCTGTTTCATTTCCACGAAGGTCCTCAGATTGTAGGAACGGGTTTATATTATATGAGATATCTGGATTAATATTCCGTCTGTGTGTTTTACAGACTCAAAGCTTGTTTGATAAGATTATAATATTACCTTTACAAAAGTTGAAAGCCCCTATAATTATTTTGTAGTACTCGAATTTAAAAGCTCGTTATTGCTAAGATGTAACACTGTTGAAGAGTGTTGAGATGTCACGTTCTTGTAAAAGCTGCGATTAATGTAATGTTCGTAGTTCATATAATGTAATGAACATTACAAATATTACAATGTGACTACTGCTCCCCTAGACTAGTGGGAATTCGTTGACCGCTGTTTGATAAAATAGAATGACAAATATATGGGATTTAACGACTTCAAATTCAACTTCTTCAATATGGCCTCTGCAGCAAATCGCCAATGTCAAGTAAAATGTATAATATAATTATTAATGGCAAAACGTCAATGCCAAGTGTACTAGAGCCCCGTTAGCACGTGAGTAAATTTGTTGCCGTGTGTCCGCACCCCATGCGATTCCGGTGGACGATCAGGACGTGTGGTTGGATTTTAGGGAGCAGGATTTAACGTATCTGACAGTCGTTAACGCATGTAACAAACTTCAAATTCCATACATTTGTCATTCTATTTCATCAAACGCCGGCTAACAAAATGCCACTTGTGTAGAGGGGCTGGTTCTTTATCATTTTTGAGTTCATGGAGCCTCTTACCAATTCAATTGAAGTCAACTGTCCAGTCATCTGACTACAATCCATTAGCGATATCGAAGTTCTATAGTTAGACTAGTTGTCGAACTGGGCGTCGGAGGGCGCAAACCGACCTCCGCCCCCCATGAGCGCGGGCCTGAGGGTGACGAGTGGAGCCGCTCGTCATCCTAGCAGAAGCAGGCCACGGCGGCGGCGCGCATCGTAGGACGATGCCCGTTCCCCCATACCGGGGGCGAGTCGAGGACCGTGTGGTCCCCCCTCCCGAGGAGGGCCAGACCGAGAGGAATGGCCCTGGGTCAGCCGGGGTGCGAGGGATATGTCACGAGACAACCTCACCTTCGGCCTAGCACATGGACCCCCAGACGGCATGCGGTTTAGTCGGTTCGAGTCCGACATAACCTCCCTCTTCGGCTCCGAAGGTGGGGGGGGGGGGGGGGTTATCAGGGGGGATTTCCCGCACGTAAAAAAAAAACTAGTTGTCGAACTTTTTAGGACGCTAACTACCCGTAACGACAGCCATGGACGCTCGTATGGCAACCGGGAGGCACGGAAGGTTTTCCATGTCTTTATTTATTTATTAAATAAGTAAAACCACATTTATGTATTACACAATTCACACAAAATTCAATTGTTCGTAAAGACCGATATATGTATAACCATTACGGTGTACATAACATAAGAAAGAAAGAAAGAAAGAAATGTTTTATTAATCAACATAGTTGAGCAACAGCAACATAAAAAAGACGGGTTGCACTCCAGGAGTGCCGGTAGAAGTGAAAACTTTTTCTTTCCTTCTTTCTTTCTTCGATTTATACAGGGAAAAAGATAAAAAGAACATACCATACCATACCTATAATATAGCGCCAATCATAGAACCTATCACTAATTTTCTGTCAGAAGAAATTAATGAATTACAAAAAGAAAAATAATCACAAAAAGTAAAAAATTACAAAAAGAAAAAATAATCACAAAAAGTGTCGTACCCGGTACTATCTGAAACCATAAGGACTTACAGTCGTAGCGCTTACCGCTAAGCTATGAAGCGTCTTAGCGTACCTAACAAAATAAACAATCTGTAGCTAATATTGTATGACGACAGTCGTCGGTTGCGGTTCAAAGGTCAAGTGATCCTGACGCGAGTTTAACACTTTTTACCCATCCAACGCCGCTAAAGAAGTTTTCACTTCAAAAAAATTGTAAAAACAAATCACGCACAACCGTGCTGAATAAATGGCCGCCTCTCAGCTCAATGCTGTCCGCTTTGTAGTGCAGGCGGTACAGCGCTGATTTTCAGAGGCGGCCGCGAGTATGACATACAATTATGTATATGAAGAACTAAATACACACAATAACACTTGAACAGTGTGATAAACAATGCCTTTTAAGTTACAGCATCAACAGTACCAGTTGCAAAATGAAATCGAAATGGCAGCAACAAATAAAATGCAAACAAACACTCTGGTCATCACAGCGGGCCGCATGGCCCGCGTGGAATCCACGTAGGGCTGGATGGAGGAAAATGCAAACATGAAACCAAAAATTCTTAAATATTACAATTTACTACAAGTACAACTGGTCTTAAGATTGCTCACCCATCCTAATACGGACTAACTTACCTTAACCCTGCAATGTAACAATCTACTCGGTTACCTACATTTTAGCCACGTGTCACCAAAGAGGATGGTATATGGACTGGATGGTAGAAGAGAGAGATGGTATACAGTGTGCACCCATGAATTGTATCGACCCATCTATAATCGAATGGCTGCTATTCTTGCAAAACCTGTTCAAGGTTGTAAAATTGTGTTTTGTGATAAAAAGTAAACAGCTCGGCTATTTTATGTAAATGTTTTGAATGAATGCAATAAAATGTGACCCAGTTGAAATATTTGTTGACGTTTTATCAAATTATTGTACAATTTATGCTAATATTGTGTACAATAAGGCGGAATTGTACGTAATCTGGTTAGGCCGTGTGTAAGATCTTGGGGAAAAAAATACAATTTCTTTGGATAAATTGAATGAGAATCATGATTGCTCGCTCGGGAGTTGGCCGATGAAGATCTAAGGAAGGACGAAGTTCGTTATATCTTTAAAAATATTGGGTTTTTGTTAGATATTATTGTATATAGATCTAATAAAACCCTATATTTATTTAATAAAATAGTTCAGAGCTATAAAAGAAGTCATGCTTTTATAGAAAAAAAAACTATAAACAGACCGTACAACAGATGCTCGGTGAAGTAAAGAAGCATATCAACAATTCTTTGAAAATTTAATGACAATGGTTACATTCTTTATTACGTGGGACGATGGTTTCATTTAAATCACCTATATCTAACCTTTATGGGAAATACAGATGCGAGTATGTATGTTGGTACAAATATTGATGCTGTACGGGATCCGAACCCGCAATCCCTAATCCGCCACCGCTAGTCCACACATCATACTTATATGTAAAGATACCGGCATATATTTTGATCCGAAGTCACGGAAGAAACGAAACTTTGGCGCCTTCGCATTGGTTTAATCAATGGTGGTGGATTTGAGCTGCACCGCCGCCCCGTAGCCCCCCTCGGCACCTGCAAAATGCGTAGGTACTGCGTATTTAGAGAACATTTTGTGACGTAACTGGGTCAAAATATATGCCGGGAACTTAACCACGAGGTAACCCAGTCACCAGCTGTTTACTTGTATAACGCCTATTTTAAAACAAGGAAATATTTGTACACACTATATATTTCCTATTATTTATCCTTGAAGTATTGAATCACATTTAATTGAAGCTTCATTAAAGGTAGAACCACTCTTTTTATGAGCCTCTTAGAATTGTGCTGGACACTGTTAAGGGTTGGGGAGGTAAAATATAGCAATTAAAAAGAATAAGCTGATCCCGGGTAGGACTCAACTGGGAATTTTTATGAAGATGGTGGTGTTATTGAGGGTTTGGGTATATTGGGCTTCAGTAGATGTTCTTCCCTCTTCTTTTACCATGTGGTGTCGTACAAGGCGACTAAGGTTTAGGGCTGATTAACTTTAACATCAGACAGATACGTATAGCCCAGACTCAGCCTGAGATGCACGGCCCCGAATACGGCAATAGGCTCACCCCCTATTATGTGGGACCGAATACAGATTGGTGAAAAATGTGGGTGATAATTCACCTCTGCTTAACCCTCCGGGGATAAAGGCGTGATTATAATCATGTATGTATGCAAAAAAGTAAAAAAAATATTCTAATCTACAGTCGCACACAAAATTACTAATGCACAATTTTACGGTCAGCCGTCACGTGTCAATAATTCGTACCTCGCAAGTAAACAGGTACATGAAAACGGTCAATAAACTCCTGTACGTCTTTATGGCACAGTTGATACAAAGAGGCGCACTTGGGGGCGGGGTCATTGCCCCGGGTATGGTTAGCACGGAAATTGTTTTATGGAAAACCTCATGTGTTAACGTTACGCAATGCTAGTTTTGCTAAAATAAATGACGTCACCGGGGACACGGACACGTTTTGGCGCGTTTTCTTGTCAATAGTTTTAATTGATTGATTTTAGACGTGTAGGATCGGTTTTATTGGGTTCATCGGATTTTTCTAGTATTTCCGGTTTCCTAATTGATCCATTTTAAATTTTAAAGTATTTCTTGTTATGAATATATTAATTACTATGCTGGAGACCTCTTTTAATCACGTTTATATGTCACGCTTAGGTAATTACAAGACATAGAACCTAAGTGCGACATTTATGAAAAACACATTTTATCGCCAATAATTGGTCTTTTTTTTTAATTTTGAAAAGTACTTCTCCGCATTTCAAACACGTAAATCTAATTTTTATTCTCCGCAGTTGGGTAATAACATTAAATACGTGTACAAATTGCACAACATTCGCAATAACTATAACATTAAGAAAGAAATACTACAAAGGTGTATACACACGAACATACAGACCTACCTTCCAAGATTGAAACAAAGAAAAACTTCGACTATTAGATATTCATAGACCGGGCGCTGGCGGTACATCCTAATTTACTAGAGGATGCGAGCGAAACAACAATATCACGCCATCTCTATTTGTACCTGTTCTTTTTTATAAGGTACGCAGGTAGACCATCCCTGTGGCCGGGGTGAGTCATTGTGGTCGGTGCGTACATTCGGGAACGCAAGTGCTAAGAATTTATTATGCTCTGTTCAACAGGTTGGTTACTTATTGCTCGGGATCGATGTTTCGGCGTCTTAATTTTAAAGGGTACGTTTTAGAGGCAGCTTTTGTTTGACTGTTTGTTGTGTCACGTTGACCAGAATCGAATGGAGTTCCTGTGTATTTAATAGAATTCCGCGAGTATTTTGTAGAATAGTCGAATATAGATTGAAGTAAAACTGTTTGGCCGCTATCGAGATTTATTGGATATCATTACATTATTGTTTACATTGATCCTGACATTTCGGATGCTGTTCAGCGGCCATGGTCACGAGGTGACTAAAGGTGGTGGTTGTTTAATAGTAAGTGTAAGGTACTACAAAGTTTAACTAAGGAGTTAAACAGTGTCGTTCGTTAAGTCTTATTGTATTTGGCTTATTCTTAGTTTAACTTAAAACAATTGCGTAAACTGCAGCCAATATCATCTCTAGTCCTTACAATAATATGGTAGGATGTTTAATTGTGTGATATTATTGTGTTATTAGCTACTAGGAGTGTAATATTATTGTAATGATAAACGTAAATAGCATTCGAGCGGCATCATGCGACGCAGTTAAAGCAAGTACACATGAATAATAGTATTTTCTTCTTTTTTTTTCAGGTACTTTTAAATAATCGTAGCTACGCCGTTTTAGTGAACTAAGGTAAAATTTTGTTTGCAAATTTATTGAAATAATTGCGTAATATATATTTTTTTTTTACCGTCAATATAGCCACCTCGCTATAAACGTGTCCTCTTTAGAGCAATAATATGTAGCTCATATCGACTAGTTTTAAGAATACTACTTTGATGTTTTGAATGATAAAACAAAATTAACAACTTAAGATTCGGAGTATTAGATATGGAATTTCAAATCAAGAGGAAGTGCTCCACAGCTAACGCTTGCGTGCTATTGCGACGTGATTGGCTACTAATTGACATTTATTTTCAGCTTGTTACCTTTTGAAAATTATGACCACAGTTAGGTGATTATTCGTCATCATCATCAAGCGTGAGTCTAAATGCGAGAGTTTGGCGACACTAGATTCTATACTAAAGCTTGATTGCTCTCTTGATGAATTCAGTAGAAGTAACCTAGGTATATTTTAAAATTGATTAATTGGTTGATCAGTTAAGGAATATATCATTTTCAAACTAGGTGTTAAAATTCTCCTAACTAAACTTTTTTCAATAACTAATAGCATTAAAAAGAAAAATAATGGAAATTTCCAATTCATTTACGGTTTACGAGCTGACTGCGAGGGTACATCCATTGTCAGTTCACACTAATTTGACTTATGTCAGTGACCTCACCCTAACACTCGACACTTGGCAGCGAATTTCCTCAATTCCAAGTTTGAATTTGAATTCCGAGATCATAATCGTTAGACGGTTACCGTCATCTGTGTCGGAATTAACGAATGAATAAAACTTGTTGTTTAACGCTTTTTTTTATCGAGTGTAGTTTAAACTGGAGCGAGTGTTCGGTCTACAAAGATCTTTGTGGGCCCAAATCTGCTTCACTTGCAAGCCTTCTTAGTGTTGGTGGCTCAGGCAGTAGTTACTTCAGTCACCGGAGTAACTGCTGTCGGGATTCCAATCCAAGACAAACTAAATCCTGGATGTTTTTCTTACGTGCGGGATATCCCCACGGATACCCCCTCTCCGGAGGGGGAGGTTATGTCGGACTCGAACCGACTAAACCGCACGCCGTCTGTGGGTCGATGTGCTAGGCCGAAGGTTAGGTTGTCTCGCGACATATCCCTCGCACCCCGGCTGACCCAGGGCCATTCCTCTCGGTCTGGCCCTCCTCGGGAGGGGGTACCACGCGGTCCCCGACTCGCCTCTGGTATGGGCGGTATGGACGATGCGCGCTCCCCGCCGTGGCCTGCTTCTGCTAGGGTGACGAGCGGCTCCACCCGTCACCCTCAGGCCCGCGCTCATGGGGGGTGGAGGTCGGTCTGCGCCCTCCGACGCCCGAGCCGCCTTCGAACGCGGGCAGCGATATCCGCGAGTCTTACTCGCTCGCTGCGCCGCGCCCGCTCTGCTGTCTCCTTCACGAGCATGACCTGCTCGCACAAGGAGGCGCTGGCCGCCCACGCATCCGCGCAGCGGACCATCGCCGCGAGCAGGGTGGAGAGCGTGAGCACTCTCACCCCCAGGGCCGTCACAAGCTTCCGCCTCAGCGTTTCGAACGCCGCGTGTGCAGCCCCGACTAAATCCTGGATGTGTGCATTAGTGGATTCTAGGTTCTAAAATGCAAGCTTTGGATTGGGTGTAACCACGGAGGACAGAATATTTCCTTCTCCATGGGTGCAACTAATGCCGTGATGATGATGATAATTAAACATACATTAATGAATCTGAAAAAATCAGTCACTCCATTCTCCATCTGTCGAAAATATCTTCACTATTTTTGGCGCGCGTCAATATGACAGTTTTATCTAATGGCGAAGTTACTATAAGTGAAGTCTCAGGAATAAGAGTCACCATTCTAAATACCAATAATACAACAATAATAGCCTGACAAACACTCCCCTGGTGTCGCACACGTCCTTAGTCCACGGTAACCACTTTCCATCAGGTGGACCGTGTGCTTGTCTGCCACCACAGTGGCATAAAAAAACAATACCAAAAAAAAGACAGAAAGTTATTCATTTACCTCTCGACTGTACATTATTAGTTGTGGGTGTTTCGACCTCTCACGGTGGGTGAACTGATAAATTATACTGTATCAATATGCGTGAGCCAAAACAGAAATAAAAGTCAAGATATAAGATCAGGTAGTAGGTGGTTGACCTAAACGTGTACCCTGATGTAACCTTCAAGATTTCTGAGGTGATTTTTATATACGGCTAAGGTATCACACAAGTATATGGTGTATCTGATAGTAAGCGGAAACTTAATGGATACTTGAATCGCCATGGGAAATTGCCCTATGCCATTTGTGGAGGGGAAAGAAAAATGAAGGAAAACAAGAGGGGGGATTTTGAAAAAAAAAAGATAATGAATATTATAGGACATTCTACGCAGCGCTATCTAAGCTGAGTGCCACCATTGTTAACATAATACGTGTTTGTAATGGTAACTCTATTTTCTGAGACTTTGCCTTCAGCTTACCACCAGGCGAGGTGAAGTCTATAAAAAAGATCTATGGTTAACTTAACTAGCTTGTGTTTTGGCTTCTATAAAGCGGATAGCCATACTTAGATACATTTATTTTTAACTACGCAGAGAGACGATATTCTTAGCAATCCATGGATTCTCCGTGCGGGTGCCCGGTCCATCGCGTTGCTGAGTTGGGAACTCGGGACAGTGCCTGGGACTTGCGACCCAAGTGTAGGTTTAGAAGGGGCCCCTTTTGTTGATATACATCAACACTCACGTTCACTACCCAAGTTCCCCTCCCTGCCTAACCAAATTTGATGCGAACCTACTAGTGCCGCTTAAGACATTCGTCTCAGTAATGAGCTTATTGTAGCTCTCGATAGGCCTAGATCTTTAAGTAGATTATAGAGAGATTTTGCTCTATAGAATTCTTAGAATTTATACGAGATAGTCTATCTTGATAGTTAAATTCGATATTATGTAGGAGAATTGTTATTCGTCATTTTAAACCGATTTCAAAAAAAGGAGGATGCTGTCGATTCGTTTGTATTTTTTTTATCTACCATTAAGTTTGATGTTTCACATCTGCCGGGCGTGTCGTGACGGTTTAATTTTTTTTGAAGATATTTTTTTTGTGCACGCAGGTAGCATATTATTCAGCTCGTGAATGTGATTGATAGTGCCGAGTTTACGCGAATTCATACTAATATTATAAAGTAACTCTGTCTATCTGTCCGTTTGTCTGTCTGTGTGTTACACATTGTCGCCTAAACCACTCAATCGATTTTGATGAAATTTGGTATATGGTTAGATTAGACCTTGAAGAAGGACATAGGCTATGTTTGGTCGTGGACAAAAGCTAGTAAAATATATTGAAACTAATTTTATTAGATTTAGTTCCCGACGTTACGGTCGTTTTTCAGCAGCTAATAGTGTAAATGTACACAATATAAATTGCAAATCAATTGACTACACCTGATGGTAAGCTTGGATGCAGTCCAAAGAATAGTAGCGCCGTTACAAGTACTGTCAATAGTCCTTAGATTATATTTTGATTGTGACTGTCACGTGGTGCGGGCCTGAGGGTGACGGGTGGAGCCGCTCGTCACCCTAGCAGAAGCAGGCCACGGCGGCGGCGCCCCCCTCCATACCGGGGGGGTATCCGTGGGGATTTTCTGCACGTAAAAAAAAACTGTCACGTGGTTGAATACTTGTTTGCTACATTTAATCGTAGATTGAATTCTCCGGTGTTTCACACGGTAATGGAGTTCAAATTTACGTAATCTGCCGTGACTCAGCTTTGAAACCTGTTGTGTGTTGCTTAAGTAATAAAGAACAGGCTTTATGGTAAAACATGTGATTCGCATAATGGTAAGCGGTCACCGGCATCTAATAAAGTTGATAATACAAGAGTATTATTCTTCTAACATCAAAGAGATCCTGTGATTCTACTTGTTAGTTGATACGTTGATAGATCCAGGAATCGGATCAAGGATCGTGCAACTATATTTAAAAAAAAAAAGGCGATGTCATATACTTCACGGGACCTTACTATCGCCAGAGTTTTCATTTGAACGCGCCATTCTCTGGAACAAAATGTGGAACTCGACAAATTCCCATTTATTCAAATATATCCGTTCTTGGTGAAAGATATGTAGGTATATACTTTAGAATCACGCTATGAAATTTAGGAGCTAGGCAATAAGAAAAATGTTAAAAAATATTGCCTAACGATCGAGAGGTCCCGGGTTCGAATCCTGGCCATTATACTACCGACGTAAACCCACTCCTAGCACAAGCAATTTAGCTTAGTTGGAGGGGTTGGAGGGAATATTAGTAATTCCGATGATTTCGGTTGCTAATATTCTTTATTAAAACAAAAAAAAAATATCCAATATTTCGCGATAAAATTAAGTTATAATCCCGGGAGGCTAAGTCTGTCCGTCCGAAGTGGCCAATTTATTAGCCTAGCAGGTGTCCGGGTATTGTTCTGAGCCCGGACACTAAATCATATGGCAAAACTTATAACGCGCCTCCGAGCGGGTTTTAAAATTACTGGATATTATAGTTTTGAGTAAAGTTTAATATAATCTTACTTCTTGATATTATAAACTAGCTGTTGCCTGTGGTTCTGCCCGCCTAAAATACTACCCCCTAGATAAATGGCAACTAGTAACTCAGTGTAAAAAAAGGTATTTTTGGTCTGAGACTGGCAATTCGTTTGTGAATAGAATAGAATAATAATAATCGACTGTCGTTATGTAAAAATATATCAACCGATTATCAACCGATTATCAACCGATTATCAACCGATTATTACCCGATTATTAGATTTTTTTTAAACGATTTTCCACCTATCTTCTTTTTAAACATTAGCAACCAAAATTCTTGTAGGTAACTCTCACTAACCCTGCAGTTTAGTTTGCTTATGTAAATATTTTTGCAAATCGGTCCAGGCATCTGTGAGTAATCGGTGAACAGACAAAAAAAAAATTCCGACGAAGTGAGAACCTCCTCCTTTTTTGAAGTCGGTTAAAAATAGTTTTACGTCGGCCAGCGAGACCTGTCGATTGTAAGGCCAACTTCTTAACACTGGGATACCGACGTCTTTAATTAATTAAACACGTTTATGCTCACCAGTGAAATTCAGCCTCAGTAATTTTTCCCCAACTCTATAGGAGCAGGGGTTTTTTTTTAACGTGCGGGAAACCCCGACGGATACTACCCCCACCGGAGCCGGAGGAGGATGTTATGTCGGACTCGAACCAACTAAACCGCATTTCGTCTGTGGGTCGCAGTGCAAGGCCGTTATTGAGCTTGTCCCTCGCACCCCGGCTGCCCCAGGTCCATCTCTCTCGAACTGGTCCTCCTCTTCGAGTGGAGGGACCACGGAGTCCCCAACTCGTCCCCGGTATGAGGGGGGGAGGGGCGACGCAGTGGGGACGGAGGTCATTCATCGACCACCGACGCTCTACAAAAGCAGCGTAAAGGGTGTTCATGTGATAAACTTCACGATCTGCTCGCTTGAGACTAGTCATGATAGTATTATCTTTCTAATGCAATTATTCTTTATTTATATTAGTAGGCGGTTATATAAAACTAAAGAGTATGTATGTTTGAATGTTGATATCTCAAGAACTAAGTAGGTATTACCGATACGGGTTATTGTCCGAAGTAAATTCTTTTTTTTGAAGTGAAAACTTCTTTAGCGGCGTTGGATGGGTGTAAAATGTAAAGGAAGCGTCAGGATTAGTTGACCTTTGAACCGTAACCGACGACTGACGTCATATAAAATTTGGTACAGGCTATCTATTTTGCAAGTTACGATAGATAGCGTCGTAGCTTAAACGGTAAGCACTTCGACTATAAGTCCTTATAGTTTCAGATAGTATCGGGTTCAAACCACCTGGCCTTCAGGGATTTTTTGTGATTGTTTTTTCTTATTATAATTTATTACTTTTGGTGATTATTTTTTCTTTTTGTAATTTATTAATTTCTTCTGACAAAAAAATTGCAGAAAATTAATGATAGGTTCTATGATTGGCGCTATACTATAGGTATGGTATGGTGTGGTATGTTCTTTTTATCTTTTTCTATGTATATAACGAAGAAAGAAAGAAAGAAAAAGTTTTCACTTGTGCCGGCACTCCCGGAGTGCAACCCGTCTTTTTTTTAATTCAATCTAGAACAAGATGATTGTTTCTTATTGATGTCAATAATAAATCTACTTAACCTAAGTTGACCACCGCTTCCAAGGCGCTGGTGGAGAAGAAACGGTGCAACAACTCCATTACCCCATTTTTAAGTCAACATACAATATTTATATCCTTAAGCCTAAATATGGACGAATCTACATTTGTCTGGTGTCTGAATAAACAAAAGTATATAAAAAGAAATTATAATAAAATAAGTAACCTAAGCTAAATAATGGCAAAATAATCACAGTACAGGATTATGTCGTAACTACAGCTTTTTAGGAGGTTGGCCTGCACCACGCTCGAGCAAAATATTTTTGTCTATAAGATAATCATCTCTCCTATTAAACTCAATGCTTATTATAGCATGCTTTTTTATTTAAGATAGTCCTTATACCCGTCTGTGGTCCTACTACACTGAGGTTACCATAATCAGAATAATTTTATGATACACAAAAAAAAAATTAGACAGGAATTTACAAATAAATCAATACAAACCAGTTCTATTCAGAGCTGTCAAGCGCATCCCTAAACACGAAACGTCTCGAAAGTTCGCTGCTCGCGAGACAAGGACAAAACACATCTTTATACTAAAACCCTTAACGTTAAATAGAGACACGAAATACCATATTTCGATCAAAGCAGGCGCACTGAAGCAGCGGATAGGGTAATAAAATGAGTAGGAGAGTTCACGTCGAACATTCAATTTGTTTTAACAAACTAAAATAGCTTGGCTGTTTCCGTTGAAGCTTGGGGTTAAGGGCATGGCGTGTTTACAAGATGCTGGTGTAGTTGGCGGCGTACATCTTGAACCTAGGGTCGTCATAACTTGTAGCTGCGTAGTACGTGGTTTTTGGGTGCATTTTGAGGATGCTACGGCGCGCGGCGGAGAAGGAGCTCATAATCACCAATCATAGATAATATCTAACTAATCTGCGCTAGTGAACGTCTCGTTTCTTACGCGCGATTTGAGGTAAAAAATATACTGGTAAACAACATTATTCTATTTGAGTGTTTTTTTATTATATAGGACTCATCAATTTGACCTCACCTCGCCTGATGGTAAGCTGAGGGCAAAGTCTCAGGAAAGAGGGTCACCATTACATACACGTATCATGTTAACAATAGTGGCACTCAGCTTGAAGTGTCTCAGTGTTTTGCTATTTGTGGTTGGAAATTGTAAATTTTGAAAAAAATAGTTTTTTTGTGAGTGTTTTTTAAGAATATCGGTGACCGCAATCAACAATATACAATTTTTTTTAAAACAGGCTTTCCTTGGCAACACCGTCCTTGCAAAACGATGTATTTGATAAACTTGTCTAGCTTTATTTAAATTTTGACGTTTTGTAAGTGCCGTTTTAACGGTCTATACAGAATAAATGATTTTTGACTTTGACTTTTGATGTTGGTAGTTTTATCAACGCGATTTTCCATAGCTATAAAAACCCCAAAATCCTTTTAAAGAAATTCAACGCGGGTTGGTTTTGTCTTAATTTAGAATAATTTTGTTATTCACAGATATTCCTCGAAATAAGGGGATAATTCCGGGGTGATTTCTGTATAAAATGGGAAAAGCTTCGAGCTTCGATCGTGCAACGTTGATATAAAATTAACATTTTGAAGGTTTTCTTTTGTATTTTTTTTACGCGGCTTATAAAATTAGGAGTAGGTATATGCTGTCGCTTATGTACAGTCGGACAAAGGAGATACGGTTGCACTTTTTCATATAAAGTTGTATGTAAAGGTGCAACCGTATCTGTTTTGTCCTTTCTGTACCTACTAAAGTCAAAAATATCGATCTCAGAATTATATAAGTATTCTTCATCCAGATTCTTGCACTTTGGAAGCAATCAGGACTCCATGCCCATGGAGCCAGCGAGGGTAGTTACATTGAACTCGAACCGACTAAAACCGCATGGCCCTCTCGGATCATCAGTCTCTGGGTGTGAAGTAACCTCCCTATTTTGTTTTTGTATTCTACAGGTTCTGATTCCCAACCGCAAGGCGCAGGTGAGGTTATTTTATATATTTTTTCCCCACTTCGAATCTTTTCAAACAAAACACCCACCTCAGCAAGAAACACATCTGAAGACCAAATATGGATAATGATTGGTTGCCTCCGCACCTAGGCGGTGTTGCCACATCGATCTTAGAAATACATTAGCGCCGTTAATGCGACGCCGCGGGTTGGTTTACCTGCATCTGGCGTCAAAAAAAAATGGTGCAGTATTTTTATTGATCATGAACGTTATGATGAAAGGGTAGATTTTTTACGGCTAGCAACACTGAAATATGTGTGAAGGGATATTTGGAATGTGATAATTGGAGAATTGTTTATTGCTATTGATAATGGTGTTATTTTGAATAATTAAGAAGACACTATAGATTTAGCGTGTCTTCCTATTCCTAGTTTTATAAAACGAAAACTTGACTAGAATTACAAATATCTACGAATACAGTGAAGAGGTCTCGGGTTCGGATCCTGGCTATTACACTAACGCAGGTCCTAATTTAGTTTAAATCGAGGGTTTAAAAGAAATACTCACTAGTAATGTATCGACTACAATGTAACGTAGATAAAAAATTGTCAAACTACCCGTGGAAGAAAAAAAAAGTTTATTCTTACCACAGAAAAAAAATAGTTATGTTAAGTATTACACCTTACCTATATTAGACACTTTGTTCTGCGGATTGTATTGGCTTGCTTCTATACACTTATTGCATAAAAAAAAGATGTAAGTATGTAAGTATTATGTCCGAACACAACGACGAACGTAGTGTCCGAACAAATATTTCTGGTTTTTGTTACACTACTAGTGCATTAAATTACTGTAAACTTTATATTGAAAAAAAAAAGACGGGCTGCACTCCGGCAGTGCCGGCAGAAGTGAAAATTTTTCTTTCTTTCTTCCTTTGTTATATACAAAGAAAAATATAAAACGAATATATTACACTATAATATAGCGCCAATCACAGAACCTATCAATAATTTTCTGTCAGAAGATATTAACGAATTACAAAAAGAAAAAATAATCACAAAAAGTAATAAATTACAAAAAGAAAAAATAATCACAAAAAGTAACAGAAGCCCAGGTTCGAACCCGGTACTATCTGAAACAATAAGGTCTTACAATCAAAACGCTTACCGCTAATCTACGAACCTTCATAGCGTACCTAACAAAATAAACAATCTGTAGCTAATGTTGTATGACGTCAGTCGTCGGTTATGGTTTAAAGGTCAAGTGATCCTGACGCGAGTTTAACACTTTTTACCCATCCAACGCCGCTAGAGAAGTTTTCACTTCAAAAATTATGTTATTACTTAATGTTTATTATTTTTTTATGTGAATGTTCTTTATTCGCTGTTAACATTTTTTAGATAGAAAAAAACAATTGAACTCGAGACATGATACCGTTACCATACAAAGGTAGGTTACTCCTGTAGGTTTATTATTTCGAATATCATAATCCAGAAAACGTTTCGCCAATTTTTCATAATCCCGGTTTTTCAAATTCCTAAGTTTTATTTGCCATATAATCGCAACTCCGAATTTTATTTGCCCATTTATTCATTTGTACGACGTTTTATAATCCAGACGAACGAGTTCCAGACACACGGAATCTAAATGCACAAAATCCAGATGACCGTAATCCATATGCACAAAAGCCCAATTTTTTAAACACAGATTTTTGAAATGCATTTAATTGATATCCAGTTAATTGATATCCAGACAAACAATATCAATTTCAATCAATCAACAATTTACTGATTTTACCATACCTGTATATAGTTTAGCTGGATCACAATTTGTATGGGAACCAAATAAAAAGATTATGAAAATTTGGTAATACATACTTAGTTTATTTGGAAAATGGTACGATGAGAAACAAAAATCATATTCTGAGAATCTGGTATAACTATATTTGGATTATGACAATATGGGAAACAAAAAATACTATTTGAAAATTTGGTTTTAGTGCTCCTGGAAATTGATTCATCTGGGAAATGAAAAACGGAATTATAGAAAGTTCATTTCATTCATTACATCTGTCTTTTAAAAGTTCTACCAACCGTTTTCGGGGTTTTAAGATTCGGGTAACAGAAATTCGATATTTCAATAGGTTACCTTTCACGTGACTATATCACCATTCCAACTTCTAGAAATATACTCGTCAACATTATTAACAATTAACAAAATAACGAACATAATATAAAAAACAAACCTATTATAAGTTGACCAATAGATCCTTGTAAACTCCGCTCCGCTATTGCCGAATATGTTAATAACTCCATTTTGGCTATTAAATATTTATTGCGTAGTGTATGATTACCTAGGTCAGCAGTATTGCTCAATCCTCACCCCAAAGTATTGTAGGTAGCTTAGTGGTAAAGGACTCGGCCCCACGATCGTGAGGTCCTGGGTTCGAATCCTAGCCATTACACTACCGACGCACGTGAACCCACTTCTAGCACAAGCAATTTAGCTTAGTTGGAGGGGTCAGAGGGATTATAAGTTACTAGCTTTTACCCGCGGCTCCGCCAGTGCGGATGTCGGTTATCAAGACCAAACATAGCTTATGTCCTTTCTCAAGGTCTAATCTACCCCTATATCAAATCTCATCAAAATCGGTTCAGTGGCTTAGGCGTGAAAGCGTAACAGACAGACAGACAGACAGACAGATAGAGTTAGTTTCGCATTTATAATATTAGTATGTATTACGGTTGCTTATTTACAAAAAAATATTAGTATACCTCGGGACATATATCTTGAATCGAAATCGTGAGACAAAGGAAGCCCTGGCGCGCGCGGATTGTTTTCTCTATCTTCTATCTCTATCTTATATATAAAATTCTCGTGTCACAATGTTCGTTCCCACACTCGTTCAAAACGGCTCGACCAATGCTTGATGAAATTTTGTGTGTATATTGGGTAGGTCGGAGAATCGGCTACTACCTATCTATATTTCATACCCCGATCCTCAATAACCTCCATCCACTTTTGAGCTCTTCCACGGCAGCCCATGCCACTCTTAAAAACACCCAAGAACCGTGTACTGCGCGTATAGAGCACATTTTAGGCTCAAGATATATGTCCCGAGTAATATTATTAACGACTACAATATAGGGTTCTTCAAGAAAAACAAGTGTTTAGAGGTGTGAACGCTCCTGACGTTGCACAAGCCCATAGGCTCCGGTAACCGTTTCCCATTAAGGCCCATATTCGGCAAGACCTAACGTAACTACGCGCGTTCGAATTAATCAAGGGTCAATCCTTATTGAAAGAGCACTTCCTTTTTGAAGCAAAATATTACAAACAATCTTATCAACGGGAGAAAAAGATCATAGCTTATTTGAAGGCGAAGGAGGGGCAACGCAGCGCCGCATGCTGCTGGTCGCTGCCGATCGCTGCTGGTTGCTGCTTGTAGCTGCTGGTTGCTGCTCTTACAGTGACGATTGATCCTTAATTTGGTTCAGTTTTACAGCCGTTCTATCTTCTATGTTAACCAATTGGTATCCACCGCCAAGTAGCACTTACTTGATGGACACTTGATATTCTTTCGACCAAATTATTTGTTCTTTCCTACTGTATTTTTAACAAACGAACATGCGAATGTTAAGCCAACTGGTTCAGCACGTGACCACAATAAAAACACACACAGAAGGTCAGTTTGAAACAACAATCGAATTCGGACGTTCATTTACACGTAGGCACTGAATTAAATCCTCAAATTACAAATTATAAACTTTAGACCCAACTGAGAAATCACTATGAAGACAGAAGGGTTTGACAGAGGTTTATTAACACCCACATTTCACTAACTATGATTAAGATCATACGTAATAGAGGGTGAGTCCATTGCCGTCAGGCAGGTACTTTGTCTTGGGCTCTATCTTTACAGCCCTGCCCCGTAGTCACCTTTGACAACACCCACGGTAGGAGATGGGATGGCCCTATGTTTCTTCATAGTATGGAGTTTACATTCTGCATTTACCTACCATACGCCGTGACCCTCTGAACCGGAAACTTCGCGACCATCGAAGCTATTCGCTCGGAATGGCACTTGTTCAAGTACAATCCCAAGGCGTACAGCATAGGTTGCGTACTCGCGTTCCGAATTTTAACTTAACCTACTTATTACTGATTTTAAAATGTTATAGCGTAGATAAGTAGTCCCTTGGTTTACTTGACTGTGGTGGGGTATTTGGTTATAGGAGGGTTTTGGGGTTAAACCAACCTCAACTACTAGTCGGTATACCTGCTTAATAACAGGCTAGACTAGACTCTGGCGAAGGTTTGACTCCCGGGATTGGAAATTTAGACGACATTCGTTCTCATAGAAGCCGATAACCATTCAAAAAATTGCGGATGCTTACCAGAAACTTTAAAGTGTCGGATCCACATTCCTACCGACTTTTTTTTAATTGGCTTAAGTTAGCTTTTGTGGAAAGGGCTAGCGTCTGACCTGCCAACCCCGAGACAAAAGTCTGCCCCAGAGCTCGGGCGCAAGTTTCCACTCGGGGGTCATGCTGATATAGTTTTTAAAAAAAGGATATAAACACACTACTTATGGCTACCCTGATCGAACCGGTATGCACGTAAGCTTTACGTGAACATGTATTATTCCTTTGTCTTGAAAATGTTTGAAAACATATCATTCATTAATAAAACTTATTCAATAAATTATTCAATATAACTTATGAAAAAATAAACTGCACGTGTCAACTTTTGTCAAAATATACAATCTTGGTTGAACAATGGTCGTGTTGGCAAACTTTATTGCAGTAATAAAACAAGGTGAATTATACCGTATGTCTGGACAATAGGAGTCAATGAAAGTGATTGTTTAATTTTGTAGGGGAGCATTCACGGATCAAGACTGTTTGCTTTTATTGCAATTAGTGAGGTGAAAGGTGTAAGTCGATAATAAAATATTCAATGTAATTTTTATCGATAAAATTTCAAAACGTATTTCACCAATAGTATCCGCGATCCAGGGCCAGAAAGCAATTTCTCCCATTACAAAGATATTCGAAATTCAATCTCAGTCTGTTAAAATCCAATAAAGTTTCAATAACTGTCTTCTCCTAATACAATTTTCAAGCAAGAACATTGTTTGTAACATTACATCAAGACAAAATTAATGAAAAATTTTTTTTACGAAAATTAGCCCTCTGTTCATTGAAGTCGTGTTCGTTTTTGACATTTGGGAAATTGAAACAAAATTTTGAATATATTTTTATTGAGATATTGGTCTACACTCTACAGATCAATATCTCGCAGAATTTCATTGAGTAAAACATGAGGACCTTGTTTAATTGAACTTGAAGGCAAGCATTTTCACTAACTATACGTAGTGAAATCTGACCTTGGAGTATTTATATAGGTATGCTTCTCGCGTAGTGCAGTACCGCGTCGTAAAATGACTTGTGTGCAAGTTCTGACGTTTAGACTCCTGTCATTTTTTTAATACCTCTTACGTGGCAGACATGCACACGGCCCACCTGATTAACATGGCTTATGGACGTGGCAACACAAGGAGCGTCACGTCACACTCGTGCTGCTGACCCTGTAAGAAGAGAGAGCTTCTGTGCTGTCAATGTAGAGGACAAAGCAGGTCAAGCCTACTGACAGCCTAAATACTCTGTTTCAAAACAGAGGCGAAATTAAATTTTCGATGTGATAGTGTTCATAACTATCGAAGAGTTTCACGCATATCTAAACTATTATATAATTGTAAAGTGGTCAGCATAACCCTCCTTCTGGCGCAGTCGGGTAAAGAAAACTTAGGTTATGCTATATTAACGATACTGAACACGAAAATATATTTTTTGTAATTCGTTTTATATAAATAAAACATATCTTAATGGTCATGATTTAGTTTGTTTAATTATTATTGAAGTAGTCTCTCCGTGACCTTGGCAGTTGAAAAGTATAAATTACAACTTCCTACTTCCTATCCTATTGCACTAACAAATGAAAGATGTGAAGAGATATAAAACTAACGAGCAGTGGCGAAACGGGAAAATTTTCAAAGGTACCTACATAAAATTTCTACCACGGCTTCCCTTTGCAGAGTTAGCCGGTAAGAATCGTGTTGTAGGGACCACTGGCCACTGCTAACGAGTCAACCGATTTGGCTGAAATTTGAAACCGGAATAGATTTTATAGTCTGGAATAATACATATACAAACCCGGGAGCATCAGTTTGGTCATAATAGGTATAATAAATCGGGTCAAATTAGTACACCTTTTTACACATAGATGTTGTAAAAATAAAAAAAATCAGTAATTTATTGTTGTTGATAACAAAATAACGTTACATACATACACAGATACACACATGTAATCAGGCCTTTATCCCCTTAGGTTAGGCAGAGGTAAATTAACACGCACATATCCACAATTCACGTTATAAATTGAAAATTAATTTTAAAGGCTGCATTAATAATGATCAGAACATGGCGTGTCAGACATCTTACACAAAAAAGGTAAAAATAAGTCCAGAGACTATAGTCGTCTGCGCCGGGATATTTAAATAACGTCTGGGCCAAACAATGCTTGATGACATCCAGCCTCCATCCTTTGTTATGGTAAAATTTGTGAAGTGCCTGTATCGATAAATTTTTACATCGATAACTTTTAATATCGACAACTTTTAACATCGACAATTTTATTTCTCTGAAAAATTATTGAATCTGTATCTAACTCTAAATTCAAATTAAGAGATATTGTATTGAGACGGACTGCAAGAGTGAGTTGAGTGAAAGATGACATCCATACATACCTGTCTTTTCTCAGTACCTCCCTTACCTAAGGAGGGATCAAGGAGATAGATATGTATGAAATAAAAGGCTATATTATGTTGCTCCGACCCCATAAATAGCTCAGAAAAAAGGCTGTTAGAAATGATGATGTACAGAAAAAACATCATAAAGAATGAATGTCATTGTTACATCTTAAACACAACAGCTAAAATTCTCGTTAGATATAAACCATTATGAGGGGCACTTAAGCCTGATATTAATTATTACAGAAATGAATAATTTCTTCAGAGGAATTCCTATATTACCTCCGTACATCGTATTAACTGTAAGGAGGAAATTGTGATGCTTTTACACGAGTAGTCACTTTCGGCTTTTTGGATATCACGAGGTACTTAATTAGTAATTAGCTTTCGTAGATATGGTAAAAGAAATTGCATCAACAAAATTTGGATTTCAGTAATAGAAATATAGAGATATCTGCCATGTTGTATTGTTACGAGGTGCCAATATTTTGGTGCCGTTCCAAGCACGATGGTCACGGAGGTACTGGAAAATTGGCCGTAAACAGTTAAAATTTGTATGTGAATGCAATAGTGAGTGATAACCATCAGCTATAATATAAGTAATTACAAATTATAAGTGCATTCGCTTTCATGAAACATTTACACTACCCATTCAATGTAAAGTTCTGTTTGCTATTTCTATTAATAATATTTTTTTTCGATGTAAACTTAAGAAACGTTGATAATGACAAACATAATTATTGTAGATGAAATCAATAATATGGTGTCATAATATTTTGCGTAATTGCAGTGAATTCTATAGGTATTTAAAACAATATAAATAAATTACATAAAATTATAAAGAGCCTATTTAACTTGTTTTGGCTCGCACTTAACTTTTTTGTAGTTAATAAATTATTAAGAAACTCTAATTTTTACTCGGTAATAGGCAAGGTTTTATGGCTGCAGTTGGAGTGGTACAAGCAGGAGCTTTGTGTCACGGTGATGAAAATGCTGCGGTGGATGTGCGGAGTCATGCGTAAAGATCGTTATCTGCTTCTATGCAGATGGCGGACTGTTGTGTCTCCCTCCTTGCCAAAAAAGCATTTATGTATACGACGCAGTTTGTTTTACTGAATTGTACTTCTTGAATCCCAATTTTTCAATTTAAAACCCGAAAAACAGAAGTTAAAATTTTCGTATCTCTACAATCACTAATCTCGTGTTCCCCACAAAGTCCTGTGGCGCAACAATCAAATTATATTCTATCATCTATAAAGGTAAGTCGAGATGTCGTCCCTATGTGTTCAGGGTCCCATAGCGACGTGTTATATCTTCGCTGTAAGCCGCTCAACTGCCTGGCCCAATTTCTTGTTACACTAAAACATAAACATCATGTGTTTAGGGCATGAGCTGCAGATTATATGAAAATCCCCACACTATTCAGGCTTTGAAATTAGCGGGTGTGATGAGCGGAAGCGATAGCGATTTTGTGACATACTTTTGTGATTGAATACATATTACGAAGCTACGAGCAACAGCTACTATAGATATCTGTACAAATGCGAAAATAACTATGTCTGGTGTCTGTTTCACTTTGATGCCTAAACCAGTAAACCGATTTTGATGAAATTTGGTACAGAACTAGAGTTGAAGAAAAGATAGGCTTTAGTGTAGTCGTCGGTAGGCAGGTATAGTCAAGTTTCGGTCTACCCTAGGTAGGTGGAGCGGAGCCGGCAACAGCTACTTACTTATAATTTTATAATATAGTTATAATTTGTCGTACGAAGTTCAATGTATCAACTATGTCCGTTTGTTATGGGCGTTAGATGTGTCTAGAATATAAATTATACTTTTTAACTGGTGTGACGTAATTTCTTAGGAAGTCTGACACAGGTTTTATTTCAAAGAATTGTGTCTAGTCAATGATTATGTTTCGCGTACATGCATGTAGGCAATTATGGACGCATAAAACTATCACTAAATAAACACAAATGTAAACCGTGGGGACTTCATTTTGAAATGACAAATACTCATTTGCTTTTTCGAAGGATCAACAAAATCGTACCCGAAAAATATACCTTCACGGTGATAAACTGATGATATGACAAGTATGACCTATATGTTTCTTTGTGTATTGGTTTGTCTTGTATGGGATCGGCTGACGATTGACCTCCTAACCCTGGGAGCCAAAGTCAGGAGAATAAGCTGAAAAGCCAGAGTTTTATTTGTCATTCAACTGGAGAGAATATCTTGGACCCTAAAGATTTTGAGGGAGCCCCATACCCTGCAATTATATTATAGCTTTTTGCAGCTACGGCCATTATCATAACTACGAATTTAAAGTACCCACTATTCGTCACCCTGAAATTCTTTGTCATGACTCCAGCTTCAGTCTGTCACAATCCGTTATACAAATATCAAAAGTCATTTGTACCAGATTATTACATTGTTCGGGATAAATTAGAATGTAAAACGACGTCCTACGACGATGTTCAAAAACATCTTGAAGAAACTCGCTTGCTTGAAATTCCGGGAACGTTCATGGGCGTCGTAAAATTAAGTACAAAGTGACGTTAATTAGTTTACTATCAATAGTTATACTGGATTACTTTTTGCAACAATTCTTTGTTGAGTAAAGCACGTTCTATTACGTCTTGAACTTCAAGACTTATTTTTTTTTCTTTATTTAGATTTTTTCTTTTTGTTATTAGTACCGTTGTATGTCTGCCTTAAGGGACAGGAAGAAATGTATCCAACAGTTGGTTATAGTACGTTTCACCAGCTATTTCACGTAGTAGTGCTGTGCGTGTTACCGTCAACCAGACACTTTTTTGACTGCAGTGTTTTCTAACAGTAAATTATTATCGACATTGCCGTCCCGGGAATCGACGTCGTAGAAATATTATTGGGTTTACATTAATGATGCCTACTCTTTTTCGCTGCGTCACCGACATAGTAAAATTACTTTCAATCTCTATCTAGCTTTTGCTCACAGCTCTCATTTGCTCGTCGCAATCATATGTTCGTTCTCCAGCTATAAGCTATCCTTGTATTAAATTTCATCATAATCGGCTTAGTGGTTTAGGCGTGAAAGCGTAACAGACAGACAGGACTGTCGCATTATTAACAAAGTACGCATATTTTTATGTGCAATGTCCTCTGGTTCTGTGGCCCAATACCCGTAGGTACAAAAGGGCTGTGTATTTAGGGTCACATCTCAACTGACTTGTTAATCTTTGTGATCACCGTTTTTGTTGCAGTGACGACATGCGGGCGGCCGTGTGTGGTCGCCTTTGTTTGCACACTTTTTATCTTTAAAATATTACGTAGGTTACATTGGGCTCATACAAAAAAAGTAAAATGTAACATATAAATAAAAAACTGTTTGTTGTTATAGCGGCAACAGAAATACATCTGTAAAAATTTCAACTGTCTGGCTATCACAGTTCATGAGATACCGACTGGTGACCGAACCTTTGCGCACGGCACTCAAAAACTGAAAATATAGCATGTAAAAATTTAAAAGAAAAAACCTCGAAGTAGGAGTAGATCTCTCATCATCATAACTTTTGTTAGTTGCTTCTGTATCCTAAATTTCACTTATATTTTTTGATTGATACATAACATAACATAAACTCACGCCTTTATCCCCGAAGGGGTGGGCAGAGGTGCTAGCACCCACATTTCGCCGGTTTATGTTTAGGTCCCAATGTAATAGGTGGCGAGCCTATTGCCATTAACTGGGCCCTTATAAACCTGCGATAAATACACACATAACTTCGAAAAGCATCGAAAAGTCATTGGTGTGTGCCATGGAAAACCTGGGATCGAACCCGAGATCTCGTCTCAGCAGTCCATTACCCATACCACTAGGCTACCGCGGTTTTTGTTTGATATGCTGGTTTTGTACCGCTAGCACGAAAAACTGAGAGAAAGGAGCATTACGATTGGCCGGCTTCACACACAGCACAGGTTCAAAGTAGGCAACCGGCCAATCGCAATGCTCCTAACTCGTAGCACGAACAACTATAGTAATCGTATGGTAATCGTGTTGAGACAATGGAGCATTGTGATTGGCCGCCTGCTTACTGTGAACCTGTGTGTATATGAAACCGACCAATGGCAGTGCTCCGTTCTCTCAATACGTTTTCTATATGATTACGATAGTTGTTCGTGCTAGGGGTACTGAAACCAACTTAAATCTGAGCTTCAAACCTTGGAAGTAAAGCTTACGCCAGACCTTCGTCCACTGTTTTGCAGGTGCACCGACTTACAGATGAAGGGGGCTTGGACCTCAAGTGTATTAATAAGGCCCTCATCACCCATGAGAACCAGATTTCTAACTAAACAACTACAAACTAAAAATGAAATACATTTTGTAAGTGGTTTGTTAATTAAATACATCCGCTCTGGTTCACTCAGATTAATTATATAATTATAATTGTCAATATTAATAGCTAATGATGTTATATAACAAGAAATGGCGTAATATATTTAAGTGAATATTAAGTTTTAACAATACTTATTATCAGTATTTGACGTTAAATATCATGGTCCTGGATCAACTGGGGCACGAGAGAAAAGCATTATGGGCTCCCTTATCATCTTAGACCTGAGACAACGTACAGTTTTAGTCGGTTCGAGTTCGAGATAACCGTAGTCCTCCCCCTTCCGGGTTATCCGTGGATTTCAGCATAGAAAAGGTACCTATCAGTATTCGCGGATTTGAACACAGTATCCAAATATGCGGATAGGTACGGATTCAAATGTCCGGCACATACTAACTTTGAACGCGTTTAATTGATTGCAATGTTAAAGCTCAGTTTAACATTAACTAAGCGAGGTTCCTATCATCGAAGCCTCCCTAAACAAGAGGGTGTTAGTGGGGTACCTCCCACTTCTGCCAGCTCTCTTAGTTTTTGCAGCTATATGTTACTTTAATGGTTTTATTTTTTTCCCCAGGTACGTTCCCGGGTACTTATCTTCAAGGGCATTCGAAGGTAAATGACGAGATTATCCAGTTTGTACGTAATTTACGATCCCTACATCCGTATCATTAACTAACATCCGGTTCGGTATTTTTCTATAGTAAAAACGGTAGATTATGTTATGTGTGAGGCTTATTTTTCCTATATTTTATGGAGGCCTCATCGAGATCTTCGAGGCTCATGTCATCTGCTAGCAATGGTACACCTGCAGCGACACTTTCCATTCAAGGTTAGAAAGTCAAATGGCAGTTTCTTTTGGAAAAGCCAACATTTGTAGAAGCGCAATCAAAAATAATAAAAATGATTGATTATTATTATGACATGATTATTGCTTGTATAATTATTGATTATTGATAGTACCTACTGGGTATTCTGACATTACAAATATATTCTCACATGCATTTTGATTAAATATTGACATTAATGGACATTTTACTTGCATTGATATTATTTAAATCTTATTACATTCTTAGTGACATTTTAAATTCTATTAAATAAATTAATTTAACTTTGCATGCAGAGAATCTTCGAAACATGTCGGACATTATTTGATTTTGTAATACCGTGTTTTGAGCAACAAATGATTTACTTACTTACTAATAAGCGTACATGAGGTCCGCTTATTTTTGCTCGTTTTTATTTGGCTTATACCACTTATAGAAGCGTAGGCTTTTCTCTCGAGGTTTTAAGGTCAGGCGGTAGTCCGCCTGACCTTAAAACCTCGAGAGAAAAGCCTGCCGAGGTCATCCGTTGTTTTAGCAGGTGCACCGGCTAGCTGGTGAGGGTGGCTTGGAAACAGAAGGTCTTGATGGAGCCATATTAAATAATGCCAATATGATATAACATATGTATTATAATCCTTTTTCTAAAAGCTTCTCACAGTATTATATTACAAAACTTGTCTGCAAATCAGTCTGTGAAAACATTGTCAGCGACATATATCTGTGGCAATCGTATCGGTGACGTCACGCGTGTCAGAGCCATTGTGCAGTTTCTTTGTCACGTGTATTCTGGATTACACAACCGCGTTATAGGCACGTTTGTTAACTGTGATATAATTACTATATTAGCTATAGACTTTACGCAATCTATAGGTTGCGATGTGTTATTGAGAGAGAATTGTAGCTTGCCGTTTCTGGAATGCGATGTTTGGGAGTATTCGCGAATGTAACGATAGCAAAAAAATTTGCACGTTTGTAGAACTTTGAGCACTGGCAAATAAAAGTTACTCGGGAGTCCGAACTATTGCATATCATAGATATAAATGTACTTCATAGGGAAGTTGAATAGAACTTGGTTCAGCATCTACAGTCGGACAAAGGAGACACTTTTACATAGAACTGAATAAAAAACCGCCATCGTGTCTACAGTTCTTCTTGAAACAAAATGAACTTAGTTTTAGATTACTTGTCTGTTGCTGCAAAAATTAATTTGAACTCTATGTGAAAAAAATACCAGCATATTGCAAATGGTTACAATCTAAATAACAATCTTAATTCTAAGATTTAGAGTTTATTTTCTTTTGACCACGGTTTAAATGCACGAGCAAGGAATGTCATTTTGGTGCGTCTGTATAGTATATCTGAAGTAATGAGATAAACAGACAACGATCGCGTGACGCCACCGATTTCAAGATGGCCGACCGAGAGCTTCCAGATTAAGCAGTGCTTCTGTTTTTAGGGAATTTGGACCCCGTGTCTAATTATTATCTATTTATAGGCCATTTGTGTTCATTGATGTTTATAGTTACTACCTTGTTCCTAATGATTGTAGGGAGATATTGTACCGATAAACTTAGGCTATTTTTTGAATTATGAGGTAATTCCAAAGATTAGAACATTCTTATACAAAACACCAATTTTGTAATGTGTGTAAATATTTGAGTGAAAAAAACATTCAGTGAAATAATATTAGCTGTGGCGCGCAGATTCATTTCCAATATTTTACTGTACAACACTCATGGCTTTGCAAGCATTCATTGATAGAAGTAGAAGTTAAAAGTCGACCAATTAAATTTCGGTTAGGTAAGCAAAACAACTCATACTCATCTTCTTGGTCTAAGAGATTCCACAAACGACTCATATTTTTTGACAACGCCATGCCACGAAGGCATTGTAGGATGTGTTTGTTTACTATCGTAATAGCATATGGAGAATTCCACAATTCACGGTCACATTTCATATCTCACATATAGGTAGGTACTTACTGTAGTTTTTGTGATTTATGTTCACAATTCTAGAGTTTATTACCGAACGAATGGTATTTTAATGTAGCGTGCCATTTCTGCATTCAAGTACCAACCGATCTAGGCGGTATTTTCCAAACACGGCCACTTATCCGGTTGGACTAACGTTTATCAATGGAAATACAGTTGATATGATTCATTTGATAACCAGAAGTAGGTTTGGTTCCGCCTTAGTAACAGTAGTTATGTTAATAATAATGAATATCTGCTTATCGCGTGTTATATTGTTATACTACAACGGATCTTGTCGTGATAACCGAGTGACAAGTTTAATCTTTATATCTCAGGGTTTCGTCATTGTCATTATCACCTTATTGTTGAATCTTGGTTATATGAGTAGCATCCGAAGTCTCCAGAGCCTCCGGACTCGATCTTCATCGGTCACTTCGACTGGTTTTTCATCATATTTAGTTGATAGGGACTACATTGTAACTGGTAACTACACTACAGGTTTTGGGATTTTGGAAGGATTGTCGAAATCGGTGCAGTGGTGTATGTGCAATTTTCTAACTTACAGTCATTTAGTTATTCACTGTTCGATCGAAATCATTATTGAAAAAGAAAAAAAAACAAAGCTTTTCCCTTTGCTAATAAATGTTATTCGGCTCTGACAACTTTTAAGTGCAATTATTATTTTCTAAAACAAATATTTTGGTTTTTGTTTCCAGGCGTTTTCGATTTACACTAGTATATGAAAATGACGTCGATGTGATATGTGAATATTTTCAAAGAAAGTAGTAAATAGAATAGTTGATAAACAGGGAACATTAAATTATAAACCTTATTTTTTTAAGTCGGGTAAACTAGCGTTTAGGTACTCCTGCTGCTAACACACTGAGTGAAAATAAAGAAAAGAGATTTTCACTTATTGTTATATCAAAAATCTACTTCCTTACGGATTTCAAAACTATTGCAAATATGATATGAATTATTATGTTTTTAAAATAAAACATTTTACAGATAACCCGTAGCCAATATTATCATAAAATGTGAATCATAATGCCACCGGTAGTTCAGATATCGTGTAATATTATATTTTAGTAATTCTTACCCAATTCTAATATAAACAGAATTTATCTTTATTTGTTACGTAAATAGATGAAAATCGTACAAAAGCAATCCAAGTGCATAGTATACGTAAGGTTCTGACAACGATGCAATAAAAAATATTTCACTTTTACATTGCATTATTCATTTTAATTGTCATATTAATTAATCATGTAATGTATTCTTGAGATATAATGTCAATTCATATTTGTAATCTTATGAAATATAACATGCTATGTGATATACATATATACGAATCGATTTCGCGACTGATTCGATTAGCTAATACGTGCAGTTTGAATATTGTGAAGTCAGACTAGATAACAGGTTGTAGCATATAAAAGACACTATTTCTTAGGCACAAATTGATCATTCGAGCGACCAGACAAGATTATGATTAACGATGCATGGCGGGACGTGACCCAACCTCAAATGTTGAAATACTGCATGCATATATTCTACTGATTAATTGTATAATGTTCCATGGCGCGTTATGCATGCTCCTTTGGAGTCAGATTATCCTATTTTCTAGACACTGATGGCGTTAGGATAGAATTTTTTTTTCATCCATACCATTACGTTTAGTGTTAATTTTTACTTTATGATTAAATTTATTTATTACTTGCTGAGCAGGCAAACTTCGAAACGCCTCAGAATTTAAAAAAAGTTGCAATTTCCCATGTTTTCTCATCGTTTAAACCTTCCCTGGATATCCACAACTTTTCGAGACTAAAATTAGCCAAATCGGTTCTGCCGTTCTCGAGTTTTAGCGAAACTAACAGAATTGTAATTCATTTTTATATATAAGATATAGATCTAATACCATGCGAACAGCTATGTCACCTAGACTATTCTTGTCATGTTAACTATTCTAACTACAGAACTTTGATATCGCCGGTTGGTGGGTTAGGTCCGATGGCTTTTTTTTACGTGCAGGAAATCCCCACGGATACCCCCCTCCGGAGCCGGAGGGGGAGGTTATATCGGACTCGAACAGACTAAACCACACGCCGTCTGTGGGTCGTTGTGCTAGGCCGAAGGTGAGGTTGTCAGGCGACATATCCCTCGCACCCCAGCTGACCCAGGGCTATCCCTCTCGGTCTGGACCTCCTCGGGAGGGACACCACGCAGTCCCCGGCTCGCCCCCGGTATGGGGAGGCGCGCATCGTCCGGCGATGCGAACTATATACGCAATACAAACCACGAGTACCTCTCGATCACTACCAGAGCTCAATTGCTGATGCGAGTTGTGATAGGCTCACTGTCTTCTTTCCATGATTGTTTTGATAGTACTATAGGTATTCATACTAAATAAGTATATCGGGTATAAAATGTACCCAGACTACAAAAACACACTTCTAAGAAATGTTTCTGACCTCCTGCGTATTGAGGAAGATAAGGTTACAAATAACCAGGTCCCAGATTCTGCTAATTTCATGACATAAGAAAACCACTGTCACACCGCTGACATTGCATAAAATGTCATTAAATTTTATAAGTACTTTATGTTTGAACTTTAAATTCGAAAATGAAAAGAGAACGAGATATTAACATTTTTCATTCACTCTACATAATTGTCATTTAATTTTAGGCTTTAACAGTATAGCAGTAAAGTCTAAAGTTAAATGGCATTGGTTACCGTGTCTGTGGTACCGCAGTGGTATTGCCATGAAAAAAAAATAGCAGTATCAGAGCCCAGAGAATTTATGATGAAGTTGATTGTCTATAAATTAATTTAAAAGTAAATATAAATGATAAAGTTAACAACGTATTACAGTAATGCTAGTTTCCTAGAAGATAGATTTCCTGGTAATGGCAGCTATTATAGTTGAGTCACGAAGGTCAAATTTCTGCTTTGTGTACGTCTCGGTACCCGCATTGGTTAACGCTGCGCCGATATCAGTAGGAAGTAATGTCGAAGGTAACAAAGGAAAAAGTTTTGTTTACATTACAAAAATTCAACTAGAAATATGTTCATGATTCATTCGAAGGATTCCACATTCTTTCACTCCGCATTGAGTGTAGCGTGAAGATGTGTATCTAACTAATACGTTATAGAATGCGACCGCCCACGTGCGTTCAACCGTATTTTTTTTATCCCAAACGCATCCTTTCTTCGCTCGCCATATTGAAATTCCTTCCATTCCTCCCTCACAGAAATATAAACCCTATCACACTATAGGAAAGCAGAGAATCGAAAGTATTTGTCAAATTGATATCTATAAAATGAACTTTACGACATTCGGAATAAAGCTCTTTTAGTAATTTCGTTTTCAAAAATTCTATTGAATAGAACCTGATTTGGGGTCAGGATGATGCGACGCAATGATTCTTTTTTTTAACCTGTCACGGGAATATGGCGGGTAATTATTTATTATTGTTATTAATCACGCAAGAGAGGTTTTGCTTTTATTTTTTGCTTCAAATGGACTAAGTACCTACCTACCTAAGTGGGTGCTTTCAAACAGACTTTATTTTTTAAATTGTAAAAAGGGTTTGGCTTGTAACCCTTAGAAGTAAATGAATATCCAAAATATTACGTACAAGGTTATCATCGTATTAGATAGTTCTTTTTTATGTTTGATTCCAATTAAACGGAAAAAGACGGATTATATTATTATTCTATTTATGTGTATAAAACAAGTGCTCACTATTTGTAACTCAAAATGTCATTAGAATGACTGAACAGATCTAGATGAAATTTTTAAAATTCTTTTTTTTGAAAAAGCCTTTGCTTCCACTTCGCAAAGCTGGTACACTTGCCGCATGCCTTGTATTGTCATGGCAAAAGTAGAATCAAAAATCTTGATAGCAGGAATCTTGATTCTAGTAACACATATGAAACTTTGTAATATACCTGTCAATCAATCACTTAGCCCACGCAGTCCACAGTTGGTCATAGACCTCTATCAATGTGTGTGTATCATATTATTATGAATGACAAAATGTTCGTTTCACAGATAAATACTTAAATTATTTATCTGTGAAACGAACATATACTATGAAGAGCTATGAATATGAGAACTAGCATGATATTTTTTACTGACCGATTTCAAGTATACGACTCCTAATAGCTTCTGTTCCCTCAAGAGCCGTAGAACTAAAAAAAATGGCCGTCGAAAACATAACCACTTGAGATTGTTTTTACTTAAACCATAAAAAAATAAGAGTGTTCCAACTGTAAATACTGGAACCGGGATTATTTGTGCCATACCATACTGTATTCTACTACTATCTACGGAACAATAATTTGATATCGCGATGTAACACCACCAAACCGGTAACAACACACAACTTTTTGTAGCACTCGTACAGAAGAAATTACAAAAAAGCGCAATAGGGAAAACTCTAAAATTCGGAAACTACAGGCTTAACATCGAAATTGTCAAAACCGACTAACTAAACATGACTGATTTTGTAATATGTTTAATAGCTTCAAAAACATAGGTAAGTTTTGATTTGACAGATACAGAATACCAAAGCTTTACTTAGGTTTTGTGCACTTGCAATAAGCGAATTAACGTTGTTTTTACCGAACGTGTTTAAGCGCCGATGTCTCTGTCTACGGATTTAAATACAAAATTATTGATAAGTTTTTTTTTGCCCTGAGGTGGCAGACAAGCACAAGATCCATCTGATGGAAAGTGAAACACCAGGGGAGTCACACTCGTGCTGCCGACCTGTATATATCATAATAGTATTTCATTGATTAAAAATGTTAGAATTGAAACACAAAGATGTTCTGATTACGTTTTAGTGTAAAGGGCTCCTATTTCTTTTGTGGGTCCTCTGAGGTTCGCACATAAACCGCGAGGTCGGGAGCAATGGCTTAGGGCTCCAAGTTATAGCCGAGAAGTAATAAAATTATAATTCTTTACCAGATTATGTGGGCTGAGGGAGCCGTTGGTACTTTAATATTCGCATCAGTTATGAGGTTTTGTTATCTACAATCTAGTGTATATGAGATACTAGCTGGGGCCCGCGGCTTCGTACGCATGGACTCAGATAGGGTCTTCATTTCTTATACGCGAGGCCCTAATGCGTTTTACACAATTATGCCTAATTTACACCTAGTAATATCAGCTATCTGCTGAAAGGCATATATCATGTTAAGCGCCGAAAAAAACTTATATGTATAGCGTTTTACAAATTCAAATCTATCTCGTATCTATCCTCTAATGTCTTCTTTAAAACACAAATCGTACATGAAGTTCAACAAAAATGTTCATTTTATATCCTTTTTAGATGTTTAAACAACATAATTCTTAAAGCGCGTTTCTAGAACCTTTTAACAGAACCCCCTCCGATAAAACAATTAACCATTCCGAACCCGTCGTCGTTTAGGGGCCTGAGAGGTACAAATTTGAATTTCAAAAACCTAAAGTTAAGCCTGGGTTTTGAATTTTAACATAATTTACATACACAAATGAGTCATCTGCGTTCGTCACACTGTCTGGACTACACATCTACTGAAATACCATCATATACAACATATAATGCTGGTTTAGTACCATGCTTGTTGGAGTACTATCGAAGTTAGCACGCCATGAACGTTGGAACGCATAAAGCTTGTTTAATATGCAAGACGGGTGAATCTCTTAACGAAATCGAAAAAAAACGAAACCATGCATTTACATACAGGATGATTCAATGGACGGAAATGGTTATTTGGTACAATGGTTTTCTGGAAATGTATGGAGGACGGAAACGGGCTTGGTCATGTTTGAACGAGAATATACTGAGTTTTCGGAACTATATTTTTTGGTGAATAAGTTTGGTATTTATCTAGTAATCGTCAGTTTCGATGGAAATTACATAAAATTTCTTATAAAACAAGATTTAAATATGATCAGCTGTTGTTGTTATAAAACAGAATCAGATCAAATCAGAATCGTGATTAACTTTGTTTACAAAAATAGGCTAAAAGTTAAAAATCTTACTGCTACGAAAAGACCGAAACTAGTTCGAAAAAGTTGTAAAAAAGGTCCATAGTTTGAATATAGAGTACAAAGGGACCCAAAAAAATGAATGGATTGCATTAAAGAGGATATGACAAAGAAGAGTGACTGAGGAAATGACATCTGACAGGACTGTATGGAAGAGAATGACATGGCAGGTAGATGATGATGAATAAATTATTTACTATTATACACAGTCACGTGATTAGTTATAAGTTATAAGCCAAACGTCAGTGTATGTAGAAATACATCGCAGCATTCTCTTCAACAAAGGACTTCCCCTTCCATTATAGGTATTCCGCAGTTTTCTCCATTTCATTTCTCAGAAATTATCACTCAAACAACATCAAATAACAATTCATATTATGTCACTTCTTCCGAAACTTCGTGGAAAGCATCTTAAGCTGCCGCTACGTAGAAAACTTGTAATAAAGTTAACATTTGATATCTTTGGCAACGGTTCCTATTGGTAATCTCATGATGGCCGACATCTGCTCGAGAATAAAGCCATTCATACCAGATACTACTCATTTTTCAAAAGAAACGCTCGAAAGTTTTTCAGAGATTTATTTTTAAGTACTTACTTGGTATTGCCTGACTTGAAACTAAAGGTTTGTGGTTCGATATGAAATGTGTACATCCGTCTTTATGTTCCCTTGTATCTACTAAACGGCTTAGCTGATTTTCTTGTACCAATCGCTGTTTAAACCCAAAGTAAAGGTAGGCCCATTTTGAAAGGCATTTTAATTAATAACTTCTACAATCTGCGAAATACCTGTAAGTCGATACAACTACTGACTGACACAAGTCTAATGCCGCAGGCTCTCCTTTTAGTGTTGAGAGGTTATGCGATAGTCGTGCAAAGCCCATGAAATAATAGGTCATATCAAGGTTACAAGTAGGAGGAGCTAACTCCGGGGTCCAAAGTAGCTTTGGATGTAACTGTGACTAACACAACGAAGGAGATGATAATATAACACTTTAAAAATGAGAATTTATGTACCAGGGTCACACGAATGAGACTTTCCGCGTGCCGTAACAGGAGAACGTACAAATATTGACGCAAACTATTTGTTTAGAGACGACTGGTGCATCGGACGAACGCTTGCGTATACGTGTACAAATACACGCAGCAATGCATTTTATACATCGTAAAGTAAACAGTATGATTGTAGTCCCTTCAAATGGTCTATTACAGAGACATCAGTAGACAATAGCGATGATTTTTTTCAAGCATTCTTGCAATTAAATATCTCGTTATTTGTCTAGAAATATAAATAAATAATATATGCTGTTTTCATAAAGACGGATTAATTTTCTTATCTGGGTTGGGAGGTCAAACACAAAAACTTTCGTAGAAGTCAACAATCATCCAGGCTCCATATGGAAGATTTGAGCGTAATCGAGAAATCGCTAGCAGGTCCCACTGGTCCCCTAAAATTCTTACCCTGCGCCCACTCGTCTCCCCATAACAACCAGATAAATATTTTTACTACTTATTGTTTTATATTTTTAGCGTAGTAAGACTTTTATTTTCACAATTCAAAGTGTTTTTAGAGTAAGCAAACTTGCCTTAAGAACGTAGAAAAATAATAAAACAGAGTTATTTCCTTTGGGATTTTCTTTTGATCTTTGAAACCCTACTTATTCTTCAGTCAGAGAAAGTACAATATAAAAGTGAAAATATACAATTTGTAAGTCGAATGTTTATTTCAGTTCACTTGTTTGACTTGTAAGTGTTGCCAGTGTTGCCACGTAACGAACGAAATTACCCAATTTGATTGGACGGGTTTGTTTGAAATGTTTGTCTTCTCAGTTGGGTAGGAGGAACATGGTTCAAATATTGTTAACGAGAAAGTTTGTATTAATGTTTGTTATTCTTCACGCATAAACAGCTGAGCGAATGATAACGAAGATTAAGGTCTAGAAAAGGATATAAACTGCTTTTTGTCTGGAATCAGCATTAAACGCGGGCGCGACCTTCTCACAAAAAAAAAATATCGTAACAATACTGTAACCTACTGTAACAATGATTTTCTAAAGGTGTCAAAATAAGTTTCTGATCTCGTACCTAAATCGAAATTTTGTCCCACCTTACTCAAAATCTGCAACATTTATCCTAAACAGCTTGTCTAGTACCTAGTATATAGATACAAATACAGAATGAATCAATAAACTGACTCTCTTTGCATAAATTATGAGTAATTTGTATAAAATTATTTCGAAAGAATCTTCGCACCTTTAGCAGATGACAGTGAATCTTCTTATCGAATCTGTTCTTACAGGTTCAGCAACACGAGTTTGACTCCCCTGGTGTTGCACATGCCATAGGCCACGGGGACTAATTCCCATCCGGTGGGCCGTGTGCTTGTGTGCCAACCTAAGCTGTATAAAAAGAAAAGCTATATATTATTCTGTAAGCTGGTGTAGTAGTCCATTATACTTATAAACTACAATTTGTTGACAGTTGAACATTAATCTCCAAATAAAAGATGTTCAAACTTCAGTTTAGCTCTGCCCACAATTCGACAAATGTCAAACTTTTTTTGTTTCATACAATCGGTGTTTACTTTATAATAAGAAATTATTAACGTGATTTGTGTCAACAAATAATTACAAGGTAAAACCAACAGAAATCTGTTACTATGACACATTAAAATACTAGTTACCTACTAAAATATATCATGGCCGAATGAACGCATCAATATAATTAGTAAATAATATAATATTATTAGTGGTTATTTACTAGTGGTTAGTTTTATTAAACAAGTACCTACCTTGTGAATTTGTATATCGGTCAATCTGGTAGACCACAGTGATGACGTCGAAGTTTTGTAAAAAAAAACAAAGCTGTAGGAAACTCGGAAACGACGGTTCTTAATATAATAACAAGCGTCGGTAGCTTAGTGGTTAAGGAGTCGGCCTTACGATCGAGAGGTCCTGGTTTCAAATCCTGGTCTACACTACTGAAGTGAACCCACTCCTAGCACAAGCAATTTAGCTTAGTTGGTTAGAGGAAGTATTAGTTACATCGATAATTTCGGTTGCTAATATTATTTTTAAACAAAAATGTTCTTCTCTTATTGCTTAGTCAAACGATTAAGATATATGTACCAATACCATATCCTTGCCAGGGATGCTTAAGACCGTATTAAGTGGAAGAGGACAAGCCCCAAAACAGATCACGGATTGGGAAGTGAAAGCCTCGGCTGCATTTAAAGTTCACACTGAGGTGATGATAAGTTGTTCTATAGATAGCCACACTTTCGCGTTTATATATACTAGCTGACTCGGCGAACTTCGTACCGCCAATATTTTTCCGCCCGCGTGGCGTCAGATCCCGTTCCCGCTGCACCCTCTACTATATTAAACATGTATTATACATATAAACATTCCTCTTGAATCACTCTATCTATTAGAAAAAACTGCATCAAAATCCGTTGCGTAGTTTTCAAACATACAAAGGGACATAGGGACAGAGAAAGCGACTTTGTTTTATACTATGTAGTGAAGTAGGATTCTTTTATTTTACTATCCACCTCTTACAATAGAAAATGAAAAGCTTTTGTTAAATATGTATCCTTCCTACCAAGGACAGTGTAAACCGAACCAATATTATACTCAATATTAATATATTTGTAAACCAGATAAGGAGCGGGAGAGGCCTATGTTCAGCAGTGAACTATGTGTGGCTAATATTATTATAATGATGATGATGATGAAACCAGATAGTGACAAGCACTTACAAGACATACCTAGACCTAGTGTGGGGCCACCGGAAATGTAACTACAAATATTGATTTATTTATTCATTTACTTGTGGTCTTAAAAGTCGATAGTTGTGGGTACGTGTTGATATAAGTTTGAGAAACCCTGCCTCATTAAACAAATATCAATTCGTTGGCCGACGTATTATACAATAGAGTGATGAATATATGGGATTGATACGTATTTTGACGTTTATAACAGTCGTCGACGTATGTCAATCCTGTACATTTAAGAGGGGCTGTTCTATCCAAACGTTTTCAATCGAAAATCGACTGTTAAGTTGGAATGCGATGACAGCATCTACCCACATCGACTCCTTATGATGTAGGTATTATTAAGTCTTAATAATAGCAATAAAAAAAGGTAAAATGAACTATATAATCGTATTCGTCATTTTCTGAAGCAAAACTTGTTTTTAATTACCAAAGGTATATGACCGGCATTCACCTTGGAATGGATCAGATCAATACTCCTTCTATTATGTACAATTATATTTAGTTAAGTTCTCGGTAGAATTTAAATTATCTATTTTAGTTATATTAAAAAAAGTTAGTAATTTCTTTTTGTGAATTTGTTTTGATAATTTTTCTGAGGTCTGTTGACGACAAAGTGATTTTTTTTTCTTGTAACACGAAATAGAATGGTGGGATTTTTTTTTCTTATTAAAAGATAATATTGTTTGTCTATTTTCGTCGGAATTCGACTAAAATAAAGAAGAAGTAATGGTGTGTGTGATAACCAAGAAAGACCTGGAAACAGATTATTTCTAGACAACTACAAAAAATACGTTTAGTTGCTGGTCCAGTAATGGTCTTTCATGTTACTGGTAAAGTAATGGTCTTTCACGATGTTAAATTTTTCATAAAATATTTACAAAAAAGGGTCCTTTACCTGTTGCGATTGGCTTTAGCCAGTCTAGTAGTAACTGTATTAGAGCAAATCGAGTACTATAAATGTTAGAATTTACGAGAAATATATGAGAATTCTTAGAAATTTGACATACTTACCACGCTTTTTTTTTACATTTTTTCCTTCACAATTTTTTCTTTAAACTTCTTCTCTAGTTAACCTACATACACACTCTTCATTATAAATTGCAACTCTCACCTATCAGACGGATGCTTCGAAGTTTCTGTTCAACTACCCTCAAAAATACCTCGTTTCTTCGTTATAAATCTCTGCACGACACCTTCGGGTTAATTTCCTAAGGCCATAAATCCACTCGAGACGGCTTAGTAGTCTCTTACGCTGGCAACACTGGTGTATAGTTAGTTATTTACTACCTCATGTATGGACCTTTAAATATCTGAAGTGTTTTGCTATTAATATATTCGTGTTTTAATAATGATCTTCTAACAAAATAAAGTAAACAATGATACTACTAGACAATCTAAAAAGTATGTGATGAGGCCGTCAAACTGAGTGCCAACATTGTTAACATATTTTTAATGGTGACTCTTTTTGCTGAGACTTTGCATTCGGCTTTCCATCAGGTAAGGTGAAGTCAAATTGACGTGTTCTAAAATTAAATAAAAAAGCCGTTGCTGTAAACCGGAAATTGCGAGTCGGAATCGCGCACGAAGGATTCTGTACAATTATCTAACCCCTCTTTAAAATGACGTTTGTTGTTTGGAAACCCCCCTTACGTATTTTATTTTACTTCTTTTAGTATTTGTTCTTATGGCCATGGGTTCAAGTTCCGGTTGGACTGTTGATATTTTCCGATCTTAAATTTAAATAGCATACCAGTTAATTAAAAAAAATCCTAATGAAACAAGTTCGTGTTATGTTCCCTGCGGTAGCCAGAGCTCACTGGATAGCTTTTGTGCCGTCAGTGGGAAGCCCAAAGGCCATTTCTACTTTGTCTTCTACACTGACTGCACAGAAACGCCCTGTGTTTACAGGGTCGGCAGCACGAGTGTGACTCCCCTGGTGTTACACACGTTCATAGGCCACGGTAACCACTTTCCGTCAGTTGGGCCATGTGCATGTCTGCCACCTCAGTGTTATAAAACAAGTTTAACATAAAAAGGAAATAAAAAAGTGACTTGAAGTAGTAAATTGTTAATTTAACTGATTTCAGTGTTTTCTTTATCATCTTTCTATCAAAAATTAATGTCTAATTTCAACTCATCTTAAAATAAATCTTCACATTTATTTCATCTTTCCATAGCGTTACTTTACTACTTCACCAACCTTTTATTTCTCTAATGAGATCTATTTTGACATTCCATTGCCTTCCATCTCGATCCCATAATTTGAGTTGAAACAGAACAGTGACGTCACAAGTACAGCCTGCGCGTGACTCCAGGTACATACTTGCTTTATTCTCGTCCATGGTCACTGACCACAAGGGACCTTTGCTTGGGGTGACTGTTCTACCAACTCCTGTAGACCCCTCAACCAATCCAAAATTAACTACACGAGAGTTCTTTTTATAAAAGCTGTGGATGTAATACGTCCAGTATCCATTGACCTCCTTCGTTCTTTAGTGTTCTTATTTTAAAATGTGAAATAAAGGAAGTTGTGTGGTTGGCGGGGATCAGGTTACACTAGATGCGTTTGCGCATGAATGTTGCTGGGTTCTTTTTTCAATCATATGTTTTCTGGTTGTTTTGTTAGCCTTGGAAGAATGTCTGGTTACTGCACCCTGGGTTGATGTCTGTTTATTTATAGCTGTAAGTTTTTCTCGTTTCTCTATAAAGAGCCTTTTACGCCCACTTGATGTTCTTTGGTTCAGTTTTATACTCACGTAATTTAATGAAGACATATGTACCTAAGTTCGGTGTGGTGGTAATTTCAATTGTCACGGGTTTGATTCGATTAGGATTTCTTTTCGGGTGCGGTTTTATCGGACTCGAACCGACTAAAACTGCACGCCATCTTGGGTCTCGAGTGCCAGGCCCAATAAAGCTTTTCTCTCGCACCCCAGCTGCTGTCCATGAGCGATCTCCGGCTTTGAAATGACACCCTAGGATTCCGATTAGCACCAAAGAACATTTAACTTAGAAATATATTAGGATAGAACGGCCATACCTACGCCGTGGCGACATTTTCATTGTTAATAAATATTCACGAGAGATAAGAAATACCTTTATTTTCCAACTTTATTTCTCCGTTTTTATTATATAGTTAGAAATAGCACAATATGGCATATTCACGGTATTTTTAACGATGTTATTACAAGCTAGTCTTAACAGTACCGAGTAAGCGTTCGAAAGTTCCTGTCTCATAGGACAGGAATTGACTAAACAGTTGCCACGCGTTTCCCGCTTACATGGCATGGTAATTCTACACGTTCATAAATCCAATTCTGCATGACTATTCCATCTGGGCTAAGTCAACCTCACTGGGTAGTCGGTACATCTGCTGAACAACAAACGAGGCTCTGGTGCAAGCTTTCAGGTTTGGGAGGATAAGCCCACATACCGACCAGAAATAATAAACAGACCTCGGCTTCCAAAGAGCAAAGTTTTATTTGAGAACGTAAAAGTAGTCAAATCGATTAAGATAGGAAAAATTGATTCAGTCTAGGCGGGTTTTGGTAGACGCTCTACTGTCGCCTCAAAGACAGATATAAAGGAGACATTTGGATTGGTTCGGGCGAGGTCTGGTTGCTTAGTGGTCAAAACATTGCCCCTACAGGGGCTTACAAGGCAAAGTTCGCTTGTTCAAACCCCGCCAAAACCGATTAAATTTTTCCTATTTTAATTGATTTCAATATTTAACATGCAAAACGCTTTAAAATTTCATTCAAAACGTAAAAGTAGTATCTCGAGTACTACGAATTTTCATTATGAGTCTCTGCAACCAATGAAACAACAGGAAAATCTATTAACAAAAAATCATTTAGAGATACTCTAAATACGCGTGTACATGCTGTGAATGTTGCTGGCTGTTCACGGAAATGGTAAAAGTAAACGAACCTCTAACTGTCATGTTAAACAATATAAAATAATGAACAGAACATACACCCACACACGGAATATTTTGATCTACAGATTGATTAATGATTACCAAATCTCCTAACGGTGAACCTAAACAATTTAATCTGACATCTATGTCATTTGTTTGCCTGTGGGTTGATTGTCATTTGAAACAATTTGATGAAGTTCGAAATACAAACTAATACGATATCTACGTCACATTCCTCACATTTCAAACATTAATGGTAGTTAAGATATCCACACTAATATTATAAATGGAAAGTGTGTGTGTGTGTCTGTTTGTCCTTCTTTCATGCCTAAACCACAGAACCGATTTTGATGAAATTTGGTATAGGGGTAAATTAGACCTTGAGAAAGGACATATGCTATGTTAGGTCGCGATAAACAATATCCACGCGGGCGGAGCCGCGGGCAAAAGCTACTGGAAAAAAAAATTTGTCAGTCATCCATTTCATTTTTAAATTCCGACAAATCTTCGAACACGGTTGGACCGATTTTGACGGAGTTTTTACTTGCAAATAGTATTTTTTCTAAAACGTGACTGTTGCTACGTTTATTTTAGTAAAAGTATTAAAGAAACCCAGACCTAAGTTCCCGCTGCGCTCGGGCGCAGTTGCGGGCACATCAAGTTTGTAATATAATGTGTGTGTACTTATACTAATATCTGTACCATGTCATTGGGAAATTTTGTGGCCTCTGTAGTCACTAAACTGAACAACCAATGTTTCGTTACATCACATCAAAAACGTAATCGTAACCACAGAAATTCCTAAAGAAATCGAAAATGCTTTTAAATCATAGCTTTTTAAAACTATATATTTAAGAAAAATATAAATTTCAACCTTAACTTCTAAGAAATAAGGTTGTAGAATGTTTTGTGTGTGATGGTGGGATGTGGGACCAGAAAGTGGTTAGCCGTTGGACTGGTCTTGGCTTGTCCCGACCAGTTCTGTCCCGTTTTGTCTTATTTTTGTTTTGCACGAAGCACTGACCACCACAACAAAAGGTCTGTGGGCATGGTTTGTTTTTTTTTTTCTACAAGGAGCATTGCCTTGGATGATCTGGCGTTCGAACTCTGGTTGGTTTAAGTTTTGATGTATTATAACTATTATAAGGATTTTAATGAGTTACATTTTTGTAGTTTTATGTTTTTTTTCACTTGTAGACAATGTGTAATAATAATAAATAATAAGCTACCTTATTATTTTCAAAAAAAAAAATAAAACAGGTGGAATGCCTCTCATTGGGAAGCTGGCAGGAATCGTGTAATAGATAATATTATGATACGTGTACGGTACGTAACAAAATATCCATTATCTCTTTGTCTCCTAAGCATTCAGATACTACTAGATACATCCAATCGAGTCGAATTTTTTGTAGTTGATATACGGGACTATCTTTGTTAAAAAAAGAATATCATCTTTGCGTGGCTCCCGATTGCATATCGGAAGTCACGCTAAGATGATCGCCAGTGCCCAAAATCTGTGAACAGACACTGAAATAAAACTTAATGTATTTCCAAACCAAAAAATACCAATATTTATTTTTAATTTAAGATTATTGATATTATGTCGTCATCGTCACTGATAGTGCAAAAACATGTAAAAGATATTCATAAGTACGCACTTAGTTGTGTGACACAAGAAATTTTGTAAACACTATATTATTACACCATATTGGTTCCCAGTGAGCAAATAAAACGAAACGAAATAAAAAAAAGTAAAGTTCTTTTTTTGAACTGTCCAACGGGTTTTAATTAAATTTGGAACGTCAACAACTTACAATTAAGTTTAAAAAATTGTATAGTTTCATCATAAGTTTTTGTTTACCGAGTTCAGTCGATGACGCCTAATGACTGCTGTCTAATGACTGCTGTCTAATGACAGCCGCTCCCATAAAAACCGTGGGAGCCAAATTAAAAGGAGCGGAAGGTGTAACCCTGACAGCCTCGGATGATACAGAGAACTACGCTAGAAGGATGAAGATGATGATGATGATGTCTTCTACTTTAATGTACCTATCAGCCAATCTTGTCTGTTGTACGGACGTCTTAAGTCACTGAACGACCTCCATCCTCCATGAGCGCGAGCCTGGGGGTGACAGGTGGAGATGGACGTCCCCTTTTTTCTGGGTAAAGAGGGGGGCCTCCGTACCCTTTGAGCCTTCGTATGGGCTGGTGTCAAAAAATTGCATATTTAGTATTTTGCAAATTTACAGAATACTTCAGTCGTGTGTTCTTAACAATCACGTGTCTAGTTCAGCAAATTAAATTTGCCTATGTTTGACGGATCTTTTAATACAAACTCTGAAAACAGTACATCCATGTTGTCAAGTGATTTGGGTCTGACCTCTGTAGGGACAGGGTTGCCACTTTTTGGAACAATAAAATGTACATTAGTGTTTTGGGTCACAAAAATAAAGAACGTAAGATAATTCTTTTGTGTTAATGGACATTGTTGTCCCCGTGACAGGCAGTTTGAATAACAGGGACGCAACCCTGGGTTTTAATCTATTATTTTCACACTTGCAAATGTGTCTTTTATATTATATCTTTGTTATCTTTTCCATTTTCATTCGACAATGTATCCGATATATGACAATATGCTTGTTTCTATGTATTTACAAAAAAGGATCTAATTATATTTATACGCATTCTAGAACCCATTACCTACACAAGCTCGTGCAGCTTTGTTTACTAGTCAGCGTTGTGTACAATTTTGTAAAATATTAAGTTATTATTTTCTTTTCGAGCATAATGTGTGTAATGTGTAAGCCAGTACGCGGCTTCGACGCAGAATATAATATTCTGAAAAGACCACATACAAATTCGCAAAACACTATAAATCTATCAACACTAAATAATAGAGTTTGGTAACCCTAGTAGTGACAGATGTCACTTTGACCGCTGTCAAAGTCAGAAAGCGTAGGCAATGGAATCTCTTAAAGAAGTTAATTCTTCTTCAATTTAAATTACGAATGACAAAACTGCTATAGGTAATATCGTTTGGATTTTTGCAATATTGGTAGTATATTATAAATAAATTTCTGCAAAAGAAATTCACGTCTTATATTTTGACGTTCAGTTTTATACTTGAATAGATAAAGCCTTGCTATGAAATTATAACTTGGTATACAAATATTTTATTCCAAATAAGATGAGTTTCTCCTTTTGTCTGTATCTATGTATCCGTGATATTGTAGAAAAGGACAAGTGTGAATTCAATATAAATGTACAGTAGGGTATCCAATCATTTCACAAAAAACGAAAGACAAACCTTCATTTTGTCAAAATTATAGTTGATAAACTTATCATTTTACAAAGTATTGTTTAATAAATTACTCATTAGACAAATTACTTATTTGGGAAAATATCATTATGCCCTAACATCATTGCACAAATCGTTTTTTTTTTAATCATGTTAGTTGGCAAAACAAGTTTACCCTTCAATTATTGTCTTGAATACTCAAAAGTTAGTGACAGAAATGAATCTCTGCAAAGCCGACTTCACGTGGTCTTTTTTGCCCTACCCCTAGAGTGTTATTTAATCTCCGCGCAGGGGCGGAAGGGTGAGGCGGCCCACGAGCTGAGGAGCAGGTGGTTATAAAGTCCGCCGCTGGGGCTGAGGCTGGCCGGCCCAGCCGTCCAGCAAGCCGAAGCTGCGGTGGTGGGCGTTACAACCATCTGCGACGACAAGCTCGTGTGGGCCCGCCGGAGCCCCACAGCTCCGGAACTGTGCCAGAAACGATGTTTGCTACATATTACATGCCTACTGTATGCTACACGCGTGGTTGATGCTTGCTTGTTTGATTGTTTATTAACTAACTTTATTTTGACAAATGAAAATTTTTAAAATATTTTTTTTTTACTATTCAAGTATTTTCTATGTGATACATTTCCAAAACCTATATTTATCAAATGTTTCTTTTTGAAGTATGTTTGCAAAATGAAAGTTTGTCATATGTTTTTTGTCAAACAATAGTGAACCGTACAGTAGACAAAGAAAATACGGTCGCCCTTTCTCATATAAAGTTGTATGTGAAGGTACAACTGTATCTTTTTCGACTGTACTTACCCATTTCCCTCTAGTAATAACGTGACCTAAAACCTGAAAAGGTCACAAGTCACAACCAAATCTAAAAGTCAAAACCACTCCAGTTGAAGCCACAAACGGGCTGTAGTTATTTGTCTATTTATATATTCCGACCAAGTGTTCAGTTTACTTGTGAACACATTGGTCTGTTTACACTGGGTATTTCTGGCGCTCGCCGTGTGTTCGTGTGTTACACCACGTGTGGCCTGTGAGCGTACGGCTCTCCGACTCAATAACAAGTCGTGCCCTTTGATTTTGGACACGTTTCTGTGTATGTGCCATTTACGTTATTTAAAAATAAAACTCACGTTGATTGAACGTCAAACTAAAAAGAAAGAATTGCGGTTAATGAATGGAAATTGAAAATAGAATGGATAACAAATCATTTCTTTTATTGTTTGAAAACGTGGAGCGCTCAATGATGATTGTTGTAAGCATTCCAGCTTGCAAAATTTGACTTTCTCAAGTAAATAATGCAATATTTGCAAGTTAAACAAAAACTGGTGAATAAGAAATTCTTTAACCTTAAATTCACATACATACATATAATCACGCCTTTATCCCCGGAGGGTTAGGCAGAGGTGAATTAACACCCACATTTCACCAATCTGTATTCGGTCCCACGTAACAGAGGGTTAGCCATTGCCGTATTCCGGGCACTATTGTTGACTCGAGCCATGCATCTGAGGCTGAGTCTGGGCTGTACATATCTGTCTGATGTTAAAGTTAATCAGCCCTATCCTTTAGTCGCCTTGTACGACACCACATGGGAAGAGAATCGGCAAAGTAGAATTTACTTTAATATGTATCAATCAGTCAGGCGATCGCAGGCCACGGCTGGACAAATACCTGTCCCAATGTTGGGACCATTGAGCCTACTGTTTCCGTGCTGGCTAAACGGGTTGAATATGTATAGCTTATGCAATTTCCCAATCAAATTGAATTCATATTTCAAGAGGTATTCCTATAAAATTGTACTTTGCTTAAAGTTTCTCTGTAAATGACTTCTCTCGAAGCCGAACCAATTTATTTTACTTTCAATAAAGAGAAATTGATCGCGTTCAAGGATCAGTCGTTCGCAGAGTTGGTCTAGAAGAAATAAAATCGCTGAAAAGTTTTTTTTTTAGCACTATCTGTTGTGAATATCGGCCCTTTGTTAATCTGATACCAGCACTCTAGTTCACGAGTCTGCTCTGTGTCACCAGGCACTATCTGAAATAGTTTCGATAAGAAATTTTGGGAAAGGTTCACAAATGTATGTTTCTTTGCTTTAAGACGGTTGTACACATTGAGCCAAGACTGGAGCAGTGTGTTGTGTCAACGTATAATGTTCTAAATGGATAATGTCAATAAGAAATATAGTATTGATTTTTATGCGTGTTTACAAACAATTTATTTATTTATTATCATAAATTACAAATACAGGTAGATACAGGATGTCATGTTCATAAATTAGGGTAACACTGTATTTAGCCTCGCGGCATGCAATATTTAAAGAAATTTAAATGTAACACATTAACAACAATAAAACTAACAACTTAATCAAATCATAAATTAAATACATGTTAGTTTAAATTACAATCATTCAAGTAATCATCCACAGAGTAGAAACATTTCTCTAGTAACATTTTTTTAGCAAATTTTTTGCAACGTCAATACAAGGCTCCTCAAGGATTATCTTTGGTAGACGATTAAATATTCTAGGAGCCATACAGAAAATGCTCTTGTTTAAGTATGCAGTGGAGTTAGAGGGAATAGAAATTTTTGAGCTATGTATCTTAGATTTAAGCTTCTCGAACAAATCAATATTCTTTTTTACGAAGATAACTGTCTCTAAGATGTACATTTAGATGTGAATTTGCTCGCTGCAGACAATAACCTACTTTTTGTTCTTCATCATCATCATATCAGCCACACACAGTCCACTGCTGAACATAGGCCTCTCCCATAGACTTCCAGAACGACCGATCTAAAGCAGCCCAAAAAAGTTCTGGGATGGCGACCGCCGGCACACGTAGTGTACGACGCCCAACGGCCCAGGTGGAAGGACGACCTCATCATGGTCGCCGGGAAGCCCTGGATGCGATCTGCTTTTGTTCTCAATTATATCAACTCAATAAATTACAATAGGTATTCTAAATATGAATTAACATTATGTCAATGTTGATCTTTTCAATCAGATATTTGCTGGTCTAGCATCTTGACCAAATATGTACGGCCGGCTTTAGATGGGCTACCACTCTTATGTTGAATATAAGGTATACACTTGATATCCCTCGGGACATAGGAAACCCAAATTCATAGATCTCATACGGATAACTAAAAGCAATTTTCAAAGAGAAAAAATCTTAAGGCCGTTGTGATTTTAGTTTCAACTGTCAAAGTCACTTAGAATTTACCATTAAACTATCGATATATACCTATCTATTAGCAACATCTGGGGCTACCTTAAGCAACGTCTGGGCCCCTCCAGACGTTGAAGTTGGGTTGAGTTTGGATCAAAACTAGCCAGACCTGGAAGTCGGTACACCTACTTTCTATATGATTCTGGCGCAGGCTTTTCTCACGGGACTGTAATGTCGCTTTCATACTTTTATGAAAGCGTCTTCTGACTTCCCAGCCCAGAAGGAGGAGTGAGCAGACTTTGGACTCATAGGTGATCCTTCGTTGTATATATAACTACTTGTTATATAGACTATAACGATTTCTTAGAAGGACCTGTTTCTTCGTATTTATAGTAAATAAAACCGGCCAAGTGCGAGTCGGACTCGCGCACGAAGGGTTCCGTACCAGAAAAAAAAGCTAAAAGGCTCAAAGACATAAAAAGAGCTAAAATATCACGTTTTCTGTATGGGGGCACCCATACAGAAAACGTGATTTATTAGTATTTTTATTTTGTTTTTATTATTTTTTGTTTAAGAAAATCAAAAAAAAAAAGCAGAAGTACACAATCTGTGAAAATTTCAACTGTGTATATGGTTCTTGAGATTCAGCCTGGTCAGACATACGGACGGACAGCCAAGTCTTAGTAATAGGGTCCCGTTTTTACCCTTAGGGTACGGAACCCTAAAAGTTACACTTATCATCATCTTCATGATGATGAGACGTATTTGCCTAGGTCAAGGTGACCTCGGAGCTCAGGGTCTGCCTTCCGGATCTTCCTCATCCACTTCACATGATCTTGGGCGTCCATGGTAGTAACACCATTATAGCAAAAAGTTACACTATTTGTATAAAAGAAATAAATCGAATAATCTGCAGCGCTCACACATCTGTGGCACGCGGCCTAGAGATCTGTCAGTGCGTAGCGTGTGTGACATTGTTCGGGTTCAGCGGCGCACACGCATCGCATAGCTCGCGTAGTGAACTTCTTATTGAGCATGCAGTGTCCTACCTACTCTGGAGTAGTAACATAAGTACAAACTGCATGTCTATATGTACCTTTTCATACGAATTCACTACATAGTATAAAACAAAGTCGCTTTCTCTGTCCCTATATCCCTTTGTATGCTTAAATCTTTAAAACTACGCTACGGATTTTGATGCGCTTTTTTAATAAATAGAGTGATTCAAGAGGAAGGTTTATATGTATAAAACATGTTTAATATAGTGGAGGGTACAGCGGGAATGGGATCTGACGCCACGCGGGCGGATAAATATTGGCGGTTCGAAGTTCGCCGGGTCAGCTAGTTATAAATATTAAAATACAACTGTATCTTCTTTGTCGACAGTACATATACATAGGAGGTAGGACACGACGGTATTCCCGTCCAATTGAGCATTCCGACTGGGGAAGTACCTCCGCCCTACAAAATACCGAAAATACAGAGCTCACTGGAGAGGTTCCTGCATTGTCTTCTACACTGACGGCACAGGAACTCTGTGTTTACAGAGTCGGCAGCACGAGTGTGACTCCCCTGGTGTTACACACGTCCATAGGCCAAGGTAACCACTTACCATCAGATGGGCCGTGTACTTGTCTGCCACCTCAGTTGTAAAAAAAGTTACGCCTCTTTCCCAGTGGGGCAGGCAGAGACCATATGTTACCACTTACCACGATCCTGGCACAAATCATTCGCTTCTACTTTCATAATTGTTTTCATAAATGCTCATTAGTTTTGGGTCATTTCTTTAAAATGCCTTCGCGCTGATTGACATACCTATGACCAGGTCACTCCAACCGGGACGGCCATTCACCCTCGCTTTATAAATGGATTGCTGTCTGTATGTCCTCATCATAATCATATCAGCCACACATAGTCCACTGTTGAACATAGGCCTCTCCTATAGTCCGCCAAAACGACCGATCTAAAGCGGCCCGCATCCAGCGCTTCCCGGCGACCTTGATAAGGACGTCCTTCCACCTGCCCGTACGTTTCTGTATGTATTGTATATTATGAAAATATAAAATCTGGCAACCATACAATGCAGAAATACAATATCTGTGGCTAATGCTATCGCTTTGTGCCAATATTGTGTTGTGTCCATGGCAACCATGTAACTAATAATTAACATTGTATGGAGAGAAAAAGAATCTTCTGGACCATCAAGTTGAATTCGCGTAAAATTGAAAGTTCACATTGCCAACATATTGTTACCGAAATTGTTTCCGACAACATATTGTTGAATTATGAATGTTGAATCACATAAAGTTTATATAAATAAAAATGTTTCTGGCCAGTTACTTCAAGAAGTATCACCATAGTGGCTACCAAAGGTTCAAAGACCCGAGACAGAATAAATAATAGTACAGTGTTGCCAATAGTACGAAGATATCAATGTTGAATAGAATAAAAAGTGACTCAAAGAAATTGAATGCAGTTTCAATCTTCTGGCATCTATTGGTTCTTTCAATATTATTCTAAGTGAAGTGAATATTTGTGTAAGGTAATCGTAATAATCTATTACGTAAAGTGTTATAACGCTTTAGTTTTGTTTATAGACTATCTATTATTATATTCATTATTATGAGTTAATTAACATCATAACGACGATAATCTTGTTATTCTAGGTATTCATTACTATTTTAAATACTTTTTCACGCACCGCACGGGGATTGTAAGAAGTTTCCTTCTTCTTACAAAATCGTCTGAGGAGGCTGTTGAGCTGAAGTTTACCGTTGTACCATTATTGGTATTTATAATGATGACGATATCTGAGCTTACTATTAGTCGAGGTGAACGTAATCACCTTATTTTTAAATCAAAATTTGACAAAAATGTTTGCATTGCACCTTGAATGCACCTGTTCAAGGCTTGTAAGGGGCTCCTTATTATTTCTCATGATGTAGCTTATCATGGCTTTTGCGGTGGCAACGAGCGCCTGATCCCCCAACCTCAAGAAAGTTTGCGTCAAAGCATGCTCATCAAACTAGCTAAAATGTGACAGCTAGCGAGGAGTAAGGTTGGCTTTAGTCGCGAAGATTTTTCATGCTTAATATTCAACCCAATATTCAATTCAATATTCGATAGTTCGTAAGAATATTTGTAGACACACTCCACCGTCGCCTCAAGAAATTTGAATTGGTCAGCTCGAGGTCTGGTAGCTTAGTAGTCAAAGCATTGCCCAGTAAGGCAAAGATCGCAGGTGCAAACCCCGCCTAGACCGACTCAATTTTTTTCTACTTCATCTGAGACGAAAGCTATTCTAGGTATTAAATGTTACTTTTTTAATTTATAAAGCAACCGTCGACGAACTATGAGTCCAGAGTTATGTAAAGTACTTTCTCATCAAATATTCTCAAGTTGAAGTAAAAGGATTTCTTTTAAAATTGCTTCATCTTAACAGAAAAGGCTTACGTAAAGATGGCGGATGGTGAGTCAGGGTTAGTTCAGACTTGATGTAGTGAAACTCATTGAATATGATATAATATATGTTACTTGCTTGGATATATAAATAAATGTCAACTACTATCATTGGACTAGTTTATTTTTTTTCTTTCTCAATTAGAACATACCTTTTCTAATCTTTATTTGGCATAAACCATCGTCTTTTCTGCTCCTCTAGACAAGTGGCAATTCGCTACCCGGCGTTTGATGGAATAGAATGACGAATGTATGGGATTTGACGTCTATGACATCCGTAACGCATGTCACAAACGTCAAATCCCATACATTCGTACATTTCCAATCATATCATTAAACTGCTGGAAGTAATAATATAGAGTATTTCGCAGAGTAAAAGTTTTGAAATGTTCATGTATTCACCTCTATTTCCTATGTGTCGCATGCAGAGACAGCAACCTGCAAACTGCTTCTATTTTTACACACTCCACAAGCTTCATCCACTTCATAAAACTAATCTTACAATAATTTTCTTTCATTTCATCCTATAAATAAAATATAATAAAGTTTGAAATAAAGTCACAAATATCTTTTTTTTTTAAATAGTTTTGTAAGGTGTTTGGTTAGACTCGATAAATCGAAGAGTTACACCAAAAATATTCCATTTTGTTAGATTTATAAAACTAAAAGCAAAATCTGAAGTTGCGATATCTTGTTAGACTGAAGTTGATCCTAAAACACTACCTACTATGGCGGTATTACGTAAATGTAAGCTTATTATCCCTCGGGAACATTATTATTCGATGTCTGCCGAGAATTGAAGGAGTCGATGTACAATAGAATATGCCCTGGATTGAACGTTGTAAGGAGCGCACAATCTGTTAAAGAACGTCGAGTTTATTTTTAACTTTTGAAAAATTAGGGGTAACTTGTAATTCTCAAGAAGGACCGATTTTTAGTGTACCAATTTTGAATACCACCATAAGTATTCCATACATCTATGAGGTAATTTTGGTGGGATTTGGTTTAGAGTTATACAAATTAGTGCACCTAATGGTCTGTTATTATATATCACATAGTTCATATATCTTTTACTTTTGACGTCTGATAAATAACGAGTTATTTAAAGGCTCACAGCGAACCTGTTAAGTTTTATTAAAATAGTTTTGTAATAGTTGATTTCTGTGTTAATTGAAAATTTGTCCATCTTTACAAGCTCAGAAATATTTCAGACTTGGTGGCAGAATTTCTCAGACTAATATGCATAATCTTGAATTTTAATAGGTACATTAAGGGATTTATTAAACTGAGGGTAGTTCGTATATTTGACTTTGAGGTAGGTTTTCTTTCCTTTACATAATTAAAAAATGTTCTCACCAGAAAAGCGGTGTAATTATTTGAGCTTGTAGCATAATGAATTTTGCCCTATAATTTTTTTTCTTTTTTCAGGTAAATTCCGACTTTGCCGGATAAGCGCGATTGGTTTACTGCGGGTATGTTTTTAGTGTTTTAAAACCTACAAATAGGAGCAGGTAAGGTATGAATCATCATCTCAGCATTGTATAATCACGCCGAAATGACTTAACGAATCTGGATGAAATTTAACACATAGATTACTTATAAGTAAGTCATAGACTATTCGTATAAGATTCGTAGACCATAGTCTGAAAAAGTACAAAGAAAATTAAGTCATCACGTGAATCGGTTCCTTTGGATCCCAGGAATTAGATTAGTATTGCACATGTCATAAATAAACACAAAACTTCGGGAAACAAACTAGCTAAGCTAATTTCCATACTAATAAACCAAAGCCGAGCTCGTTAAGCCGTCACAAATTGCATTTCTGATGACACAAACGCCGGATAATGCCATTTCACATTGACCAGGCTTAAAGGTATGAGCCCACTGTAGCGATACGCGCTGACTATTGCTGGTTTATCGCTGTAACAATCCGATATCGCGTACAGTCTGTAACAAAACGCTTATTCAATTTTATTTGACAGATTATACTTTATAGAGCACCTTATATTAAAGCCTTTTATTATAAAACTAGCTGTGTGTGTTCCGCCTGCGTGGAATACTGATCCCATTCTTGCATGTATTATGCATAATAAGCCCTCCTTTTCAATCACTATTATGTTGCTGAAAACTGCTTTAAAATCTGTTGAGTAGTTTCAAAGATTTAACTACGATAACAGATAGCCGCAGAGACTTCACGTTATACTATGTAAAAATAGTGGCTTGGTTCAGCTTAGCCTAGAATAATTTCGTAAAATAATTCTAAAACCCGATTGCAGCGCCATCTAAAGGAGGATAAGTTCAGAATAGACAAAACCATCTTTGAAGTTGAATAATATAATTTATTATAAATATTACATTGTAGGCAATTACCTGTCATTTCGACCACTTTGCACTGGCCATGGTCCAGTTGGTCCGATAACGTTTTGCTGCGAAAAAACAACTAGTGAACTACATAAACAAGTATATTCAGGTTGCGCAATATTTGTACTTCGATATAACATATTTTTGCTGCTTTTTCCTTAAGAGAGTTCCTGAAGCTATTATCTGTTCGCCTTTTGTTCTGTTCGGTACTATTGTAACTTTCATTATAACAATACTTTCTTCTGAAAATAATACCTATCGCGTCAAAGCTCATCTGAAGAATAAATATTTTGGTATCAATTTGAATTGGAAATCTCAACTTACAGAACTTCTCTCCGTGACAGTACCTTTGTAGAAGAAATTCCCTATCAAGTAATTAGTTATCACAGTAATTACTTCAAAAATTGAGTCAATTTGTTTGGTGTTTAAATAATACCTATGTAGGTGGTTATATATATATATACTACTCTATATGTCGTCGTGTCGTGCTGCGATTAGAACTTAAAAAAATATCGTGATATCACAATTTATCATTTGTATGTATTCCAATGTCGAATGGCCCTGTAAATAGTTTTGTTCTAAGCTTCTTTTGACTTTGTAATATTATTACTGACTATCCCACGGACGAAGTTCTTGCAATATGTTCATCATGTATCTCGACTTCATACCGCTATCGAGAATTTCGTCACACAAAAATAATCGCAGTTACACACCCCTATGCAATAAAAAATATTCTTTATTAACAGCTAAAATAAATAAAATTCATCTAGCAAAAGAACACATGGTTTGGGAGCAGCGTGCGGCCCAAACTCATCCCAAATATAGCAAGCAGGTTGGCACCTCAATTATGGACCTTCGCAGAGACGGTACAAATATTTGCCCCAGCCGAGATTACCGCGGAAACAGATGGCGTAAGTCAAATTTTGATGAAAAAATTCCACTGTGGCTGTTTACTCTAGCTCCGAGATTGTAATGAACGCAATCCCTGTTTCCCAAAATCATAAAAAAAACCTTAGTTGAGTTATTTTTACGCGTTTTCTGTTTTAGTCGTGGGGACGTATAACATTTTTTTGGTTGTGAACTATTTGGTGAATGTTTGTTATGGTTGCTGGTGTTTGGATGCGTTATAATGCTGTTTTTTTTGGTTTTTATGCATAAAAACGTGACTTTGTGTGTGAAAAGTGTCGACTGTCTGTTCGAGGTTAGAAGTGACTGAGCTGTGCAGCACTGAAATTTTACTTACATTTGATGTAGTATGTCACACTCCAAGTTGTTTTAGGGTAGTCCCACATACCTACCCCTTCAAATGATGTAAATTTTCCTGGCAAAACGAAAAAGATATGAAAGTATCAGCCATTCTTAGAGCAGTATGCTTATCTTCCAGCTTCTAAGGTATCGGAGACCTTCCATTTCTTTCCGTCACTCTTCTCTCTACGTTCCTTCCTCTTCACTCTTATGGTGACACAACGAATGGTTTCCCGTAGCGTGTGTGCCACCCATTACATCTGACAGTAAAATTTTGATGCTCACAGTAACTTTATTGCCCCTTGTCTATGTGCTTACTATCTTAGTACATAATATAAAAAATAAATAAACCTTAATTCCTTTGTGCATTAATTATAAAGTACTACTAAAGTCAGAAGTGCTTCAAAAATTAAAACTTAACACCAAATATTCTGAATATACAGTTGTATATCTTTCCGTTCAACATCCAAGGATATTTGAACATTCATTACGAGATTTAAAGCTCAGATGAAATATAAAACATTAAACTTCGCAATCATTTCCATAATTAACAACGGGCGTCCCATTTTGGTGGTTTTAATATACAAATATAGACACTTTTCGAGGTTAAAATTAGCATTGGGTTCGACATCTGAGAATTATCTCCGACATTCCTACCTGCTTAACTTCTTATACACTTTTTTTAATCTCCATCGTTTCCTAAAACCATCTAGAAACTCGACACCAAAATTCATTTAAGTTCCGCAGCGGAAAAAACTTTGCGGAAAGTTTGTGACAAAAACTGAGTTTTATCTACTCTCAGCCGGTGACTTAAATTTCATTTAAGGGCATTGTGTGGTGAGTACAGAGAGGGACTTAGTGGTTGCTATTTTGGAAACTAAAAACGAAAAAGTTGCTACGTCGTAAGCGTCTGGTTATAGAAATAAGCTGATTCACTTCGACCCGTCTTTGTGAAGGGCTGATTAACAAACATTAAACTTGTACATTATATGGTTTTTTGTTTGCTAATAATATAGTTTTACAACGTTATATTTAGGTCAGGTTTATCTACTATTTTATGAATAGAGTTAGGCAATATGACAGTAATGTTTGATAACATTTTGTGTTACAATATTGAAATCTAAATGAATTTCAGTACCTAATTAAATTCTATTTTCAACAAATTTAATATCATCGTTATTTATACCGAATCTGTTTGCGCATTTCTTTCAATTAAGATTCAATCGTTTAATATTTATTACAAAGGTCACATACCTAGTGACATACCTAGTGGCGAAATGTGAGTCGGAAAAATGATAAGATTAAACGCACGCACTCATGCCGGTGTACCCGGCGCTGAAGTAAAGTTTATTGATTTGCCTACCTGATTGAATTCCTTTTAATTCTTCTCCACTTTTAAACAGGTATCATCAAAGAATAAAACTGTTAAAAGGAACCATTAAGATGTTTGCCGCCGGTGCTTAATAAATATCACTGTGAATATGTAAAGTCCTTATTTATATCTGACAAAGTAAACGATGATAATTAAAAGAATTTATAAAAATATCAAATGGGCCTTTATCACGGCAGCGTGATATCTTAATAACAATTATTTCATAAAAGCTGCTACCCGAGGCTCCGCCCGCGGGCTATTCTGGGAAACATGTTCAGGAATAAGTAGTCTATGTGTTATTAAATTATAAATCTATCTCTGTGCAAAATTTGAGCCGGATACGTTCAGCCATTTGAGTCTTACTTGAGTAACACTCGTATGATATGATGCAAACGTTTGGATGGGTGGATATTAGTTACTTGTCACACCAAAATGACTCAATAGATCCACATAAAATTTGACACAGATAGATTTGTCTGGATTATTCGAAATATCTTTGCCCCGGGTGATTAATTCTAATTATCATTAATTAAGGATAGCAGTATTACACTAATACATAACTAAACAACAAACACGTATCCAAATAATATATGACTGAAATAGAGAGTAGAAACGCTTGGCACGACAATGTTATCGAGCAACGTTCCTTATAGGCAATTGGCAAGTTCACACCTCAGTCCGCCCCTGCAGCCTGTGTATAAAACACCTCGATTGTGTCGTAAAACACATTTTAGATCCCACCACCAACTTTGGTGGATTACAAATGAATTATTAATGTGGGCATTCACATAAACCCTGGGCCTTTTTATATTATTCGCCGTTATTTTGTTTCTTACGTTTTCCTGGTCGATCTTATTTATGGCTGTGGTATATACCACATGTTGCATATATGACGTGCTCGAGTTAAGCCCGTAGAATGGTTCGGTCTGAATTATGAACTAGGTGATGCAAGAAATCGGGATTATTAACACTTTTCTTGTAGGTCGCAAAGAAAAAAGGGACTGGAACGTTCTAAGAAGTTGGTAATAGCCAGGGTTTTACCAAAATTTATTCGGGAAATACCAACCTTTTCACTTGAAGCACTGATTCTGTATTCCATAAATGGTCTTACTAAATTATACCTATATACCCAAGGATAAGAATTTTAGTAAGAGAAATGTTAGTGCATTGCGCTAGCTTGTTGCGTCTATCTAACCACAATCTTTAAATATTCAACTACTTCAAACATCAGAGTGTCAAGCATCAACAGTGCCAGTCTATTATGGTGATTAACATTCCAGCAATGCCTTCTATTTATCATTTCTACGAAAAATTTAACACGCATATTTTTAATCCAAAATATATTTCAACTTAATCCCAACATTTCCTCGCCGAGCTCAGGGGAAAAGCAGGCCCTTGCCAAAAAAAATTAACGCGTCCAAATTCAAGCGACATGACCCTTTATTTTCATAATGAACACTCATTCGAAATGTGCCCATCTTTATCACAGAGCCATCTGTTGATATTCTTTGTTAAACTCTCGCCTTTGTTCCAGATTGGATTTATTCAATTTCGAGACTTATTTCTTTGTCGATAAGACATACTCTTGGACTTGACTAGTATGAATAATGAAGGCATTGTTCAACATAGAGGGCGCCCGTATCACCTCACATGCACACTACTCGTTAGGGCTTCATAAGCACTTTTGTACCCGTATGTACCTGCCAAGATAACTTTTCTTATTTGTCTGTCAAAAACCACTGAATTTTCTACCCTATGTCATTGTCATAAGGCACTTCGAGTTTTGTATACGTAGGTTTAGGGATACTTAGAAATGTATGGATTATGTAAATATTGTTAGGTAAACTTTTAATTGGGATATATATTGTTTTAATTGACATTTATGACGAATAAATGTATGTTTATGTCATATTTTATGCATTTAAAGGCTCAAATTGTATTTATAGTGAAATTTACGTGGCGACAAATAGTAAAGTTGTATTTTTTAAATGGACTACAGGTTTGGACGTCAAGTGCGCAGTAACTTTTAAGTTTTAATTTTATTTATGGAACCGTAGTGTCGTATTTTTTTATGAAGGCTTCGGTTTTCTCGTCAAGAAGCATTTATTTTGTTCATCCATAAACAGGCCTAGGATTTTATCAATAAACAATTACTGTGTCGTGTTTAAATGAAGAAAAGCCATATTCTGTAGTGACAGTTCATATATGGATTTTAAGGAATCTTTACTGTCGAAAATTAACGCGACTATGATGCAGTGAAATCAAATTATTTTAACGGATTCTATTACGATTTATTTCTTACTAGCTTTTGCCCGCGGCTCCGCCCGCATGGATGTTATCGCGACCAAACATAGCCTATGTCCTTTCTCAAGGTCTAATGTACCCCTGTACCAAATTTCATCAAAAACAGACACACACATACACTTTCTCATGTATAATATTAAGTATGGATTGTGTTTTCATTATTATTTATTTTATAATACATATTTATTATCTAAGTGTTATTTTTTAGTATTATAGTATTACTAGTTGACCCGACAAACGTTTTTTGGCCTAAGAATTTTTTTATCACATAGGGGTTTGAAAGATAGATAGTAGCCGATTCTCTTCATCAGAATCGTCGACCCTTTCGGAGGAGTATGGGAACGAACATTGTGACTCGAGAATTTTATAAATTAGATTTTGTGACTGATGTTAAAAGTTCTTTTTTTTTCGTACCACTGTGGTGGCGAACAAGCACACGGCCCACCTGATGGAAAGTGGTTACCGTGGCCAATGGACGTGTGCAACACCAGGGGAGTCACACTCGTGCTGCCGACCCTGTGTACAAAGAGTTTCTGTGCCGGCAGTGTAGAAGACAAAGCAGCAATAGCAATTGGTCTTCTCACTGACAGCATAAAAACTCTCCAGTGAGCTTTGGCTACCCTACTCACCGCCCGGGAACACAACACGTTGTTATTATGGCCGCGATATTCTGTAGGGCGAAGGTACTTCCCCAGTCGGACTGCTCAATTGGACGGAAATACCGTCGTGTCCTACCTCCTACACCTCTTATCGTGACTACTTTGTTTTCTTTTTAATCTTTATTAATTGTGACATAAAATGTCCTTTTTACATGATTTCATTCTCACCTGTTTTGATCTTTGTCATCAAATCCTCTTGCCTGTGTTAGGTACTACAATAAACTTAATATGGTTCCTACCAATCTTATTACCAGTAGTAACACGACTACTTAATTACCCTAAGCACTTACAACCGAAGTTGAAAGTTGTTGGAATAATAAAAAAATGCCCCTCGCATCAGCTTAAATTTTCGATTATTACAAAATGGAATGTCCATATATTTCTAAGGGGAATGATTACAGCTTCGATTAAAATTCTTTATAAACGAGAGTCCATCTCACAAAGGGGGTTATGGCGTCTATACTTCGTTAAATTAAATTGAAATTCGAGAGATACTGATTTATGGTGATGTATTTAATAATAATTTTAACGATATTCATGTGTAATAGGGGTTTAAGGGTCTCTCAAAGATCTTGGGGTGCAAACCCCACCTACAAGCCGCTACACCTGGCTGATAAGCAGACGAGGCTATGGCGTAAACTATCATTTTTTTTACCACGGAAGTGACAGACAAGCACACGGTCCACTTAATGGAAAGTGGTTATCGTGGCCTATGGACGTGTGCAACATCAGAGGAGTCACACTCGTGCTGCCGACCCTGTAAGCAGAGAGTTTCTATGCCATCAGTGTAGAAGATAGCAGGAATAGCCTTTATTCTTTCCACTGACAGCACTGACAGCACAAAAACGTATCGGGGCTGGAGGGTTAGACAGTCGCCCCCATAAAAAATGTAAAGAGGGAGTAAGTAAGAGAATTGACTACAGGCTCTAAATCGCAATAATTGCATACTCTGAAATATTCAAAACTAGCAGACCCGGCGAACTTCGTACCGCCAATATTTTTCACCCGCGCGGCGTCAGATCCCTTTCCTGCTGCACCCTCTACTATGTTAAACATGTATTATACATATAAATCTTCCTCTTGAGTCACTCTATCTATTAAAAAAACCGCATCAAAATCCGTTGCGTAGTTTTAAAGATTTAAGCATACAAAGGGATATAGGGACAGAGAATGCGACTTTGTTTTATACTATGTAGTGATAATAATAACGAATTGTTAGTAAATTTTCTAATGTTTCCTCTGAACTAAATCACTTGTATTCGGTTGAGGTAAGTTCAAGTCGATAGTGTAATGACCACGATTTGATCCCGAGACCTCTCAGTCAAAGGGCCGACTCCTTAACCACTGAGGTACCGACAGTGGCAAAGGGTGAAAATTTTCAAAAGGGAAGCCGGTGGGCAAAAACCTTCTTTCAATCCAGTTTGTCATGCACTATTCGACCCATTAGGAAGCCGGCAGGAATCGTGTTATAGGGATCGACACTGACCGACGATTCACGCATAGAAATATTTACACTTAACGAGAATCGAAGCAGCGACCTCTGATTTCGTCGAACACTACCGCTACGCCAAACGAAGATCCACAGATCTATTTATAACACCCAAGTGTATATACAAAAGCCCGTATGAGACTGATATAAAAACATGCTCTTCAGCCGTCAGGCATGCTCTGTCAACTGAAGCCCGCATACGTTATCGCAGCTGACGACATCTGCGCACACGCATCGCGTGTGGCCTACTACACAAGTGAATGACTTCATACATATGGATATACGTACTTGTTGGTACCTTCTCTAGATATAGGTATGCGAGAATTGTCTAGTCTTCCATTCGCGTGGATGAATTTTTGCATTATACATATAAAAATTTCACTTGAATCACACACTGTCTATTAAATGTCGATCAATAAATCATTTGGTCTATCCCAGTCCACAGCTGGACAATAAGCCTCTTCTAATGTTGTGAGGCTTTAGCCTGCTGGCCAGGCGGGTTGGTACAGGGTTTCATTTTGATTATTCCTTCTCTCGTCAGCGTATATTTTCATAAGTCGCCTCTTTTGACATCTTTCGGAAGAAATGTTAATTGGGGTGAAGATACTTTTATTCTTTCTCTGTCAACACACAACGTTCAGCACCCAAAGTAACCTCATCAGCTGTATAACGGTTCAGGGTTTCCTTTCAGAGTGGCGGAGAGTGGGGGAGGTATTGTTGCTGAGATGGTAGTCGTCGCTCCAGTAAAAGCTGACTCCAAGGTGCAAACTTTATATGCAACTAGGATTAAATTTGATCATAATGGAGTACTTTACGTTCTGACTCTATACCCTACTCAATCAGCTTCATGATTTCAAATGGGTTATCATTAAGATGTCAGATTTTAAAAAATTAATTTTTCATGCATACCTACCGGGTGTAAGGGGAACGCTTAAGAGCGTTTTCACACTCATCCGATATCCGATATCCGATATCGGTGTCGGACGCCGATAGCAGCCTAAACATGACATGCTATCGAGTTTTTTTTTCTTATATTCTTGATCAGCGTCATCAATTAACGCGAAAAGACAAGTAACTAAGAAAATGTCATTAAGGTCGAAAATTGCTTGCAGTCGCTGTTTTAGTCTTATTGTGATCCGATATCGGGGCAACACAGTGCTGATGGCTCCGATACCCGATATCGGGCCGGACAATGTGAAAGACAGACACATATCTCATACATTTGACTTCCTCCGATATCGGATGTCGGATATCGGATGAGTGTGAAAACGCTCTAAGGAGAAATTTAGATTGGTTAGGGTGAGGACTGGTAGCTTAGTGGTTAAAGCATTTCGACCCCGCTGAGAACCTAATTATTCGACCAAAAGTCATGATAACCTACATCCACGAAACTGGAACCTCGGGCAACGGTTAGTACCTACTAGAAATAAATGGGCCTTACCTACTTGTTTTGCAAAAATATTTTGAGGATACAATACCATAAATTTTATTGTCTTAAAAGTGCCGGTCGAATTAGGCGTGGTCACTGGTCACTCAAGAAAGATTACCATATTAAGGGCACTGAGTGCCCCGAACGGGGTCTTATTTGACCGCCATTACGCCTCCCTGTTTTCACTGTTGTTTTAGGTCGTAAGCAGATTAAGTTACGTGAACATGTACAGATGTATATCTAAGTCCTACAAAATTTGTCAACACCTTTGTCCAGTTCTCTACCTACCCGTTTTTCATTTGGTGTGCTAGCTAGGTATATATTCCATCCCCCCATGCCGGGGGCGAGTCGGGGAACGGGTGGGCCAGACCGAGAGGAATGGATCTGGGTCTGCCGGGGTGCGAGGGACCTCCGGCCTAGCACATCGACCCACAGACAGCGTGCGGTTTAGTTCAATGGAATATATACCTTTTTTTTAACGTGCGGGATACCCCCCCTTCGGTGCCTAAGGGGGAAGTTATGTCGGATTCGACCCACAGACAGCGTGCGGTTTAGTCGGTTTGAATCCGACATAACCTCCCCCTTAGGCACCGAAGGGGGGGTATACCGCACGTTAAAAAAAAAGGTATATATTCCATTGAACCTCATTCCTAATTATTATTTTGATTATTCAGAACAGTGGGTACTTAAGTTCTAATCCTTAATAATAATAAATAAAGAAAACCGTTTGTTTATATTAAATAATACTATCACTTATCTGTAAATCCATTTCTGTATTTTTTTTCAACAAAGCGAAGTCTTGAATGGTATCTTAAATATTATTTTTATCCCGCACCAGGTTTAAGGAGATAACAGTTGAAAAAATTTACACAAACGTTCGGAAAAGTAAAATTGAGCAAGGAGCCGTTTATTGTTATACTTTTTGTAAGGATTTAGAATAATTTGATTCAAACCAAAAATACGTCCGTCTTTATTTATTTATTTATTTATATAGGCATATCAACAGTGTATATGTCGCCGCCAACTAGCTTAATCAGCCGTCCAATGAACTGCCTAGGCAGCTAACTACACGGCGCCATTCAATTAACGGCCTGAATGGTATTCAGCCATCTCGTTTATTGCATCATTTAATAACCAATAGGCCAATCGTAAGATGGGGCACTACCTTGAAATAAGAACGAAAATTACATACATAAATACATAATATACTTACACCTGTAATTCCCCGAGGGGGTAGACAGTGGTGTATTCACAGAAAATTAGTGATAGGTATATTGTGAAAGCTGCGCAATCCGACTTGGTTAGGTTAGAAGGTCCGCATTAAGCCTTCGTGGTCTTATTTATAACCATGCAGAAATAAGTCATTTTTCTAAGTGTTTATTTAAATGGCAAGTAGTCAAACGTCATCGATCCAAGCTATTCGCCTAGCCGTTTAATTAAATGGCTGAACACATGCTCAATGGCGCCGTTTAGTTAACTGCCTAGGCCGTCAAGCTGAGTACCACCATTGTAACATGGATGTACCATGTCTGTATTGGATACCTTCTTTCCTGAGACTACAGCTTGCCATCAGGCAATGTAAAGTAAAATTAATGTGTCCTATATGTAAAAAAAAAGACGGGAGTGCCGGCAGAAGTGAAAACTTTTTCTTTCTTTCTTTCTTCGTTATATACATAGAAAAAGATAAAAAGAACATACCATACCCGGTACTATCTAAAACCATAAGGACTTACAGTCGAAGCGCTTATCGCTAAGCTACGAAGCTATTTATCGTATCTTGCAAAATAGACAGTCTGTAGCTAATGTTGTATGACGTCAGTCGTCGGTTACGGTTCAAAGGTCAAGCTATCCTGACGCGAGTTTAACACATTTTACCCGACCAACGCCGCTAGAGAAGTTTTCACTTCAAAAAATCGAGTTAAAGCGTAACTCAGGTCTTTAAAACTTTACGACCTGTCCCTACTCTCATTAAACCATCTATGTAAATATCATGTATTATAATGATAGATGTGTATATGCGTATTATGCATGTATATTTGTTTGTTTAGGACTACTTTTATTCTTTTCTAGCTGACCCAGCGAACTTCGTACCGCCAATATTTTTCCGCCCGCGTGGCGTCAGATCCCGTTCCCGCTGCACCCTCTACTATATTAACCATGTATTATACGTATAAACCTTCCTCTTGAATCACTCTATCTATTAAAAAAACCGCATCAAAATCCGTCGCGTAGTTTTAAAGCTTTAAGCATACAAAGAGATATAGGGACAGAGAAAGCGATTTTTATTTTTAGGTATGTAGTGATAAGGTAATGCCTATCTAGTTATGAAACTAGATAGGCACTTATATGTTTGTATCGCGTGTGTTGTGTGGTAAATATTGGATAACACAGCAAGTTTATTGGCAAATAATGTGTAAAATAGTTCTGTTTACGGAACGTTAGTATCCTGTAAAAAGTACATTTGCGTAATGCCTGTGTGTTGGTTAAGAAAACAGCGTAGTTATAAAATATTTGCAGATACTTAGGACTGTATTGTAAAACAACACATTAGTCCTGAATCCTAATTTACCGGCCCCTCTAGACAAGTGGCAATTCATTGGCCGGCTTTTGGTGAAATATAATGACGAATGTATGGGATTTGACGTTTTTTTTTATAATGAATACTAGCTTTTGCCCGCGGCTCCGCCCGCGTGGATGTCGGTTATCGCGACCAAACATAGCCTATGTCCTTTCTCAAGGTCTAACCTAGCCCTATACTCAATTCGTCAAAATCGGTTCGTGAAAGACTGACAAACAGACACAGACACACACACTTCTACACCTATACCAAATTTCATCAAAATCGGTTCAGTGGTTTAGGCGTGAAAGCGTAACATACAGGCAGAGTTACTTTCGCATTTATAATATTAGTGTGGATTAGCAACCGAAATTATCGAAATTACTAATATTCCCTCTAACCCCTCTAACTAAGCAAAATTGCTTGTGCTATCAGTGGGTTCACGTCGGTAGTGTAATAGCCAGGATTCGAACCCGGGACTTCTCCATCGTAAGGCCAACTCCACTAAGCTACCGAAGCTTGACAGTCGTTAACGCATGTCATTAGCGTCAAATCCCATACATTCGTCATTCTATTCCATCTGACGCCGGCCAATGAATTGCCACTTGTCTAAAGGGACTTAGGATAGATAGATTGTCTTGACAGATTTGACAGATTGTCTATACAATAAATCAAGATTCAGAACTGAGTACCATTCTAGGAGAAGGGCTTCAGTACGGCCGCTGAGAGATATATAGTATGATATGGATATACAGCCCTTGCCCTACCATCATTCTAGAAGCTCAAACCATATGCAAGCCGGTACTCCTGCAAAACAGCTGAAGAAGCTCTGACGCAGGCTTTTCTCTCAGGGTTGGAAGTCAAAAGGCAGTTGCTACAGAAAAGCTGACATACTAATCGTAAACAAAAGCAGACCTCCAGAGGTCTGAGGTTTTTCGCTGAACCCGTCCCAATGTTTCAATTTTTCAGTAACAATTTCAATGAATCCATGTACAGCTATTTCATTATAATAGTGCACTTAGTATAGCGGACGTAAAGCGGGCCCTGGACTCCGTTAAAAGCTTCGGATGCGACTGGAAGAAGAAGTGTACTTATTAATGGTTTTTTAAAGTACCTATCTAATTATTTTCGAAATTTCAGTTCAGTATTATCGGAAAGCTCTATTTGAATCGGTTTTCTCTTCTTATCTTCCTTACCTAATACCGAATTCCTTTCAACCACAACATGGGCTACTTACATATAAGCACGCACTGCACATATATTCTCCTATTATTGCCATCATTACGATGTGCGTTTGTGCGCATCAGAAGACATCAAAGGCATATAGTGGATAACTTTGCCAAAACTAGAGGCCCCAGACGGTTCTCGGGCCAATTATATTCATAGACGAACGATCTCAAATATCCTGTGTACGGCAGTCTTCGCACGTCTTCACCTAATGACGACTGCTGAGGTCTTTGAGGGAGGCATTTCAGAATTGCGTGGGTAAGATGGTCTTTTCAGACTTGGACGACACAGGCCATGTTCGCTTGTTACGCATTAGTATTCTATGCTTAAAATGGATTATTACTCATGTTTCTGCAATTAATAGGAACGTATTCTTGAAATAAATCGTAGCCTATATAACATAGGCATGCTCGAGTTCATCTAGCTGTGGCCAGACCTTTGTTCAATACATCATTCATTGAATTAAATCTGGCTGTAAATTTGATTCTTCAAATTCACTGTAGTTGCCGGCATATATCGTGACTCTAAGTCGCGAGAGAAAGGAAACCCCGTCGCGGTGATTTCAGACACCCCGTTCTATCCTTATAAGATACCCAAAAAAATGGATATTGCGCATATAGAGTATATGTTGTAACGTGACTGGAGTCAAGACTGGTAAACTATGACTTAACTGAAAAGAAAACGATAGAGGTCACGTAGATCAGACAATGCCAGACCCTGAAGGTATCAACAAAATAAACAGCAAAACTTATTAATGTTTTACTTTGGCTGAAACAATCGTGGTATGCTCTTGACAACTCCGCTTTCGTCCAAAAACTTATTTGGAACTCCAACAGCAGATTTAATGGATGTCGACGAAAGTTTGGTTGCTTTTATCATTAATTTGGCTTTTAATACGATTACAAGATCTGTCTGTGTACTTTCTGTCTCACTTTTCATTATAATAATATTAGGTATCTTACGTTGTTCGAAGTTGATCGGATTTTTGAACTCTCATTGAATTAATTTCGAAGTATCCGAAGATTGTAGTTACTTCTTTGTTGGAGGCAATTTAAAATTTGTTTCACTCGAGTGCAATTAATTTGTTTGAAGACTTTCGTATTATATATTGGAGATTTATCTACTGTTATTCGTAAAAATACTTTTGGAGTGCTTTTTGATTATATTAAATCTGCTAGGAGGGAACGAGGCGTATCTCATTTCCATCTTTACCTTACTATCTTTGTCTAAGATTTTCTTTGTGCCTGATTGGGTCTACTATAGTTTGACCCGACTCCTTTCATAGCCATGTATATAATTATATAGACCCTTTATTGCCATACCGTAAACTTCGGAATTCTCTACCAACCTAACAAAAGTGGTGTTAACACAGACCAATTGGGTATTACCTGTTGTTAAAAAAATATTCAAATGAACTTACTAAATAAGAATAGTAAAATATTGAAAACAGTAGCGTCGGTTCTTATTTTATCGTTTTTATTTATTTTTAATCTTTAACCAAACTTACAATAGTATATGATTTGACTATTAAATAGTATGAAGTCACAAATAATTTTTTATACAATTTGACTAGTCAGTCAAATATCCAATTCAAATTTGGAATAAAACATCAACACGGCAACCTTTTCAAAAAGTATTCGCGCACGAGTATAAAGTTTGTTTTACTGACCGAACAAAATTCCCAACTTGTGGGTAGATGTAAACAAACCAAGAGGCAAATGTCAAAATACGGTGGAACATAATTCTGTTATAAGTTAATTTGGACAATACGTACACACACGGCAGCAATTTTCAGAATTAATTAGCCCACCTTTTGTCGCGAGTTAATTTAAAATTTATTTCGATTCGTCCGCCATTTTCTGGGTACAAGCTAATTACGGCTGACGTTACGTTTCGTTTGTTCTACTTTATTCGCTTACGTTACGTTTGCGTTTTACGCTCGTTTGGTTTGCATTCGGTACTTTTTGAATAATATTTAAGTAGGTATTTACCTATAAATTTTTGGCTATGTTTTTAGTAACCATTTATTTTTTGTTTGCAATTAATTTCACATAATATAATATTATACCAAGTTGTGAATACTTTAAAGGCGGCTTTCCATGGTGCGTGATTCTACGTAAAGATGCAGATTAGTCCGTACTGATGCGCCACTAAAACAAAATACTCCACGGAAATCCTCCGCCTCCCGACCCGATGAAGGAGGTTATGTCAGATTTGAACCGATTAAAACGCACGCCGTCCGTGTGTCGTTGGTTGCCAGAGATGATATTACCTTGGACATATCCCTCGCATACCGGCCGGTACCCTTCACACCCCAGCCGAATGTGTGGCCTCACTAAGAAGTGCGTAAGAATCAAACCGAAACGCACGTTTTAGCTTGAATAGCTTGTCCGTAGTCGTCTATCGTGCGTGATTATATCCGCAAAATCACACACAGTGTAAGGCCGTCTTAACAAGTACAAAGTTAAATATTGTCTTCAGTTCTAACAATAAATTAATACTGCCGTATCTCGAGAGGGACAATAGTTTCAGCAGCGTATTTTATTAGTGGCAACAAGTTGAACTAGTTACTGCTTATAATGTTGACTGTACGTGAGGTTGAGGACTGTCCTCTGTACTGGGTTGAAGTGTTTGTTTTGTTTAAGCGGGAGATGGGATAGAAAGGAATTTGTAATTACGCGAATGGACGATTTGGGTTGAGTCTGTGTTAAGTTTATGTATTGTACTCTCATGCACTCAGCACCAAATAGATCTTGACGAACAAAGTGCTCAATATGATCTTAATGCCTTGGTTCCCCCCCTCCTCCTGTTGACTGATTGTTCAGATATTCGGTATACACCTTTAGTTAGGACAATTATATAATTTAAATCAATAAAACAGTTTGATTTGCTCTTAATACCATGGAATTAAGATCATTATGACATTTTGTAGACAAGATTGTTCTGACGCGGACTGAATTGAATGACACACCGAATTATAAACAGCATATAGGCTGCTTTTTTTTCCGAAATAGGTTTGCGGAGAAGGGTCGAGACTTCCACAGTAAAGGAACTTTACAGGTTGAGTGAGCCCCAGGCAACAGCTAGCTAGATTAGGATTGGAAAAAGTAAAGTCAAGTCCCACCTGAATATTCAGTTTTTCCAGTCTAAATCGATTTGAATAGTTATCATACTGCTTCAAAATTTCACAACTGAGGTGGCAGACAAGATCACGGCCCACCCGATGGTAAGTGGTTACGTGTGCAACACCAGGGGAGTCACACTCGTGCAGTCGACCTTGTAAACCCAAGTGTAGAAGAAAAATCAGGAACAGCCTTTGGTCCTCCCACTGAAAGCACAAAAACTCTCCAGTGAGCTCTGGCTACCCTATTCACCGCCGGGAACACGACACGAGGTTATTATGGCACTTCCCCATTATAGTACTTCCCCAGTCGAACTGCTTAATTGGACGGCAATACCGTCGTGTTCTACCTCCTACGAATAGTCTTAACTATATATATATATATCTCAAAGCTAAACAATATCAATCAATCATCAATAACCCCATCACAGACTAATCACAGCCCACTGCTGGACATAGGGCTCTCCCAATGTAGTGAGGATTTGGGCTACTGCTCCCACGCTGGCCAGGCGGGTTAGGACCGGCTTTTATTTCGAGTTTTCTTTCAGTAATTAATATCGTCTGCGTATTTTGAAGTGAAAACTTCTTTACCGGCGTTGGATGGGTAAAAAGTGTTAAACTCGCGTCAGGACCAGTTGACCCTTGAACCGTAACCGACGACTGACGTCATACAACATTAGCTACAGATCGTTTATTTTGCTAGGTAAGCTAAGAAGCTTCGTAGCTTAGTGGTAAGCGCTTCGACTGTAAGTCCTTATGGTTTCAGATAGTACCGGGTTCGAACCTGGCCTTGTGACAATTTTTGTGATTATTTTTTCTTTTTGTAATTCAATAATTTCTTCTGACAGAATATTAGTAATAGGTTCTATGATTGGCGCTATATAATAGGTATGGTATGGTATGTTCTTTTTATCTTTTTCTCTGTATATAGCGAAGAAAAAAAGAAAGAAAAACGTTTTTACTTCTGCCGGCACTCCTAGAGTGCAACCCGTCTTTCTTTTCCGTTAGTCGCTTCTTACGACACCTTTCGGATGAGATGGGGTGGTGATACTTGTATTCTTTCTCTGTCACCCACCACACGTACACAAAGATGAACACCTATAAGTGTTAGTAGCTGAGTTAAAGTGCTCCAGGAGGCACGAAAAGGGTGGCATATTGTTATCGGCCATTCGCTTCGTTCCGATCGATTTTACCACTCCCCTGTATCATTGTATTATCAACTAATGATAACTAAACGTTCTGTTGGCTTGTCACTCTACCTATTATATTATATATATGTAGTTACTGGACAAGCTGTTTAGAATCAAAACTGTGTCATGTTTCCGCACGGTAACGCTCACCCATCCAAATGACATTCGCACCTAGGTAGCTTAACTCACTGATCGTTTACCAAACAATGAGCGTACATGGCAACAAGTGCTTGAGACTAGATATTATAGAAGTTAATGAATTTTGATACGTATCTGAATTTTCATCGTCTGTACGTCTTTTTGTAATGTCATCTGTATGACAAGTATGAAAGTTCTTTTTATAAACCTCTTAGTTGGCAGACAAGCACACAACCCACCTGATGGAAAGTCGACTGGCCTATAGACATGTGCAACACCAGGGGCATCACACTCGCGCTGCCGACCCTGAAGAAACCTTGAAGTTGCACGTTGTCGGTGGTTGGATCGTGGTCCTTTGTGATATAAAACGTTTTGCCCTTAACATAAACACATATATAAACACAGAATTCATTACCAATACATTCATACGAAACCCTCATTCCTCTAAAAATTTTTACACGTCCTTACCTTTTCACGAACAGATTTCAACCAATAAATTCGTAATACATCGCTATGTCTATGTTCCAATGCTGGTTTGGTTAATTAGGGTCGAACCGTTTAGCATACGTACGACGTAATGAAATGGGTCGTCAGTGCAGAGTAAATAAAGGACCCTTGTCACGGTGCTATAAAGCTACAGACACACTAAACTGCTATACCTAACGAGCTATAACTAAAATTGACAAAGTAAACTTAGTTATTCTCTTGTTTATATAAGTAACGAGTTGAGTAAGTTTTAGCTTATAGGTGGTTACGACATTCTGGTTTTAGGTTAAGCTTTTAAGTTTATCAATTTTGCGTTGATCCAGGGTCTATATTATCATTTTAATATGGTTATTGTATCAGCAATCAACATCCTCCGATCCATTTATCAAGTTAGTTTTGGTTAGCTTTTCAGTCTGATTAGGTAGTTAGTTTAGTGTCGATATTTACTAGGAAGCGTCTGCGATATGACTTTCACAACGCACTAGATAACAACTTAATTAAAATAGTGAATTTAGTTGGATGTATTATCGTGCTATCCGTACTTTTTGCTTCGGTATGACTTAAGAATTGGTATGAATTAAGAACGGTATGAGTGAGGAATACGCATTTGGTATGAGTTAAGAATGGTATGAGTTCTAGTGGTATGAAGGCGGAACAACCCGCGATATCAAAGTTCTATAATTAGACTAGTCGGAATTATTTGGGCTACAACTACGTATAACGACTAAAATAGTTTCTACGTAAACCGGACCTGACTGCTTAACGTGTTCTATGAGGCATGAAAGAACGGTTGCCCATCCTAAGACTTACCTGGGTACTATTACTTAACTTTACTCTTTTACTTGCAGTATCGTTTTAGGATAAGGATCCTGTAAAGAAACTGTAAATGTTGAAATAATAAATAAACTTGATTACCACTTATCTAAAATCTGTTCTGATACAGTACCATTCTTCGAATACCCCTCTGTATTGTATGACCAATATTGGTACATATTGGGCCAATATGAACAGTCGACATAGGTTAATAAAAACGGTAATATACATATATGTATCAACATTTTCAAAACGACTTATTTTGTTGTAAAAAATGTGCAATTTACTTTGATTTACTGGATAACGTTGGGCCAGATTTAGTGCGTACCCGAGTAATGTACATGGGTCCTAATACGCGAGTACTTTGGTTGATAGACTGTGAAATTACTAGAGGTCGTGAGTGAGCGTTGGGCCTTAGTGACATTGTGGTCGACTCACTTTTGTGACGTGTAGTGTAGCCATTTTGTTGTGTAATATCTAGACACGTTTCAAAGTTATATCGTAATAATTAGTCTCTAGATTCTAGTTTAGTCTTTCTAGTTTATCAGTACAATACCTAAACTGTCAGATAGAGATAGATATTTAATTAAATTTGTTTTTTTTTTTTCGAATGTGTTTCTTTTTTTAACGTGCGCATAATCCTCTCAGATTGATCACCAGCAATAGCCAGTTATAACGCTTACGTTATTACAAGACTAGATTATTATTAATAGTACCAGGAAATATTTGTTTTTTATGTCATATTTGTGAAAGAAAATTGTTTGAACGTCATTTTCGGAGGATTTCACATTAGACACTGGAGTCGGCGTAATACATGTCATCTTTTTTAGGTTTGGCTTATAGTTTTTATGGGAGCAGCTGACGTCTGACCTCCTAATCCCAAAAGGAAAACCTGTACCAGAGCCTTGTCCGTGAATCGGCTGCATACAGCTGAGGTGGAAGACAAGCTGACGGTCCACCTGATGGAAAGTACTTACCGTGGCCTATGGACGTGTGCAACAACAGGGGAGTCACACTCGTGCTACCGACCCTTTAAACACAGACAGTTTCTGTGCGGTCAGTGTAGAAGACAAAGCAGGAATAGCTTTTGGTCTTTCCACTGACAGCATAAAAACTCTCCAATGATCTCTGATCTACGTGGGGCCCCATACACACCAGTCACACTTCTACCACCCAGCCACATCTCTTTGATCAACAAAATACGTTAACCTATCAAAGTTGATCAAAACCACGTATGTATGACATAAAACAGGTGCAAATCTAGAAGCGGGCCTAAGATAGATCCTCTTTACGCAAGCAAACTGTAAACATAAGGCGTCATTACATAACTTTGCATAGTAGGTTTAACAATGGATTAGAAATCGCCTATCGTCGTTCTCAAATTCTGCTTACATTTGCAAACTGGCCTTTTTATTGACCCTATTTGGAGCTAACGCCATCTGTTGATGTAAAGTGTAAGTTTAAACGTTGTTACTAGCTGTGGTAACTAGATGGCGCTGATCTCAAATTTCAATAGTAACTAGAAGTATTGAAATTATAACTGACTTCGATAAAATAATGACTATTGCTTTATAATCTAATTTTTAAATGTGTCAAGAATGCAACATATTAAGAGGTTTCCTTTTGATTTAATTGTCTTAATATTTTCACGAGATGTTTAAGATATTCAAGTTTTTTGTGCCATGAAAGGAAGGAAAAAAATAATCTGGTTTTATTCCCACTCAGCTTTACTTCGAAGCCCGGAGTCTGCTTATTATGTTACTGGAATTTGTACAACTTAAAATATTTTTACCGAAAGTATTTTCGTTGTAGATACCTACCGAGAAGGCATAAAATATTAGACAGCCAACTTTTTAACTAAAACAATTTATATTAAAGTATGTACCTACCTGTTCTGAACCAATTTCAGTTTATATCAAATATAAAATGTTCGGAATTCTTCTTGAAATGGCGACCCATTGATCCGTTTTGCCCGAAGGCTGTACGAAAGCGTATCGGTTGAAGTTCTCAATAACCTTGCCTCCATGACAATGAACTTATAATTGGAATTACTAATAAAATTGAGTTCAACATTTCAATTTTAAATAAATAGCTTTTAAATCCTAAAAGAATATTTTTTCGTTTAGGATTTAAAAATCATAAAATAATAAACTGATTCAGAGTTCGAAATACGAATTTCCGAACTAGAATCCATAGACCTGTGCGTACTACTAGATCGGCTGTACAATATTGATAATTTACGTTTGTTAATTTATCTCAATTGAGTTTGTTCACTGTAATCTGTAAAGTATGATAATTATTATTAAAAAATATATTAAACTAAATTGTAAAATCACTTCTTGGTACCTACGTTGTCTGATTTGTCTTTTTACGTGTTTGTTTTTCTTTCGCATATTCTGCAAAACTAACTACTTGTCTAATACTTGCATGCTTTTTAAAAAACCCTTCCCAAATGCAAGGCTATCTTATTAAGAAGTTATCTATGTAAGTACCGAAATTCTTTCGTCCTAGGTTATTCGTCCGTTGACTGTTGCTTATTTCTATTTTCAAAAATAATAAATGCAGAAGCTATAAAAAAAAAATTAACAACCGAATGTCCGTTATCCAGCTTGTAGGGCACCAAGCACATTTTGCCGTTGCCTCTATTATGACTGCGACCGTGGCCTTGGCAGAAAAAAAAACGTTCGCAGGTAGCAACAGAACGTGATTTCGGAAATAACGTTTAGTCTAGGAGTCGAGGGATTACTTTTTGTGATACAAAACGCACAATGTGTTCGTTGATTTAGGCCGTACGTGGACGATTTAATAGATCTATGTCCTTTTTTTAAATATTTCTTTGTTTCAGTGTTGGAATATTGTCTGTTATAAAAATTTGAAATATTTTCCAGGTGTGCACACAGTCATGCTTTTGATTTGGAGTGCACTTGATGAGTCAAACAAAATAGTATAGGGGTGTTCTGTGTAGTGTGTATGTCGCCGCCAACTAGTTTAATCAGCCGTCCAATTCACTGCCTAGGCAGTTAACTAAACGGCGTCATTCAATTAACGGCCTGAATGGTATCCAATTACGACTGATTAAGCTAGTTGGCGGTTACATGTACATAATTGTGCTATAATACATTAGTACTCATAATATTAGACAATGGTTATTATTTTGTGTGTACATACCTAGATATTTTGTTGTTAATTTTCCAAACACAACCATCAGCTTATATGGAAATTACCTGTTACAAAAATTGTGTTCATGGAATAAACATTTTGATTTATTTTATTATTGTTTTTTTAAATAAAACTAATATAGCTTTTCTATTGTTTCAGAACTAAAGCAACGAAAGAGACGGGGCACGCTGGCCGCCAAACATGAATTAGATATCGCTCCAACGATATCAAAACGTATGTATTACACTTTACAATAACGCAACAGTTACAGTTTCACTGACTGCAATGTGATATTCCCTTTGGAATGTGGAGTTCAAAGAGAAGAAGAATGTAACAGTTTTAATTCTTTTTCCTAGCGTTAATCCCAGGTGCACCCGAAGCTACTTGGAGTCTGGGATCCGCTTTTAAATTGGTGTAGTCCACTAAGAGCACCCAGCCGAATAGCACCTGAGTGAATAGCACCTAGCCATGTCCATGAACAGCACCTATCAAAATTTTTGGCAGGTGCTATTCGTGGATACTAATTTATTTTTACAAAGTTGTCCACGAAGAGCACCTATGACATAGCGAGCGACTGCTGGGATATATAGGGTACATGCTTTGCTATTTAAAATTCTGGATTTTACCACCGATTTGTGTTCTTAATTTTCATTGTTCATAATGCTTTTAACAGAACACATCAGTTTCCTTCATTTATGAATAAGTAGTTACAGTGAGCGACGTCGAAGGAGCCTCGCTTCGCGGAGCTCCCATTTTTCTTTTGCATTATCACAAGAAACCAACGAATGGTACGGCGGTCTCTGCGAGACTGAAGGAAATCGCGACTTATGCGAAATTTCCGTTCCGTGGATAAAAACGTGTTTTTTTTTTGCCCACTTGAACACTCCGTGGACAGCCAATTTATAAGATTTAATATACAGAACCTTGAATTAGGGAGTGAGTTGTTTAGAATAATTCAAAGTTAAATAATAATTATTCAAATAAATCTGACGGGTCTATGTTTACTTAGGCCCTGATGGTAGCACCAGCTGATGAGTGAACGAGTTTCATGATATTAGACTCTATGGTTTTGACTTATTATTGTTACGACTATGAGTGTTTAATGAATGTAGGTGTTGTTTTACCGATTTTAGTAAAAGGAGTAGTTCCTCGGATTGTTTTTTTTTTCTCTAATGTAGACCGACTTCATTCTTCTTCATCCTAGCGCTTATCCCAGTCGCATCCGAAGCATTAAACTTAGAGTCTAGAGTCCGCTTTACCAGTCCAACTGCGGATTTGGCTGAACTTCTATATTTTCCGTGAAGCGACTGTCATCTGACCTCCACAACCCAAAGGCGATGTCGAAGAATTGCCGTTAGACCAGTTGTTGGATTTTTGACTACCATTGACTCCCATTGACTGGCGGCATAACGTGGTCTCCGAGGCACCACCGGACCAATACAAACACCCATTCATGCATACAAATATTTGGCATTGAAGGGAGATCGAACCCGTGCCTCCTGCGTAGCGGCCGCGTACTGTACCGCTTCGCCACAGAGGCTGTGCTGAATGTTGAGTTCTACTGTTGCTGTGCGACCCCAGACTTCTACTCAGGCGAGATAAAGTCAAATTAATGTCCTACATAAAAAAAAAGCTTCGGATACGACTGGGATTAACGCTAAGATAAAGAAAAACAGTAGTAAACAACATAACATTAGTTTAATGAAAACATTTGAACACCTTTTTAAAACTACATTAAACTATTTAACCATAAAGAAACAAACTCAATCTAAAAGCTAATACCAGCCGCCTATATAACGGTGTTGCTATTTTAATAGTTAAGTTTACTGTAGAACTCGATCTATCATTCGAGGGAATAAACTTTTATTTTTCCTAGTAATGAGAAAACATTGCTTAATGTTATTCCTTTGAGATGAATTAATTTAATTAAAAACTTTAATAATCGAACTAGTTAATAGGATTTAAAAAGAAAAGAGTATTAGAAACTAAAATTACTACTCCCTGACCACTCCAGTTAAACTAAATTGTGTATGTTAGGAGTTATTACTAGGGTTGCCAACTTTTTTTCACAAAAATAAAGTATATTCATGTCTATGAAGAATATTAAACAGTATTAAAGAAAAATTAACAGTATTTTATTTATTTATTGTTTTAAATACATATTTTTAGAGCTTCTCGCACATCTTACTAATTTACAATCTTTTTTAAGAACTTCATGCGCCTCATCACAATTAAAACTGAAATTAAAATTAATGAGGAGCTAATTTTTTATTAAATTAATAGATGCTCTATTTCTATCCTCCCGCCTCTTAGCATTCATTACTAAAAAAACTTTCAGTAAATGCTAAAGTTGCGGGAACAGAAAGTAGATATGGGATAATATTAGTTATGTTTTTAAATTCTTCTAAAGCGTTTACCAATAAATGGCTTCACTTGGCCTGTCAGTAAGTGCCAGTCTTGAATATATGAAATTGACAGATTCGTTCAGAAACTCGGTGTTATAGGGTTTATATATACATTTTCATACAACTTTATATGAAAATATGCACATGGTACAAGGATGGCCGCTGAGCAGTGAGCTCTGACTAAATAAAAATAAATTTGTGTGAGCGTCTAAGTATAACACATAATAATGTGTTTGCATTTTGATGCTGAAAACAGTATTTGTATACTTTATTTTTGTTCAACATTAAAAAGTATAATTTAGTGAAAAACAGTATAATACTGTTTAAAACAGTATAGTTGGCAACCCTAGTTATTACCTACACTGCCCAGTGAATCCATTACTAGGTAACTAGTGTAGGTAATGGCCAGGATTTGAATCCGGAAGCTCTAGATCGTAACATCGATTCTTTAACCTCTAAGCTACTTACGACACTTTATTGGACACGTTAATTTGACTTCACCTCGCCTGATGGTAAGCTGGAGGCAAAGTCTCAGGAAAGAAGGTCACCATTACATACACGTACCATGTTAACAATGGTGGCACTCACTCGGCCTCAACAAAAGAGGATTGTCGTCGCAGCACCTCGTGACACCCACCGGTCCCACTAGTGCTGCAACCACATTCCCCCTGCCCGGTTATGTACTTGCTGACCCCTGAACGCAATTCAACCGAGATCGGATTACTATGGAGGGCTTTTCGCAATCGTGCACAGTGGTACCCGGCCGAATTTTGTGGCCAATTTGTGCCATCAAATTTCTACTTACACATCAAATAAAATAAAATTACAAAAGTTATTTTTTTTTGAAGTGAAAACTTCTTTAGCGGCGTTGGATGGGTGTAAAATGTTAAGGAAGCGTCAGGATTAGTTGACCTTTGTACCGTAACCGACGACTGACGTCATACAAGATTAGGTAAATAGTATCTATTTTGCAATTTACCATTGATAGCGTCGTAGCTTAAACGGTAAGCACTTCGACTGTAAGTCCTTAGAGTTTCAGATAGTATCGGGTTCAAACCACCTGGCCTTCTGAAACTTTTATTGATTATTTTTTCTTTTTGTAATTTATTACTTTTTATGAATATTTTTTCATTCTGTAATTTATTACTTTTTGTGATTATTTTTTCTTTTCATAATTTATTAATTTCTTCTGACAGAAAATTTGCAGAACATAAGTGATAGGTTCTATGATTAGCGCTATATTATAGGTATGGTATGGTATGTTCCTTTTTATCTTTTTCTATGTATATAACGAAGAAAGAAAAAAGAAAATGTTTTCACTTCTGCCGGCACTCCCAGAGTGCAACCCGTCTTTTTTTTATTGGACACGTTAATTTGAATTCACCTCGCCTGATGGTAAGCTGAAGGCAAAGTCTCAAGAAAGAGGGTCACCATTACATACACGTACCCTGTTAACAATAGTGGCACCCAGCTTAACGGCCTCAACAAAAGTGGATTGTCGTCGCAGCACCTCGTGACACCCACCGGTCCCACTAGTGCTGCAACCACATTTCCCCTGCCCGGTTATGTACTTGCTGACCCCTGAACGCAATCCAACCGAGATCGGATTACTATGGAGGGTCTTTCGCAATCGTGCACAGTGGTACCCGGCCGAATTTTGTGGCCAATTTGTGCCATCAAATTTCTACTTACACATCAAATAAAATAAAATTACAAAAGTTATATTTTTTTTTAAATTCTAACTCTTACGAATTGTATCACTTACTGATTTTACAGATAATACACCCACCCTACCGTTACAACAGCACATTACCTTTAGTAGGTAAAAGGTGTAATAACATCAAAATTTAGTCAACTATGATTGTTGGTCTCACGTAATAGGGGGCGAACGTATTGCCGTTTTTTTTTTACGTGCGGGAAATCCCCACGGTTAAATGTTTATGGCAACACAAGTATTTTGACAGTTGACATTTAAAAAAAAAGTTCGAAAAAGTGTCTATGTTGGTGATGTAAGATGTTTTTCGCCTCAATAAAAACGGTCTCGTGAAATCAGTGTCTTTCTTTGTGATTTCTACTAGCTCCTACAAGAACCTACAGTTTATTATCGAAGAGCGCTACAGAAACCACACATTAGGTAGGTACTTAACCAATATTCATCCATCCTTTTATCTAAACTTTCCCCCCATAAAACGACTAATCTAAAGACAATGAGTCTCAAACTTACAGACTAATAACAAATTTCAATGAATATTTGAACGTTGAAACGTTCTACGTTAAACTTTAAAAATTTATATCAGGCTAGTTTTACTTGTCTGGGTGTTATTCTGTTGAAATCGGGACGTCCGTCATCTTTTATGTAAGTGTGATTTTGTCCTTAAACTGTGACGTAAGGATAAAGAACTGGGTACACTGAACTTATCAAGCATTAAAATAAAATAGATATGAGTGTTTTTGGAAGTCGATTTACTTTGCTTACTGACATACTACTAAAGCTTAAAGTCGTTCAACGAGCTATAGAGGGGGGACGTAGCCCAGCGGATTAGCTCGTTGAAGTGGCAATGGACGCCCAACTGCCAGGTGGAAGGACGACCGCATCAAGGTCGCCGGGAAGCGCTGGATGCGGGCTGCTTTAGATCGGTCGTTCTGGAAGTCTATAGGAGAGGTCTATATTCAACAGTGGACTGTGTGCGGCTGATATGATGGTGATGATGATGACTGACATACTCCTCACTTAGAGCTTGTCAAACTCCAAATGACGCCTGTATTACTTCCCTTACGCACAAAAGCAAATTGACGACAATTGTTTTTCGGATTTGTTGGTCTAATAGCCTTAATTTGATAACGCGTACTCAGATTTGTTATGTGCCTAATCAACCCCTCGAAACGAAACAATCAACGGTTTTACAGTTTTATGTGGTGGGGCGCGTCATTTCGGTTCACACAAGCTATACTTGTTGTCTTCTTTGTTTTTCTTTTTACGTGTGGCTAATCCCCGCGGATACCCGCTTCCGGAGCCGGAGGGGGAGGTTACGTCGGGCTCGAATTGAATAAACCTCACGCCGTTTGTGGGTCGTTGTGCTAGGCCGAAGGTGAGGTTGTTGACGACATATCCCTCGCACCCCGACTGACCCGGGGCCGTCCTCAGGAGCCGGCCCTCGCCCTCGGTATGGGTAGGCGTGATAGCGCGATGCGCGCCAACGCAGTTGTCTACTTCTGCTAGGGTGACAAGCGGCCCCACCCGTCACCCCAAGGCTCGCGCTCATGGGGGGCGGAAGTTGTTCTGCGCCCTCCGACGCCCAAGCTGCCTACGAACGCGGGCAGTGATGGGCGCGAGCCTGCCTCGCTCATCGCGCCGCACCCGCTCTGCTGTCTCCCTCACGAGCATGACTTGCTCGCAGATGGAGGCGCTTCTGTCTTAACGCATTGTAACATTATTTGTATCTGCAGGGTCATGAGGGCCAGACCCTAATTCCTTCCACTTCTTCATTAGCTGACTTTTAATAAATTATTCTAACGACACACTGCGATGACCTTAAACCCCCAAGCAAGTGACGTCATTGCACGTATTTAGCGTTCATCACCGATGTTCTTTCGTAACGTTATCACAGATATATCACGAAAGTGTAACAATAAGCCGATGATTTATGAGACCGACGCTAACTTACTTCTATTGCGGCTGCCGGGTTCGCGCCAATGCCTTTCACCTGTCGCTCGGTCGCATCACAATCGTAAATCACATTCGCCGCCTGAACTCGAGCTGGGCTTGAGACGTGCTTGGCAGTGGGATAGCCCCCCTAATACCTGCGTTACTTAGTAGGTAGGTGCCAGCAGATAATGGTTTTCCTCTTAAATAAAAGTCAGAAAATGTCTTTTAGCTTTTTGAGCCCGTGATTGGTTTAAATGTGATTAGTTCGGCCATCGCGCTCCATCGCGACCACTTAAGAGACCATGTTTATGACCAGTATTTTCAAAATGTTTACCGTACTATATTGTCTTTGATTCTGATACGATATTCTCTCACCATCTTCATAACGATGGTGGCTCATAAACCCATCTATTTGAAGGTTGTAACGACAGAATAATATCTCCAGTCTGTTTTAATATAGTTCGCCTGCCGAGAACGTGCCCTTAATCTCAAATTAATTAATAAGTACAGTCATATTTACACAATTCGCTTTGTTCTTACTAAACGAATTCATTTTAATAATGCACATTTTGTTGGTACTATTTTGTTGTAATACACAGTGGTTGTTACGTCATTTGGTTACTGTTGCTATTACCATGTAATCTAATGTAATGGTTGCGTTAGTAAATTCAAGTTGTACTGTTTGTAGTTTGTGTGGGCTTGAAATGTAACAGCTGTTAGATATGCTGACTGTACCTAGTCATTTTTACCTGATATTATAAAAACTGCGATTAGCCATAAGTATATTGTGAAAGAAACTGTCTGTTTCACTATCACAACTAAAACACTTAACACATATTGATGAAATTTGCCAAGGAGACAGATTATACCCTGTAGCCTGTCCCAAGACCCAGGCCTGTACTTTTGCTTGCAGTTAGTAGGTATCTGAGCTATAAAAGTCTTCCTAACTTGAGTGAATTTAGCTATGTTGTGTTAAATTTTACCATATCACTTTTAGTTTGTGTTAAGGATAGGTATACCATACTGCTAGTAATAGAATCAGGAATAGGGTACGCAATAACGGAAATAATTCGTTATGGGACCACCACGCGGGAAACCATGGACAACACCTTGTTTTTCACAAATCAAGTCAACAAAACAGCAACACTCAAATAAAACATTTTCTAAATAGACCTATCCATTTGCATACAGAATGATCAATTTTGAATTTGGAATCTAACCTTGAGCGTTCTTCACAGCAGCTTCGCATACAAATATGCAATATTTGCTTTCATTCATCGTTCGCGATATTCAAAATATTGTTGAAAAATGAAAAGCAACCCATCGACTGGCGTACATTCGCGACTTCATTCCACGATATTGCAGCGGAATTCATTCGGTCGGGTCGTGTTGTTTTTTCATAAGTGCCATCGAACCACGATTGGATTCCATTTTCAAAAAAAGTGAAATTCTAACCTTATATTTAAAAAAGAAAAAAAAATAGTCCTAGTTCACACGAATCCCGGATGCCACTCCTGTTTGCCAAGATTTGGTTTTTATAATAAAAATTCTCATCTTCCAATCTTGATATTAATAACAACTGTACCTGGTTTTCTAATTCATTGTCAGATTGAAAAGTAAGGGAAAATACTACAAACCTAAAAGGTTTGTAGTATTAAAAAAAACACAAGAGGTAAAAAAAAAATTGGTTGGGTTTTGGCTTATGGTGGCAATAATATAGCGTAGTATAGGTAGTTTAGTTTGAATCAGTCTTACGATTGCGAGGTCCTTCGAACCCTGACACCACCGACGTCAAGCTATTTATAACACGAGCAATTAAACTTAGATTAGAGAGAACACCAGCAATAAATAAAGTTGGTAAGGGAACTAATATTCTTAAAAAAAGTTATAGTCTCTCGTCGTATATTTTTTCAGTCCATGCAGGCGTATAATATTAGGGGTTAAAGTATGAAATTGCCGATTTGTACTGACAAATTGAAATAATTTTTTTTTTAATTTAACGTATTTATTTAATCAAAATAATTACCATTATTATCTATACATTGCTGCCATCTAGTAGGAAGGTCATTTATGCCTTTGCGATAGAACTCTGGGTGATCTAGATTCGACAAACTGTGTGAAAGCATTTTGTACTGCCTCCTGAGAAGAAAACTTTTTATCACATAGAAAATTGTCCAAATCACGAAAAAAATGGTAGTCTGTTGGAGCAAGGTCTGGCGAATACGGAGGGACGGATAGTTTCTAATTCCAGTTCCTGTAGAGTTAAAACGGTTTCTCGTGCTGTATGAGGTCTCGCGTTATCATGGAGCAATAATGGTGAAGATCGATTCATGAGTCGGGGCTGTTTCACTGCTAGTTTTGCTATCATTGTTCGGAGTTCGGCACAGTAGACATCTGCCGTTATTGCTTGACCAGATCGTAGAAAGCTATAGTGAATAACACCATGCTGAGACCAACAAACAGTTACCATTACCTTTTTATTGGTAAGCTTTGCTTTAGGACACTGTTGTGGCGTTTCACCTGGGGTCAGCCATTGCATTTTTCGCTTACGGTTATCGTAAAGAATCCACTTTTCATCACATGTCACAATTCGATCCAATATTCCTTCATTTCTGTATCGATTCAACAAGGCAACACAAGTTTCAACACGCATTTCTTTCTGCAGATCAGTCAAATCATGAGGTACCCATTTTTCACATTTTTTTATTTTATTGATTTGACGCAAATGAGTCAATATTGTTGGTAAGGTAACGTTAAACCATGCAGCTAATTCCTGGGTAGTTTGGCTCGGATCGGCTTCCACCATGTCTTTCAATTCATTGTTATTCACCTGTGTGGACGGCCTTCCTCGTGGTTCGTTCTTCAAATCAAAGTTTCCATCACGAAAGCGTTTAAACCAAAATCGCACGGTGCGTTCATTAGCAGTCCCCTCTCCAAACGCAACATTGATATTGCGAGCTGTTTCTGCCGCGTTAGTTCCGCGTCGGAACTCGTATTCAAAAATCACTCGAATTTTCGAAGTATCCATCTTTCTTGTCTAAGCTGAATAAAAAAAACAACTGAAAGTCGATAATCGAATGTTGCACATTTTTAAATGAAGAACTACATAGGTACCATGTGGAAAAAGTTTCACTCAAAAATCTCAAACCATGAAGGTTCTATGTCAATTCGAAGTACCTATTACAATGAAACGGCAATTTCATACTTTAACCCCTATTATAATATAGCAGTCACTGCCTCACAGGCTGATATCATAGAAAGAGATAACCGTTTCCAACCAACCAAATACTTTTCGCAAACTTTGACGTCCAACATGAGGAACGTCAGCCATGTTCGTTGCGGTTTTACCGGGAGCTTGTAAACGGAAATATTGTCAGTGGAAACTTTTGATGCTAATTTGTATTAAATTTGTTGAAGAATTTTGTATTTTATCAATGTCATTTGCAAAGTTACCTTCCGGTTCGCGGAAACTGGCGGCAGCAAAATTTAATTACATCGGTGATTTTGTTTTTATTTGCGCATTTTTGAAGATCTTTGAGCTGAAGTATGTGTGTTAAATGTAAAGTACACATAGGTACTTCAAGCTCCGAGGTGAAAACTTGGAATGCAATCGGGAACAACTTCAAGACGATAATGATGATTCTCAACCGTGACATGTTTCATTCATAAATAGTTATTCATTAAAATAGACCATTTTTGATAATAAATCAGTTAGTAGAAAAAAATATTTCTACTGATTCCCAAGACAAGAACAATAATTCTCCCTCGATAAATCTCACTTTCACTACATTTGTAAGTTATCAAATATTTCTGTAGAAAGCAGCAAGTTAAACTACAACTCATTAGCTCTAAAGGGTTGACAAAATTATTCTCTAAGCGCCCGTCTTCAACAAATAAAGCGGTGACGATGCGATTCGTTAATGAATTGATTTCAAAACGTAAATTCCTATTGCAAATTTAAATCCTTACTCAAAGAAAATAGTGTTCAATTTGGAACATCACGCTCCAATTTTAAGGAGAATAAGACGCCTTTGTCTTTGAGTAACGCAAAAATCGTTTGAAACGATTTTCGAAATTCGTATTTCGAATTATTTAAGTTGAACCTATACCTGTTACTCAATTTCAAAAGGTTTGTACTATGAGTATGTACCGATTTTTATATTACAAAGAAGAACTTTGACATTTAAGAGATTGAGATAAGATCGAGACTGAAACTTGAACAGATTTTTATTACGAGAAAATGCCCCCTGATTTGACTTGACAGTCTACCCAATTTATATTAGTTAAAAGCTAACACTAACATAACACGTCACTGCCTAGCCGGTGGGCTAGCATGTGGACAAGCCTTAATCCCATATTTGGAATAAGCCCATTTTTAGCGAAGACTGTTCACAACAGGAAGTCAGGTGTATGGGTTTAAACCTGATATTGAATAAGTCACAATAGATATACCTCGAGACACGTATCTACTACGTATATTGGACCTAAATCACAAGACAAAAAAGGCCGTAGTGCGCCCGTGCTATCCTCGAAATTCACCAAAGAAACGCGTACAGGTACTGCTACTACAGTATAGAGTACATTTTGAGCCCAATTTACGTACCGAGCAATACTAATAATGGGTATTGTTAATGAATAAAGCAGTTTATTATTCGAATTTTGAATTTAAATTCTGAATTCTTTTATCGGGTGGCTGCGGATGCGGTCGCTTATTGGACGCGTCCGAGAAAACCGCGGGAGCACGTCGGTTTCTGCTGACGACGGATTTTTTTAAAATTCGAATTTATTCAGCCAGCATTTGAATTTTGACAATATTCTGCTGCCATATTTTTTTAACAATAGTCTGTTGCTACACTTTCTACTATTTCTGGAGGTAAATTCTTTCAATTTAAAAATTTACGGATGATAAAAGATATTCAAAAATCTCTCCTTCAACGAACCTCGGGATTTTTTATCTATCTTAAAAAGACTCTTAACGAACCAATCGAAGCTTAATTGTTATTTTTTTAGTAAAAAATAAAATCTCTTCAGAACAGTAGCTAACTTGTATTACCACTTGTGCCGTTTAGGTTCTCACGACACGGGATATTTTTTTTTGACGTGACGAACAAAAACAAACCTTTCTTTAATAACCATAAAGTTTAAATTAAAATTTTAAACATTCCGTTGGCTTTTGTGACTACGATATAAGTTATAGAAATTTCAATTTTATGTTGATAAAAATAAGATCTATGTTTATTTGACAGATAACATTACTTTACCATGCCGTACCGTCATTCAGAGCCGGCTCTCACTGTACCTATACTACTTTTTTATCATTTTTTTTTATTTTGTCGGTTTGTTTGTATTTTTTCGTACGCACTTGAGCATATGTGATAATAAACAGATGTTCTTGCTTCATAGTACTCGTACTTACCGATTCATTTCAAATATTTATAAAAAAGAAAACATTTTTTTTTGTCTTTTAAACCCTCTTAAGTACCGAGCGGTTTATGCGTACAAAACCATTTATATAACCGACTTTTTTTTCAAAAGTGAAGTGTTATTAAACTGATGGTGGTCGCTCCAATAAAAGTCAAAATCCTCACGAAAGAATAGTGAAATGGTTCCCGGGCACCAAAATATAAGCTTTCGATGCCACCGGGATTAACACTGTGACGTTGAAGGACCCAGTTACACTCGAATAAAATACAAAATGTTTATCAAAATCGGTTCATCCGTTTAGTAGTTACGAGATAAGGAGCTAAAGGAACGGATACATAAGTTACATGAAATACCTATATACAGAATAAACACATGACAATAAACATATGTACGAGTCATATATCGTACACTCGTCTTCACTTCGCAGCAGTCGGGCAAATACTTGACAAAATTAGGTAAGGTATTTCATTCTAGTTAAAACAGTTCAAACATCTTTGAATAATAAATTAACCTAATTTCGTGACGCAGTTGTGTAAAACCGTAGGAAATGGGAAATGGCGCCGATTCTGTTGTGCATCTCACGTCAACTAAACAATGACTAAATCGACATTTTTAGCAGTTCACCTTCAATTTTTTAGTCAAGGTGCCGCTTGTGTATGTAAAATGTCATAATTTTGGTATTTAACGCAGAAATTGAAACACATATTGACACTATTTGGCAGATTATATTGCGAATCTTGCGAATCTCCAGCCAAAAGAGAAAAACCAACCAAAAATCGGAATAACAGAGGATTATAAAAACAAACAATTTTTTAGATAGAATTAAGATAATTTTAAACGAATTGAATTTACAATATTTCCAACACTTGGAATTTTCTTTTTACTAATTTCGTTGCAGTGTGCAACTGTGCAAGATAGTTTAACTTCTTTTGAGATTTTCACACAGTCATTACTCAGTGTATTCGTGGCTCACTGCTCTTGAGCCTGGTGGTTAAAGTTAAGGGCTTGTAGGAGGCATTCGCTCAGTAGATACAAGTAAACGAAACTTTACACATTTTATTAATTTACAGATCGATTTAGACTGGAAAAAGTAAAAAGCTCAAGGCGGGAATTTGAACCCGCAATTAGTCCCTTACAGGGGAAATGCTTTGACCACTGAGCTACCTGAGCCATGTCACTTTTCAAATACAAATCGATTTGAATAGTGGCATACAAAATTTCATAAATTTAATTCAGAGAGTTTTGAACAACAGAATAGGCACCATTTATTAAGGATTTGTCTCATGGTGAATGCAAATTCGCAGCCCTCGAAGTTAAACAGCTAACGCAATTAATTATCATACATAATTAAGACTCGTGTGGTATGAGCACATTTGCATAAACCGCGGTTAACTAAACGACGTTTAGTATATCACCGATTGATAAAAGTAGGTATATATTTAAATAGAAAAAAAGTTCAGTGCGAGACTTCGAAACGCGGTTCGGGGGGGTACTATGAACAACTTAGCTACGCTCTGTCTGTATATTTGAAATTCTATACAATATACATATTATACATAATATAGATATAAAATATAGTTGGATTACGAATCATATCGTTTTTCAGATAAATTCTGTTCGTGCATAAATATATGGACGTGTAGTAACGTTTAACGAAGTAACTGTTATTTAAATAATTATAAAACCGTAATTTCTGTCTCATTGTGCAAGTAGGTATCGCATAAGAACTAATGGACCTATTTATATGACCTATTGTGTGTTCAAAAACGTATGAGTTTAAAAACTGGTAATACATTTTATTTTGAGCTCACTAGAGATAAAGCGTTAGAAATCAAATTTAAGAACCCGTAGTAGTAACTAAAACTTTATTAAAACTGCGAGTACCTACGTCTATAGACAGACATCTATATTATAACGAATTTAAAGCACCCCACAAAATCGAGTTACATATTTCTTAAGCACAATACTTTCCACTCAACAAAAGACGCTCTAACTTAAACACACAACAATGACAAGAATTATGTTCATTTTAACTTTATAATTACATTCCTCCTAAGGCGTCATTTAGACGGCGAGACTTTATATCACGTTTCAGTACGAGAAATCGTACGCTACTGCCATTTTCGTATCAAAATGTTTACACACAGGCACACTAAATTCTCGCTTATGATAATATCATACGAGATTCACAAGTGTGACATTCTGTCTTATTTTAAAATACGATTATTGACTTAAAATTCTGTTTAGACGGACACAATCACTATTCAATTGCGAGGCAATTCTCGCCAGGCGTAGTGTAACGAGGCAATTGTTTCTATAAATGTTAAAACGTAACAACTAACAACTCGAGAATCGTATCTTTCAGGCGAGAAACTCTCCTCGTCTAAATGAGCCTTAAAACTCATCACAGAACAAGACTTAACTTCAACACAAACACGTGTAACCCAATTCTAAACAATGTACTTACCACAAACTCAAATTTTTAGCTAACAAGAGATAGGACGTCCCATGACGCTGAACAGATTTCATCCAATTATCGCTGAGTGCGAATCCTGAATGACAAGTGTTAAGGCTTCTGTTGTATTTGTAACAAATCGGGTTTTGTTGGGATTATTACGCTTTTGCGAGTTAGTAAAAAGTTTAATTTGTTGTTGATTTGTTTGACAGTCTATTGGGTAGTCTCAAAATGATTTTAAAACGAAGTTATTTACTAATTATATTACTCAGCCATATATCTTGGACTTAAATAGCGAGATATAAAAGGCCCTGGCGCGCGCGGATTGTTTTTAATTTTTATTTAATTCATATTAAAAATATATAATGAAATGAATAAATACAACAATACATTAGGTCACTATACATAATACAAAATACAATTTAGTCAATAAATTAATAATTAATCAAATAACCCACCCCTGACCGTTCCCGGCGCAAAAGTACCCATCACACTTGGCGCGTTGCCACGCTGGATTGCGATGGCTAGCCTTTGCATCAAGAACGCTCCGGAGCGGGAGTCACCAGTTGTCTCTTTGGTAGCGGGAGTCACCAGTTATCTTGTCTCTTGTATACTTGGTGAATTGGAAACATGTTTTGCGCGTAAACACTACATGTTTAGCTCATTTTAGGTCTAAGATATATGACTCGAGAAATACTAAGAGCAAATGAAACAGTTTTGTTAATTGTAATTGTATTATTGTCAGAACTAAAGGTGTGTACTAAATATCGGAACAGTTGGGCAACAGGAAGGTGGGAGTTAAGATCATTTTGAGCACTTTGCTCATCAAGATTGATCTGATGCTAGCTGTAGTACATGTCACCTAAGAAAATGAGTCTGATCGCAAGTGGACTGCGAGTGTGCGGCCCAATCTCAGTCCATGTCGCATTTGCTCTCTTGCCAACTGTGCCCCTCCACCTGTACTACCGAGGACCCGTGTAGGGCAATGGATAGCGCTGTGGCTGTGTCCAAGTTTTGGGCCGACAAAATATAAAAATCAAGCCATCAAGTCTTGTATCTGGCCATTGACTCGAAGAAGTTATTTAATGGTTCTCCGTTAGTAGATTTATTTTATAGCGTGAATATTTTTTCGTAAGTAGGTACTTTTACCGGGTCAGAAGTTCTGACTCAGAGAGAGTTGTCTCCCTGAAGTTCGTCCCCTTTTCTCAGTCGCCCCCTCAAATATTGTGGTTTTCATTAGATACCTGATGTATGACTTCTTTTTAAAATTGCATATTTCCCATTCACTCAACTATTTATCTATTAGTACCTACCTATTTAATTACTCGCGGCTTGGTTCGTGTTGATTCTAACCTTTATTTTGGTAATCCTTTTCTTTAGCTCTCACTATGTAAATAAGTTTATAACTACTATTCATAAAAATAAAAATAACTTTTTAATATTATACTAGGAAGGTAATATCGACGATAAGATAGCCTCACAAATTTGAATATAATTAACAGCCCTTAATAAATTACGATACTTTGAATTAAATTGATTTGAGTTAAATTTTCTAAAAGTACAGTCAACACCAAAAATCGCTTAACAATCCAACTGTACCCAGACAACAACGGCGTTTCATTATTGGCCAATTGGATCAAAGCTATTATAAATTAATGAAACATCCAAATTAAATAAATACTTTAAAGCTACAATCATTTTGCAACGGTTATAGGCAGGGGTCTATCGGACCCCAGTTGTAACATAAATAAAAGTCCCCACGGAGGGTTAACAAAGCTTTTATAAGGGTTAACTGTGGTGTTTCTTTGTTTGAATATTGACTCTTTTATATATTAAAATTTGTTACAATTGTTGTTTAAAATTCTATGTTTTAGTAAGTGTGAATGTATTTTTTGTTACAGGTAAGTACGTGCTTTCAATTTGGTGTTACGTGTACGAATTCTTTTAAAAGACAGTATTGGTAAGCTTAAGATATTCTCATCATCATCAGCTTCCTAGCTCTATTCCCAGCTGGGTCGAACCGGTTGCTCTCAATTGAAAAGCCGACAACTTAACCGCAAAGTTATCGACGCTTTTATTACTAGGTAGGTTGGACGAATTATTGTGCTTGATATGATTTAAATACAACTGAATCAATCATTGACATTAAAGATCATTCATTATGTAATAATTTATTTAATAACTACATTAATGAAATAAACTTTGTAATGTTAACATTATGCATTTGAATAACGCATTTAAATTGTATAATAATAACAATTGATTTTTCAATACCGGAAATGCGGAAACAGGGTTAAGAAAAGATTCATTTTGTTAATATGATTTCATCTCGCATGATGGTAAAGAAAGGTATATACCATGGTTAGTTAAGAACATTTAGTGTCGAAATAGCAGTATTAACATTAAACTCAAAAGTTTATTTTTACTCGACTGTGGCGAAAATGGTCCTCTCTTGTAACCGTAGGTATGCAGTACCTATGTAGGTAGATACTTACTAGTTTTGTGTTCATTTTAGATTACCACACATAACTTGCTTTTATTGCCAACCAGAATCAACTTGAGTATGTAATCCATAAAATACTGATATGAGTACCGATAAAATACCGATCAAAATATGTAATAAAAATAAAATACCGATCAATATAAGTAACCATTTAAATATCGGTCCATATGAGCAATCATCCTAATACCGACCAACTTGCGTTAGCCATCAAATACTGATCAATATAAGTAATTCACGAAATACCGATCAACTTAAGTAATTCACGAAATACCGATCAACTTAAGTAATTCACGAAATACCGATCAACTTAAGTAATTTCGAAATTCCGATTAACCCTAGTAATCTTCATGGAAGTCATGTCATTTCATTGAATAGTTTTCTTTTTTAGAATGAGAATTACTTAACTTAGCACACACGTAAAATATTTAACTAACTCGCTCTTGGATGATGACTTCATTCGCGTGGAACATATTTCATTCACAATTTTATTAGCTTCATTTCTTTTGCACGGAACACACGCGTAGGTACTTACGCCTGTAAATCCCCGAAGGGGTAGGCAGAAGTGTATTAACCCCCACGTTTCGCCAACTATGATTTTCTGTTCTCCGTAATAGGGGACGGACTTATTACCGTCTAGCGGACGCTTTGTCTTGGACTGTATGTTTACTGTTGAATGGAGAGCAGCCCTATACCTTAGTCGCCTTTGAAGACACCCACAGGAAGAGCTAGGTTGGTCCTATTTTAATCCACCGGCGCCAACACGGTAATTAAACAACAACATTAAATTTTTAAATAAAAGTGAGCCCTATCAATTAAACTCCCAAAATACAGCCACACTGCGGTGATTAGCCTGTATATATTATTATTATATCGATAGAAATTTGGACAAACAAAAGATAAAAGGTAAAAACGAAATCTTTATTGTTATAAGTACATGTATAATTATGCAAAATTAAAAGCTATTATCGTAATAATTACAAAAATTAAACATCCAGAAACCAATATCTAACTTTGCTAATAAACTTGGATGCGTAATTTCGCTGATCAAAGGAGCTCTCAAAAATCAATTGCAGACTCTCTTATCACAGCTTATATATAAATTATCTGATACCCAATAAGCTTCGAACCGACGTCAAACGTCATCAGACCATTTTGTCCAATCTTTACTTAACAAAAGACTAATAATCTTGGCTTAAATAATTGGACGTAATAAACAATTTTAATTTTGCCAACGCATCGACAATGGGCCTTCGATGTCGCAATAAATGTAACACAGTAAACCAATTGAACTGTTGAATGGTGGTACATGGGTTTTGTAATTGAATTGTTCCAAGTTATTTTGTTGAGTGAACACCATGTGGTTTGTTTTTGCTAGGTTTATTTTGTATCTACTGCTGATGGTTATTCTTCAATATTCCTAAATAATAAAAATCGTATAGATTTTTAACGCGTACATAAGACATAATTCTAATTATTCATAATTGCATTAGTATTGCGATTAAAGATTGAAAGTTATCTTTTCCTCACCAGAAACTAAGTCCTGAAAACGCTATTAGCTAATAGACAATAACTGTTAAAAACTATACTATTTTAAATTTCTAAAATCCGTTATTCCCACTTCTTACAGCCTTCCTAATTACCCATGACTTCATGCAAAGAGGGTTAACATATAGCAAGGATAGCATAACAATTTTATAATCCCCTTTGATAGTCTAATCTCGTTATGGTACGAGCCAGACTAGTGTTGAAATAACCATTAATTCAAGGACAGAGCCAATTTAACTTGCTGTGGTGAACCCACTGGTGGGGCACAACGGCGCGCCGTACGGCAATGCCTGCTGGGGACAGCGCCGGGTGTCAGCGGGGGCTTGGGGCGCGGCGAGGAGGGCCATGGGGAGAGAGGCAAAGACCCGGGGGCGGAAATGACGAAACTCCCGTCGGGTCGCCATGGCAACCGCCGTGTTTACCCCGCCATATCGATCTACGCTGCGCTTCCCTGTTTACATGCCGGCGATGCAACGGGAATCCGAATTCGATTTCTCTCTTGTATAAGTTATTTACAGAGTTACGAAAGTGGATTTGACTGTAGGTACGTCTAATTTCGAAGTTATGAAACAGTTTTATGACTGTCTTTATTGACGTTTCGTCAACTTTGATTACGTCACATGTTATATTTGACGTCTTATATGTAAGTACAGTTAGACACGAAAGTTGATCAACTTTTAGGACGATAGTTGATCAACTTTTAGGACGAAAGTTGATCATCATGTACCCAGTTTGATCTGTTTAAAACATAAAAAAATGTTTCCATTTTTTTAATCTTCAGGATTGATGAAAGTATATTATTATGTGACTTTGTGTGGATGTTCCACGCAAAAATGGATGATCATATTTGAATGAATTTTGCCTACAGAGATAGATTATAAGTCTAGAATAGTAAAAGGCTACCTGGAGCCGCGGATAAGACCTAGTAAGGTTAAACTGAGTTTATAAGTAAATTATTATTAAACCATAACGATTTTGTGCAAAGTGCCGTGCTAAAACTTTCGTATTTGACTGTACTGTTGTGGCGGGTAGCTACCTATCACAAAGACTTTAAGCAATAGACGTTTGAGAATATTATCCTAAATTCAACTTTATACATAATCGTTGGTGTGAATGTGATCATATAATTTCTCAACTGCTCGAACAATTGAGACAATATTCAAACTCTGTCGGTTCATTTCATCTCTAGATTAATAACAACGGCTCCGATAGTGTATCGGCAGAGCATCCGACTGCTAAGTCAGAAGTCACGGGTTTGATTCTTTGTGAAAATAATTTGTATATATGAAACTAAGTATATTTACATACCCCGAATTCCGGTACCTACTAAACGATTATAATTATACCTAAATGAGAAAGATACATAAGTCTGTTGAATGGCAATATCAATTCTTTAGGTAGAAGAAACTAATTATTATGAAAGTCGAGTAACTACCCAATTATATTACCACTGGCTGTTGCCTGCGGCACCGCCCGCGTGGATGTCGGTTATCGCAACCAAACAGAATCAAAGTCAAAGATTTTTATTCAATCTATAACAACATTTTTGTTTCTTATTGTAGTAATAATTCTACTTAACTTAAGTTTACCACCGCTTTCCTTAGTCTATGACCTTTCTCAAGATCTAGTCTATCTCCGTATCAAATTACATCAAAGTAGGTCCAGTGGTTTAGGCGTGAAGCGTACCAGAGAGACAGAGTCGCTTTCGCAGTTAAAGTATATACCATACCTACATAGGAACATTAGGTTTTCGAAGTGTCATAGCGATTCGAACCTTGTATACAACGATATTTTGCCAAGAGTGACTAGTTTTGCTTTACGACTATTAGCAGTTGTTTAACATGTGTCGCTCCATTACAAACCAGAGACCACCCACGAACACTGTTTATTTTTTGACAAATTATTAATATGCTATCCGTACTCTTGACATTACTTTGACAGCATGTAGACCACAGGGCGGGCACATATGGCTGTATATATGATTAATATTATACGAGGAACTATACAGCGTATACTGGCTTAACTAGCTTATGTTATGGGTTTTAGAATACAGATCACCTGAATCCACTGCTAGACGTCTCTCCCAATAGATACGTACTTTTTTCACATACATACATACATACATACATCCATTTAATAATATATAAATATAAATGGGAGAGTGTATGTGTGTTTCAGATTGTTTGTCCGTCTTTCACGGCTAAACCACTGAACCAATTTTGATGAAATTTGATATAGGGATAGATTAAACCTTGAGAAAGGGCAGGCTATGTTTGGTCGCGATAACCGACATTCACGCGGGCGGAGCCGCGGGCAAAAGTTAGTATTTATATATAATACTCTTTTTCACGAGAATTAACGAGATACGTATATGTGGAAGACAACATGAAACGCGATAGATTAACATTTAGAAATTCAATTTATCATACCATACGAGATAGAACCCGTTCTACTTAGCAGTAGAACTCTTTACCGCTGCACCACAAGGGCCGTTTTCCCCATTTTAATTTTTTTGTATACCACCTAGATGGCAGACAAACACACAGCCCACCTGATGGAAAGAGGTTACCGTGGCCTATGGACGTGTGCAACACCATGGGCGTCGCACTCACGCTGCCGAGCCTGTTAGAACAGAGAGTTTCTATGCCGTCAGTGTAGAAGATAAAGCACGACAAGCCTTATGGTCTTCCCACTGACCTCACACCACGGAGACACAACACGAGGTTATTACGGCCGCGGTATTCTGTAGGGCGGAGGTATTTCCCCAGTCGGACTGCTCAATTGGACGGAAATATCGTCCTGTAGATATTAATTATCTCTATTGTAAATTATTATTGAATCTATTTAGTTCTACAGGTGAAATTGATCTCAAAATAATAATACCTACCCTTTACTTGGTCCTTTTGTATTTAATGAAGACTTGAAGGCATAATGTAATTGTTAATACCTCCTCCATCTTGTTCGCGTGAACATTGCTTTTAATTTCAGTAATTATTTTGTCAATCAAGTGGAATTTATTACTTTTCTTTGTTTTGTTCTTGCTTTGTTCAACACGCAAATGCTGTCATGAAGTTAGAACAATGTTTCACAGACATTACATTAGACACAAGGCGAGAAAACAAATTTAAAATGTTCTTTATATCTACTTATTTAAAAATTGTTTTATCACCTTACGAGAAGAATTTAAGATACTTTGCTTGTAACTTGGCGTAAGGTGAGATTTTTTTATAGCAACGAATTTAAAAAAAAATCTTATTTTGAAAATCATAGAATTCAATTGCAACGCCCCCTACCGTTACGTATCAAAACCATTCATGAATATATTTATAAACTCACGAATTTTCATTACAATTCGTTCAGCCATTTAGGAGTTGTGTGATGACATTAAAGTACAGTCAGCTTCAAAAGTGCATTAACATAAAATAGCAGGTTTTTATAGAAATATTTTTTTCACATACTCTTGCCTGTAGGTCCCTGAAGGCTTGGCAGATGTGTGCCCAACCCACAAACCGCCAGCTGTTTTCGAGTTCCGCGATATAGAGTTCCATTTTTAACGGCTACGGTATATTTTCGTATTAAATTCAAAATGTGCACGTCAAGCAATTTATGAGATAATGAATACATTACCAAACTCATAAATTAATGACGAAATGGTTCGTAATTTGTTTGTGTCACGTGAGCCGGATAATAAAGGTATTTAGTGTGTACTGTATTCTACGCCATCGTAATGTTTTCAATTTATAAAATACTAGCAGTAACCTCTCACGTCAATACGTCTAAGGTCCATAGATTAAATCTCTCTTTTCATAAAGTTTCATCAAATCAATCAAGGTTTAGAGGTGCAACAATATTTTTTATTAAAACAGACAGACAGTTATTTAGCATAATGTTTGTGACGAATTACTACTATTGTCAACAAATTTGTTACACGAAATGAAAAGAAAACTGTTTTCCCTATAGCTCTGGTACCTACTTTTCCAGCTGGCTGTCAGCGAAATTAAACGAAAAATTCCTCAGCACTTCTTCAAGTACTGGAATTTTAACGACTTAAACGATAATTACTTCTGCAGGACTAAAGTACATTAATTAGCAAGTTTTTAAAGTCTAGGATTTTAAAATATAGGTAGTAAATTTAAAACTCACATTTGAAAGCCGGTACACTTGGCTATGAACAAGACTGTTGTCGTTCCCATAAAGCCAAGATAAGCCAAATCAGAGAACGTAGGAAAATGGAGTCCAAAGGACACGCTGCAGCTTGGATTCTTGTCAGGGTTTTGATTGACTAGCTGTTGCCTACAGCACGACACGCGTGAGATACTAATACTATTTCCAGAATACATATGTACTATTACACATATATACTATTTTACTCTATAATCTATTGTGTCCAAAGCTTTTCGACCGAATGAGCGTTATATAAATAACTAATACTAACATCTACAGTATATATTAAGTGGACCTTTATTATGCCATTTTATTAATCTTCAAATAATGTATGGGATTTTTTCGGATTTGTGATTATTTGTGCTATTTATGATTATTGCTCCGCTGCCTTGAATAGTAGTGTGATGATACTATAAACTTCCTCGGAAATCATGCTATTCAATACAAAAATAATTTTTCAAATTTGAACAAATAATTCTAGAGATGGTACAAAACAAACCAATATGTACATGTATACCTTGATAATACATATAGAGAAGTCTACCATTACTTTTCTTATCGACTGTACGTCAGCTCCCCCAAATTACACTTCACAACATCGTATTATTCGTTATAATTGTGTAATGACAATCGATTTGCGATTCAAATTCAGCACTCGATGTATTGTGAGGAGTAAATTACATTTCGATGGGACCATAACTGAATCTTGTTTACTTATTCGATTTTAATGCTCGATGTATCGAGTCGAAGCGAGTCGTGTGTATGTATTCGTTCTTATTTTAAAATTGTTTGTATGTTTGTTGTTTGGAAACTTTTATATCGTCGTTCGTTTCGTGGTGTATGTTTACGTGAGATTTTGGGGCCTTATAACCTGTTGTTCTGCTAGAGTACTTTCAGTAACAACTTATCCTCTGAGACGTGAATACTAGACCCAAACTATATGATTTTTGGTAATATAGGTTCTAGAAGCTAGCTTAGTGGTTAAGGAGTCGGCCTTATGATCGAGAGTCCCGGGTTCGAATCCTGGCCATTACACTACCAACGTGAACCCACTTCTAGCACAAGCAATTTAGCTTTGTTGGAGGGGTTAGAGGTTATATTAGTAATTTCGATTATTTCGGTTGCTAATATTCTTTTATTAAAAAAAATAATTAGATAAATATGTATTTTAGTTTAAACAGAAGCTGTGAAGCTACTATTTTAACTACACCGACCGAACCAGGGTCACCTCTTTCGAACTGACCCTCTTCGTGTGATATAATATGTATATTATTAAGGTATCTAATATATTCTCATGCACATAGCCAACTCTAAGGCCCATATTCTAGCATTTCACTCAGCTGAATCTCGATTATATCTGAGGAAAAATTGGTTTTGGTTCACTATGTCCCTTTCCCAAAATGTCCCTCGGTTTCACATAGTCCCTTTCCCGAAACTTCCCTTTCCCAGAATGTCCCTTTCCCGAAACGTCCCTTTCCCATAATGTCCCTTTCTCACGTCAGCTACGCGGTTAAACTGGGAATATTGGAATAGTGGACACCGGGCGTCCCGACACTGATACATATAGGTTAGAAGATTTTAAATTATTCCTTAGCATATAATATGCACACTACATCGATATTTCAAAAAAAATCAACTGATTTTAACAAAAAATCGATGTTAAAGTTTAAATTTTAGTTTAAAAAAAACGCTGTCACCTTGTATGGAGCCGATTACGTGACGTCACACATTTTGTATAACCTTAAAGCAGTGAAGTCAAAGTAAATAATAAAGTTTTTTTTCCAAGCCGTGTTTACTTGCGTGTGATGTCAGCAGTGCTGTTATCGATCAGAGAGCGTTTTCGTCACAAATAAAAATTCGAAAACATATTAGATATTTTTAAGCGAAATTCTCAAAAAATATGCTTATTTTAGTTTAATTTATAGTTTTAAATGTCTTTTTAAGCTATTATCTGATAGGATGACCGTTATTTGTAGTATTTTTTTAATGTTGTCAAATACCCCATTGTATAGACAATTAGCTAGACAACCTGTCAAATTTGTCAATATGTGTATACAATCTTTTCTCAGATAAAATAAGGTTTAGCTTAGTGGCAATCTAGAATACGGGTCTAAGACAGTTCAAGGAACACAATTTCAAACAAAATCGAACGTTACTCGCATCTAGTATCTAGATTCAAACATTAGACCTCGACACCTGCATCTGATACCGCTTGATGCAAGCGACTCGTGTTACCGACATAGATACCCGCCGATATACATATATTATATAGATACTGTATGTGCGGTGTAATAAGATTCTAATCGGAAGGACTGCCGAGCAGGTAGCGCAACGATATCGACGATTTGCGATGATCAGGTACGTTGCTTGTACGAGGCTTCGCGGGTTGAATGGGTTTTGGTGTAATAAAAATATAGAGGTGCGCTTAAAACGGGTATAGATGTAGGTATATAGTATAGTAACCAATATGATAATTTTAAAACATGGCAGGTCTGCCACTCTAGACAAGTGACATTTCGTTGGCTTGGTTTGATGGAATAGAATGACGAATGTATGGGATTTGACGTTCATGACATGCGATAACGACTGTCAGATACGTCAAATCATGTGCTTTTGCACATTTGTGCTTTTTCCGTGTTGTTTTTTATCTAACGTTCTAATTTCTTAAATTTTAGTTCTAATTCTTAAATGAAATTCGAATTCTAAATTCAATAAAAATTAAGTTTTAATTATTAAAATTATTTGTATCAAATTATTTGTATGTATTTTGTACCAAGTAAAAAAAAAAATTAATAAAATGTAAATAATTAAAATGAGTTAATTAGCCAATCGATCAATCTAGTATTACAGTCCATCTTTGTACATAGGTTTCTCACAATGTGTACCATGGTACACGATCCTCTGCCTTACACATTCAGTCCTGAAAATTTTCCTGAAAACAGACTCTGTATTTCATTTTATTTTTTGCAGATTTTTATCTCCCATTTTATGAAAAATGTCGTCTAGTCGAAGTATTCAAACAAAGAAATGTCTACCAAAACTATCAGGCTATCTGCTTAAAGACAGCATTTTATCTTATTTGCTACTTATTTCCTCTCTCAGACCTGCCATACAAGCTCGCAGCTCGGCTTGCCCTGTCGCCAATAATTCCATTCAAATTTCCGTTCACTGAATATATTTGTTCCGACTGTAAATTCCGATTGAAACTCTATTTCACTCAACATTGTTAGATCTAAGGCAGGATTTCTCAAAGTGGAAGACATACGTGTAGGTACATTGTGTGCATTATGTATAGTGTGCATCACTTGATGTACTTATAATTGACTAGCGGGCGCCCGTGACTTCGTATGCTTGGAGTTTAGTTATTTGCACATTTTCATACAAAATTCTAAGTCTCGTTCTTATCCCCTTAGGGGTTTAGTAAAATCCGTTCTTAAAGGAAGCCTACAGCCTATAAGAACCTACCTGCCAATTTTCAAGTTTGTACTTGTTATAGTTTCTGAGATTTCGTGATTAATCAGTTAGTGGTATATTCAAATAATGATGGTGATCTTTCAATAAGAACATTTGAACAGATATTAACTGAATACGTAATTAAAGTTATGGTTCAAGCAAAATTGTTTTAGCCATCGACTCTATTTGCTCAAACATGCATTCATGCGGCGACGCACATTAATCCTTCCTCCAAACACAACAATTATATAGTGGATTTTTGAAGTAAAAACTTCTTTAGCGGCGTTGGATGGGTAAAAAGTGTTACACTCGCGTCAGGACCAGTTGACCTTTGAACCGTTACCGACGACTGACGTCATACAACATTAGCAACAGATTGTTTATTTTGTTACGTACGCTATGAAGCTCTGTAGCTTAGCGTTAAGCGCTTCGACTGTAAGTACTTATGGTTTCAGATAGTACCGGGTTCGAACCTGGGTGTTTGACACTTTTTGTGATTATTTTTTCTCTTTTTGTAATTTATTACTTTTTGTGATTATTTTTTGTTTTTGTAATTCATTAATTTATTCTGACAGAAAATTCATGATAGGTTCTATGATTGGCGCTATATTATAGGTATGGTAAGGTATGTTCTTTTTATCTTTTTCTCTGTATATAACGAAGAAAGAAAAAGTTTTCACTTCTGCCGGCACTCCCGGAGTGCAACCCGTCTTTTTTTTACGTTTTGTAGTCAGTAACCGCTGCTGCAGCCGCATTGGGGCGTCCACTGCGTGCATCGTCCTCGGTGCTCATTTTCGCCTCGTTTGAACTTAGCAAACCACTTCACAACGGTTGTTTTTTTTATACAAATGAGGTGGCTGATGAGCACACGAAAGTAGTTGCCGTAGCCTATGGACGTGTGCAACACCAGGGGAGTCACACTCGTGCTGCCGACCCTGTAAACACAGAGTTTCTGTTCCGTCAGTGTAGAAGACTTTGGATTTTAGTGCGAATAATGTTTATTGGATTATTTATAATGCTAGTAGGATTTAAATAAAAGAATAAGTTTTTAAAAGGGTTCGCTGTTGTTTTGAAAGTCTGGTACGGAGAGCTATGACTTTGACAAACCTTGACCTAAGAAATTCTCTAGGCGCTCGTCTACTGCCGGCGATGAATGAGAAGCGAATGAAACTAGCAACTTTAAGCGTCGGTGGCTTAGTGGTTAAGGAGGCGGCCTTACGATCGAGGGGTCCCGGGTTCGAATCCTGGCCATTACACTACCGATGTGAACCCACTCCTAGTACAAGCAATTTAGCTTAGTTGGAGGGGTTAGAGGGAATATTAGTAATTTCGATAATTTCGGTTACTAATATTCTTCAAAAAATAAAAAATAAACTATAATAACCCTCCTTTGGCTTCGCCGTAGTCAGATAAAAAGAGGAAGCGAGTGTTTAGGAGTGAGCTCCGATAATTTTATCGCTGGACTTTAAGCGAGTGTCGAGAACAACGAGCGATTACTAGCACCACTCGTTTAAAACGGCCAAAATGGCACATTTCTAAAATACCTGCTTGCTCGGCGAGTGCCTATCCGAAATTATTTGACCGCCAAGCGAGTATCGCTGTGCGCTTTTCGTTTTATCTTTAATAGCTCTTGTTGCGACAACATAGTAGACGAAGAGATTTTAGCCCGCAATGTGAACATACACATTTTAACTTATCTAACTTCTATCCGTTTCTTGAGCGCACAAATAGAAAGAAAGAAAGATAGAAAAAATATTTATTCAAGCAGGACACTTAAGATACACAGTAGGTACAAACACAAAAGCATTAAATAAGGCAATCATACAGTTTACTTGCTTGTGTACCTCACGCGCCAACTGAAAAGGTTCAAGCTCAGCATATAGCTTGACCATATAGCCAGACCTATGTGAGGATGATGCACGGACACAAATCAGCTGCTCATGCTTATATATCCCAAATAAACAAAACAAAAGCCAACTCTAAGCGATACACCTACCCAACCCACACTATCCAACCAAACTTACATAATACAAAATAAATATTATCAATAAATATGCGCATATCATAAAATAATAATAGATAGATACAATAAGTGGAACCAAATAAAATACCATGACAAGAAAAATTCTAAAAACTACCCATAAGCACGAATTTCTCCCCAAACATCATATTAAATAAGGGATTCATTCGTATTTATTAATCCAAGCTCCCTCTGTGCGTCGATCAGGTACAGCCGTAGCCTCTTCCTAAATGTGTTTAGGTTCCTAAGTGACCTTATCGGCGGGGGGAGGTTATTCCAGACCTTGCTCGCCGCGTAACGGAAGCTACCCCTGAAAGCAGCCGTCTTGTGTCGGGGGATGGAAAGCTGCTGCGAGCACTGTCTGCCACCACAAGTACGCCCGCCAGACACCCAGGTGATCCTTTCATACAAGTAGGCCGGTTCCTAGTACCTAATAATCCCAAACATCAGGCATGCGAGATGAAGTTTCCGTCTCGTTTTCATTTACTACTACTCTATAGTTACTCGTTTACTCGCCAGCGGTAAGACTTAAGCCTTAGTCTAAAATCTTAATAGGTAAATTTAGGTATAAGTCGGTACGAAATTAGATATGGCGACAAAGACATGAACAGACTGCTCTGTGAATGGCAGGCGAGGTAATCTTCGACGGTTCGTTACACTTTCATTCCTTTGAAGAATATTCTTCTAGGAATCACGAAGTTAATATTGTAATATTTTAGTAACTTCGTATTTCTTACCTCATGGGTATGCTAAAGTACCTATATACATTGTTATACTAGACTAGCTGATGTCCATGGCTTCACAAACAGGATGCCAGTAGGCCTTGAATCCTGCAACAAAACCACAGAATTTCCTCTTTTGCTCGCGGCTCCATGGGAATTTATTCAGAGATAAAAGTAGCCTATGTGTTCCAGTATCCCAGGACCAAGTGTCAGATAGATCTATTCAGTCGTTTGAGCAGTAACAATTTCAAACATTGAGACATCCTCACAAACTTTTCCATTCAAAATATTAGTAAAAATTACTAGTAACTAATAATAAGAATGACTACTATTAGAAGAAAACAATTGCAAAGTCAAAAATATTTTAATATAAAATTCATTTCTGCCTACCCGTCTACAGTATGCAGGCATATGACTGCAAATCTAAAAAAAAGTACCTGTGTTATAAATGTAGAACACCTATTTGTCGACCTTACGTGACTGACTCGTCATTGACTTATATATTTACATTCTCAAGGTTGAACCTGCAAACTTGAAGACAAAGAACTTTAAAATGCTGGTACCTGCACGGAAACTATTATTATAACCGTTTTAGGAAAAAATATATTAACGATTAATCATTTAGTACCTGAGTGACCGCGGTTCGCTTGGGTTTTTTTTTTGTTTTAGGTAAGTACCAAAACTGCTACCTCAAAGATTGGAATCTTGTTATTTTCTATTATATCTCTTTAGGAAAAATATGCACAGCAGTATATACAAAGTAAAAAAATCATTACATTACAAAAGAAAAATAACCCCCAATAATCAAATCATTATTAATTCCCGTTTCGTTAATTATATAACATCAATATCGGTTTAGACATTTCGAACTACGAGGTAATGTAGCAACGGTCATGATACAAACAGTATACACAGTTAAATCATAATTATACCGTTGTACCATATTCTGTTTTTCTTTTCGCCGCACTCTGTCAAAAGGAGCTATCTTTTTATAGTTGAGCCCGTTTTCTGACGTTTGAATATCAAGATTTATCCTTTGTTAGCAACTTTATATCGTTGTGAACTTGACTTAGTCTCGACCTTCTTAGGGTTGCCACACTTTGCCGAACGGCCTTAAGTTTCTATCTGTTTAAGTTCTTGGTCACATGTATTGTTAAGAGATGAGATTCTGGTTTAAAATTCTGTTCCAATCACGTAAGTTCTCACTGTGTATTGGTAAATTACGATTGCGCGATGCAGCACTTTTATTATAGTTGGAATTGCAATATTGTGTAGTAAATATTTTGACACATACTTTGAACTGCATTCACAGATTTTGGAAAAATCGTATAGTTAGCAAGACAAATGCTAAATGTCCAAAAAATATTTATAGTGCCAATCGATCCTATTTCATATAGGGCTCAAAAGACTCTAGGGTGGTACTAGAAACGACTTAATTTAGCGTGCTAATGGTTTAGCAAGAGAATTAAACTTCTACAATGGTCAAACTTTTTGTTTTTGGTAGGAAATGGATAGGATTGATTGAAAGGTAAATAAAAATATTTTCACTTCTCATGCTCTTAAAATGTTACTTTAGTCCCTGCATATCGGGACTAAAGTTCATTATTAATCTCTAGGGACTAAAGTAATTTTTTTTTAATTTACTTTGATAACTCCTAAACAGCCAATCACGGTGTTTGTGAATGGGAGGATTATCACCTTTTTAGTGATTGTGTATAGAAATAACCTCAAAATGACATTTGAAAAAATCAAAAAATCCCATTTAATTTCGTGAACCACGATTAATGATATTAATTTAATTAATTATTATGTAAGTATTAAGGATAAGTTCATTTTATTATCCATTTCCAATTAGATTTAAATTATTTTACAAGCTTGAATCTGTTGGCTAAATATATATGCAAGCATATAAACCGTACGTCACTTAACAACAAAAAAACCGCGGGACAAATTTCTTTACAATTTGAATTTTGAATAGATTATTCGTAATAAGCTTGCATTGTAATCACCAATTACTTACACCAATTAATTGTGCAACTTATAAACTTTGTTATTATAAATAAATAAAAATAAATAAATATTCCACAACATTTCACACAACGCCATCTAGATTCATGGTAAGCATAGCTTTACTACCTTGTATTATGGAATCTAGAATACGGATAAACATACTTAAATATATTTTTTTTGTAAATGCATACATATTATACATAGAAACACCCAGACCAATGCAAATACCCATATCCATGCATACAAATATTTGCACTGAGCGGGGATCGAACCCGCGACTCCTGCGTAGCGACCGCGTTCACTACCGCCACGCCACGGAGGCTTTACCCCGTTATCGATATGATAAATTAATATATTTAGGTTGAAAAAGATATTTGCCTATTTCTTTTTTTTGTAATATTATAATTTTGTATAAAATGTCGCTTTTTTTCCTCGCATTCAAAGTGAAAAGTAGAGTGTTTAACGTGGGACTAAACAACCATAATGACACTCGGACTATTAGCCACCCTCGCTTCGCTCGGGTGGCTAAAACATCTCGTGTCATTATGGCTTGTTTTAGTCCCTTGTTGAACAATCTACTATTTTTACCTACAAACTGCGAATTTGATGCAAATATCTTGAATGAATAATCGTGAAAAATTGGACTTAATAGAAGCATATATTATTAACTAGCGGCTCCGCCCGCGTGCATGTCGGTTATCGCGATCAAACATAGCATGTCCTTTCTAAAGGTCTAATCTACCACTATACCAAATTTCATCAAAATCGGTTCAGTGGTTTAGGCGTGAAAGCGTAACATACAGACAGACAGAGTTACTTTCGCATTTATAATATTAGTATGGATAATAGAAATGCCTTAGTGTGGTGCCGCAAGAAGTAACCAGTGCGAAATGTGGGGTCTTTAGTCGTTTCGGACCGTGAGCGGTTACACTAATGTAGTTCCCGCGTTTAGATATTTTTATTTGAATGAAATTAGAATATGAAATTCTGTATTTTGCATGGAAAATTTCCTACATATATTTATACTCTCCTCATCTTCCATAAAAATTCTGCCTTTATCAATATGCTTACCACATGTGTACATAGCAATAAACACCCTTTTATCTAAATTTAAAGATTATTCTTATACAAACTTGGTCGCCGTATACGACCTTTTTCATTTTATATTCTTTTTTATTACACATTTATGCTTTCGGCAGCCCTAAGATAAGGCAATGCTTATTCATTGGTTAAACATTTTGCACGTAATTTAGCATGAATCATAATTATGTCTTGATAAAAAACGATTGAAATCATCTGCTGAGGTCGTTCACCCGGCCGTTGACTTCCTAGGATACCCCTTCTTGATACCCCCCCACTGAGAGGTCCAGATTTATCTTCATACGTCATCATCATCATCGTCCTAAGATTATTGTACCCGGCCTTTATGAAGGCCCGCGTACTTTTTCCTCTTTTAGCGATTTGACTTTCATTAAAGCGTCTGTCGACGACGCTATCTAGACCCAAAGTAAGCATAACTTAACCAACTTGTGTTATGGGTTCCAGAATGCGAATTAACTTATACTTATTATACATAGAAACACTCAAACCAAATGCAAATATACGTATTCATGTATACGAAAATATACTGACCGGGAATCAAGCTCATGACCTGTGATTTAACACTCGAACGCTTAACCACTGCACCACAGGAGATGTCAACTCATTATACTTGCCCTTCGAAGAGTACAAACATACTCATTTATAAAATAAAGATTGTCAGTGTTCAGCAAGTTATCAGTGCGGATATGCTCTTGGTAATAAAAAAAAAAACAAACAATTCATGAATGGCGATATGTGAACTGCATTCTAAGATCAACATACGCACTGACCTTTCAATCAACACAAAGCATAAATACCGTCTGTCATCAGTCTAAGGTCACTCACCGGATTGTTGACCCTATGATATGCCTCGGAACATATATCTTGGACCTGAAATGAGCTCTATACGCGCAGTACAGTTAGCATCAGAGCGATCTTGACTACCAAGTACTCAAATGATCTCGATACCTACGAATGATATTAAAAACAAACAGTTTTATTGATTTAAGTTATATTATCAGCTGAGGTGGCAGACAAGCACACTGCTCACTTAATGGTAAGTGGTTACCGTGGCCTATGAACGTATGCAACACCGCGGGAGTCACACTCGTGCTGCGGAACGGCGACCCTGTAAACAGTGAGTTTCTGTACCGTCAGTGTAGAAGACAAAGTAGGAATAGCGTTTGGTCTTCCCACTGACAGCGCAAAACCTCTCCAGTGAGCTCTGGCTACCCTACTCACCGCCGGGAACACAACACAGGGTTATTATGGCCTCGGTATTCTGTAGGGCGGAGGTATTTCCCCAGTCGTTCTTTGAAGGATAGGCGGCGTTAGATGAGTTTAAAATCATCAAGCATTGATTATTACAAAATAGTCAGCGCTCGCCAGGGCTTCATTTGTCTCGGGGTCTAGGTCCAAGATATGTGACCCGAGGTATACTTAACTATTGCATCCGGCCTGCCTCAACATACTATAGTTGCGTTTATGCTACGAATGGCCGAGACATTACATTGTTCGCAATTGTTAGTCCGGAATCTGAAATGTTCTCTATTTCGCGGTGTTAAGGTTTATTTTTGTGTGATAATTAGATGTGCCTTTTTTGTATTGATTCTGTTTTGTTGCTAGAACAAAATAAAGTTTACTGGGTTTTGTTTGTGATTGTTGAAGTACTATGAGAAGCTTGTTAACTGATTTTTGAATAGATTTTTTTTTAAATGTAGATATTGAATGAATTTACCCGTTTCTGAATAATATAAGTTTATTTATATTAGTCTGGTTGTTTCTGCGTCATTAATATATGTAAATATTTTACAAAATAAGTTTATTCTAGCATTTTGGAATCCATATTACAGTCGTAAACATATTTCAATCCCATACATTGATTATTCCAATCTATTCTACTATATGCCATATGTCTGGGGGGCTAGGGGCTGAGAACAAAGACCTTGAAAGTCTTGTAACATTGTATTAGCCTGAAGTCTAAACTCAAGGTATTCCCCCAAACTCGACTTTATCTTTTACATTTACACATCGATTTTGATGATATGAGTCATTGGTTTTCGTAGTCATACAAATATCATCACATCACATACAAATGTGTCATTTTCTTAGAAAAAGAAAAGTGGGAAATTCGTCACACAATACCACCGTGAAAAGAAATGTGCGCTTCTGCCGATTTTTGCAATATTGAATTATTTTCTATTTTCAGAATCGGAAAAAAGACGCATCTGGCATTTTTTTTGTTTGCCATCGAACTTCCATCTTCGACATAATAAAAATGAAGAGACAATACATACTGCGCAACTCTATATTTACATATAAATTCCGAAATATATATTTTCTCCACGTAGTGCCAAATGCGTCACTTTTCTTTGCGACATCAAAACAAATGATTTGAAAGAAAATATTTTATGAATACTTAAAAACAAATAGCGACAAGTTACGCTTTGAAAAGCGTACAGACCTAAACAATCAATATATTTTATACCGTTGTGTGAGAAACTACCAGCTGTTTATAACGATAAACAGACTTATTTGTCAATCTATTATAACCGCAATTTAATAAAAGTCTTCGTTACTGACAGTTGGTTTAATGACATAGAGCCAGAATGCCAACATTGCCAAAATAATAAAACAAAAACGTTCGTTATTCGAAAATATCAATTTATGAGCGAGTGAAAAAAAAATCAATAAATTATCGTTGCACCCCTACGAATTACAAGCACACATACAAACAGCGCGTGCCTCGCACACATGCACACTGTACATGTACAGAAAGGGACCGCCAGCTGCAAAACTTGAATCCAAACGCCAGTGAATATCAAAGTTTTATTATTAACTACAGTGGCGCCTAGCGTCGCTCGTGAATTAATAATTTGTTTCCAAGGTTTTTAGAGCTTTTGTTTCTAGTTTGATGAAGTCATATTGTACGTGCAAATGATGTTTGGAAGTTTTGTTCAGTAGGGAAATGCTAGTGTAGATATAAATTTGCTAGTTTTAGTTTGTAGGTTTACTGCATTTTAAAGTATTTATAACATTTTCTTTGGTGTTACTAATGAATCAAATTAAAAAGAAATACCGAAGTGAATCTTACCGGTGAAAATCTGTTAAAGGAAATTGAGTTCACATGTTTTCTCAATGAGTTTGCTTTGATCGGCGATATTAATGAAATCCAGCCTCAGGTCTTTTTATATTAAAAACTAGTTCGTTACGATAGGGATTCTGTAAATAGTACAGAACATCAGCTTTTATCACTATTGCTACACGGCTATTATTATTTATTATTATCACACAGCTATAGTGGTCTAAAAGAGATCACAGTGAGTTATAAATTCAAAAGACCACCAACTGTAATAACAATTTTTTTAGGTTATGCTCGTGTTATTATTTCCTGGCTACTATAGGTACTTGAAATAATTATTTTATGTTCGCTCTGTTTTTTTAATACTTTAAATAATGCCATAAAATATCATTAAGCAGGTTGTCCTTTATTTACTCTGAACACGCGACTGTACCTATCAGTTTTTAACTTTAAAATATGTCTTAAACCAACCCTGGTTGATTTATGTTCATAATTATATTATTTAAAATGAATAGTATAATGTACTTACTTTCAAGGTTCATAAGTAATAGTTAAATATTATTGTTATCTAAAAATGGTTAACACAACTTCAATATTTGAAATGGCCATGATAAAAACTTCTAAAGATAAAAGTATGAGAAAGTTTGAGAACTACCTGAGTCAACCGATAATATTTAGGGTTCTTTTTTGTTGTAATGATCTCGTCCGTAACGTATGGGTGCCTTTGCCTGCAGCACAACTTTTTTTTTCCGAAACTTGACCCCCACAGTCAGTTATGATTCGACAGTCGACGCGAGCGGTTGTGTCTCCGCCAACGTTTGAATTCTAGTCATTGTGTCCAAAATTACTTAGTTTTAACTAGTGTTTCCGAACGTTTCATTAACGTTCTTAGTTTAATATTTAGCGGTTAATAGTTGTGTGGTATTAAATTTAATTTTATAGTTTTTATTAATACAAGACTGATTTTTAATGAACGGATTTGGATTACTTTGGTAAGTGTAAACTTTTTTGTATCAAAGTGCATGAAATATCACGAGGTCTTTTTTAACACTTTACACACCTTGACATAACTTTTCTGTGATCAACAAAAATTGATTTAGTTTTATACTATGTAGAAAGTATCAATGATTTGCCTTTAGACGTTATATAAACACCTGCTGAGACGCACATGTTGTTTTTATTGAGAACTTTTAGCACGTTTTAATATATTACGTATCATATTAATATTTATAAATTTACATATACATTAATATTATATGTTTCAAGGCCTTAAAGTGACGTCACTAAACCGTTTCAATTGGTGGTCTCCAATAAACGTCACGGAAACTTAAACAGCGCGACGTTTTTATAACCCGTATAAATTGAAAAGATATATTACCCAATCTAGTGGATTATCTTTCGTGAACAGCTTGATTTAAACGTTTTATATTATCTCTTATATTTTAGTGGCTGCTTGGCTTAGACTTACGACTTTTTACTTTAATGTAACGTCTTTCTTGTCCGTTTTACTATCTTAATTTGGTAGTAGTTTACAATGGAAGATAAACGCTTTCGTCTTATGCATGTGAATTAATTTACAGTTTCTTACGTTTGATGCACGTGATGAATGATTTTTGCAGAAACCAAGCTCAATTTGCAACCTGAACTTGGTTTCTTTTTAAACCGACCTGCTCATTTATGAATTGAATATTAATTTAAAATATATATCTTTTTACATAATTATTTATTGAAATTTTTAAATAAGTAATTAGATTGATGACGGGACTTGAACTTGCAAATATTTCCTTTAAGGTGAATACACGGACACGTCGTGGATTACGATATTCTACTTCTATACATTCTTCTTAGGGCACATAACATCATTCTTTTTATTATGACTGTGAAAATTCAAAGGCAAAATAAATATTTGTATGTCCATTTATTTTTTAAAGAACAATTTCGTTACTTACCGGTATAGGTACACAGTGCACCATCCACAAACATTCCCGAGGTAAAACAAATCTTAAAGCTTCGTATAAAATTGCTATCTTGATCTAAAAGCTGGGAGGTCGAGTCCCAGATGAATTGTTTCGTGGTCCAGTTGTGAAATCCGAAGTCGTTAGTGTGCACTGATATTTGCTGAAGCCATTAATCAAATCAGAACGAACGTCTAACTGAAATTTGATTAGCAAATCCCTAGAGACGGAGCTAGTGGTGCGACTTGGGTACAAAAATTCGAGTAATAATAATAGATGCGAAAGTTTGACATACACTGACGTCGTATAAATAAAATAATGTGGGACATCACATGGCGTTAGGTCCAAAATGTGTTGTAGAATGCTGATGAACGTAGTCTACTTTTTAAAAAAAAATTGAAACGTCCATATCGTTTGTGGTGGTGTGGGTTGGATGAGGATGGCGTGGAAGGTAACTATGTTAGGACTGTTTTCCATCCGTTACAATATACTAATAACAATGTATAATGTGTGAAGAACTGATTTCGTATCTTTGTTACATTTTCACTTTGTAACGGCTCAAACGCTTCGAGTTTTTTTTTGCCCATGAACCGCAGTGCAGGTACCAAATATGTACATTCACGACTAAGTAAATAAAGGAGTATTTGAAAAAAAAAATTGCAACCGATATTTATGTACCTACTTGTACTCAGCTTTTACCAATTCAGCTGTTGCTTGTGTTAGGGGTAACTTCTAGTCGGCAGTGTAATGGCCAGGACTCGAACCCGAGACCTTTCGATGTTACTGAAGTGTTGGTGAAGTTACTACCTCCAACCGGTGGCAAAAGTAAGCGGTTCCCAAAACTTGGATATTGTAAAGTATTAAGCGATTAGCGATTCGCTGCTCCTATCCAACGTGTCCTCACCCTTACCACAGAGGCGGAACTAGTATTAATAAGTATTTGAACACTTTGGAGCGAGTCGTCCAATGTTATCTTTTAAATCTTAGCTGAATTTTGTCAAAGCGGTGTTTTGTCAAGTTTTCGTTCATAGGATGTTTGATTAGCTAGCTACGTAGGCAGTCATCTAGGATGGCCTTTTTATTTAATATATCATCAACTAGCTGTTGCCCGCGGCTTCACCTACATGAATATCGGTCATCGCCGCCAAAACATAGCTCATGTCCTTTCCCAAGCTCTAATCTATTTGTGTATCAAATTCCATAAGGTTATCTTCAAAAATGTCAAATTTTCGTACAAACTTTCATCCCATACATGAACCCCTTGCGAGGGATATGTCGCGAGGCAACCTCACCTTCGGCCTAGCACATCGACCCACAGACGGCGTGCGGCTTAGTAGTAGGTTCGAGTCCGACATAACCTCCCCCTCCGGCTCCGGAGGGGGGGAGGGATATCCGTGGGGAGTTCCGCCACGTAAAAAAAACCCCGAACCCCCTTTTTCACGATAAAAGGTAGCACATAAGACGCGCTTAGAGCATATTTTAGGCATATATGTCCCAAAATATACAAATTGAAGTACTCCCTTATAATAATATTGAGTTAATGTACTATGACGATCATATCTGGTCCTAAAGCTTTTAGCATGTGCATTCTTCTGAGACAGCAGGATCGATGATCGCATTTAGATGTTATCAGCTTCCGAATGGAACTGTAGATCGTTCTCTTAGCAGTCCATCTCGTGATAGTATATGAAGCTTCAGATGGTAATCTTAGTTGGACCAATTCTAGGAACATAAAGGCTATGGTTCTTGGGTGTAGTCTATCTGTGTGCCTGGTAACTTAAACCTTAGTTTATAAAGATGGATGGATGAATGTTTGTTACTCATTCACGTAAAAACTACTTAATGGAATTTAATGAAACTTTACAATAATATAGCTTATACATCAGAATAACACATAGGCTACAATTTATAGCGATAACTGACATCTACGCGGGCGGAGCCACGGTCAGAAGTTAGTTAGAAATAAGTACGAGTACTACATAAAAACTCATACTACATAAAAACCATAATCATTTTACCAGTTCAATCAATCAATTGGCCCACCGCAGCCCACAGCTGGACATAATCCGCCTGACACTTCATAATGAAAATGGAAATCTCAGTAAAATAGGCAATGGCCAAACCTAAAATGCATATAGTCAAAATCTAACGTTAAATTTAAGTCATAACTGTCAATAACGATGCATGATATAACTAATTTGGCAATTACAAAGAGCCAAATTAGTTAAATCGAGACTAATTAAATCATTATGAGTTACCTAGTTGCGAAAATGCAAATACATATATCCCAGTAGGTAGGTACCTACTCTATTAATTCATTAAACAGTTTAGATGTGTTAAAAGGGACACAAAATAAAATAGATATATATACCTATTGAATTAATAGTTTTGGGATTATGAAAATAAAATATATGAGTATCGAAAAGTTTGGAACAGCTAACATCTGTATGTTCCGTGCCTCACGAACCAAAACTTCACTCATGGGAATTCACAAAAATCATACATCAGACATTTCTTCAAAGCGATTCAACAAAGCTACATCGCGACGACACAGTGCTTACAACAATCAATAATAAAACTACGAAACGTATTCATTTTATTAAATCACCAAGTCACAAAGGCTATGTTGATTGTGGACTCGTTCTTTACTGTCAAAGGAATTGTTCACAACAGTTAGACTTGTTTCCACCGGCGGCCATTCTTCGCGGTCTGCGCTTACTTATCCAGATCTTTTTAAAAACCTGCCGTCTTGTAAGAAAAACTTTTTTGATATTTTTTTTTGTGCAGACAACTCTGTGCTAAATAATAATCCGGGTAATGCAGGAATTTCACAAACTTGTGTTCATTATTTTTTTTGATTTTACACCATTTGCTAAAAGGTTCAAAACAATATCCCTATTATTTCTGAGCACGTTTAACTCCGAATCGTACAAAGACTCAGTAATGTACCACGGTAAAGTTACATACCAAGCGCCTGGCTAATTTATTATAGCAATCATAAGTTATCTTACAATTATTTGCTCACCTACGTATAGTCGGCCTTACGATCAAGAGGTCCCGGGTTCGAATCCGGGCCATAACACTGCCGACGTGAATCCACTTCAAGCACAACCAATTTAGCTTAGTTGGAGGGCTTACAGGGAATATTAGTGATTTCGGTCGCTAAAATTCTTTAAAAAGAAATAAAAAACTTATTTCCAATTCATTCTACAACGATTTTATTATTTGCTGTATCCTATTTGATCTACACCCAATTTGATCCCACATGTCTAGATAATACAGTTTTATAATATGTGGTAGGTATGGGATAACCTATTTTTAGCAAATTACCATTCCATTGCTACAAAATTATTTTTCCTGTATTTTTTCATTAATGTTTAATTTTGTATCTCGATTTGTCTGTAGCGTAGCGGTAGTGAACGTGGCCACTATGCAGGAGGCGCGGGTTCGATTCCCGCTCAGTCCAAATATTTAAAAGTACCCATATTCAATGGGTATTTGCATTGGTCTGGTCGTGCCTCGTAGTGCACGTTAAGCAAGTCCAACAACTAGTCTTCGATATCGCCTTTGGGTTGTGGAGGTCATATGGCAGTCGCTTCACAGAAAATATCGAAGTCAAATAATCAAGAATCAAAGAATCAATTTCGTTTATTCAGTTTAAGCACATAAAGAGCACATATGAACGTCAAAATTTTACAGTCATGTCAAGAAATTACTAAAAAAATATTAAATTAAGTAAATAAATAATTTCAAAATGATTCTTTCGCTGGTTCGGTAAGTTGGTTCTACTGAGAGGAGACCAGCAAGAAACTCAGTGAACAATATTATCGTTTCTTTTTTTAAAACAATTTGCTTTTTTTTAAATAGATTTATATTGTGCGAGCAAGCAAAAAGATTAGGATGACCATGCATTTTTATCATTGAAGTATTCGTTTACTTTGTAAAATCCTTTATTCATTAAAGACTTTTTACTTCTATTTTAAACTTATTTAGTGGCATGTCAACCAAATCTTGAGGAATTTTATTAAACATGTTAATACTGTTAGTTGAGTTTTGGCACTACAAGTTTAACCAAATCCGTAGCAAGACTGGTAAAAGCGGACCCTAGGCTCCGAGATGTGAAAACTTCAGATGGGACTGGAATGAAGAAGATAACTTAATAGTGAGGACTTATTACAATATTATCATAATGTAGGTTTATCTGGGCACATCTTGCAATTAAAATGTATTCTAAACGTACAGTACACGTTTCTTGGGTGTCTTTAAGAGAAGCACGGGGTCTTACGGCGGTGGACGAGCTCAAATTCACCAAGCATAGTTTATTACAAAACAATCCGCGCGCGCCAGAGTCACCCGAACTCCTCCCCCCCCCCTCCCTCCTATAGACGCGGGATAACACCCGAACCTCCTAGGTGAGGCCGCAGCCGTAGGTCTGTTGGTAGTCCTGGGACATCCTTCCGAGGGCTTACCCGGGGCTACCAACCGCAGGCTATTAGGCGGTACGTGAGGGTTTTTTAGTCGGTAGGAGACCGGCATAGCATCCATGAAGGATATTCCCTCACGTTAAAAAAAAAGGATCTCGTTTGTTTCGAGGCTTAAGTCCAAGATATGTGTTCCCAAATATAACGAAATTATAAAATAATATTTCGCAGTCATTCTATAAGTGTGTACCCTCGACAGAGAACCAACACTACCTTCCAAGAATTTTCATTTACAAACATAAATTTACTTTTGAAATATTGTACTTTGCTTCACTTGTCTTTGACTAAACAGTTCAACAACACCGTAGATAAGTTTGTCTCTATGTTTACCTGTTCTTTTATTGTCAGAAGCAAAGCTTTTGTCGTGTTAAAAGACTTTCAGGTAATACCGTCAAGTATTTTTGATCATCGTTTGAATATATACGACGGGCTTATTTTTTATTGTCTGGAACGTATACTTATATGTACCTGGTACTGTATGTTGTAGAATACGGTGGAATATTTTATGGATTGCGGAAGGCGAAGGATCGGGTTCGGCGACGCACTTGTTTTGTCTAAATATTGTGTTATCCTACAGATATCTCTGTGCGAAATTTGAACCTGGAATTGAGACCTGAAACTCCCTGCCAGGTCACGTACAAGCCAGCTCTAAGCGGGGCATGAAAAAGCATCTAATGAGGCCGTCAAACTGAGTGCCACCATTATTAACATCGTTCATGTATGTAATGGTGACCCTCTTTCCTGAGACTGCCATCAGCTTACCATCAGGCGAGGAAGAACAATTTCGGTTGAGTCGTCTAGTTAGCAGCAAACAGACTTTTTTGAAATTTATAATAGGTATTAGTATGAAAAACACTCTTATGAATTTAGTGATCTTTGTTCGCAAAAACAACTTGTTGCATAGTGTCTATAACATAGTCATTATAGTCACACACAGGCCTTCAGCAATCGACACACACCTTTACATTTTCCGTTACACAGATAAATCGTTGCGAATTTATCAGACTGAAAAGAAAATCACACCGGCCCTTAATTTGGATCTACAGGCTGAAACTACTATAGATCATTGCTTAGAGAAAAAAGAAAGTATCCTCCATTACTCATCTCTGGTATGCCCTTCGAGACGCCATTCGAGATTAATCAAATTAATTACGTTCATTTCCCAGTGTAAGAGGCTGAAAGGCCAGGGGTCCAGACACGAGCGTTTAACAAGACGTGACTTAGTTTTTAAGACGAAAAAAAAGTTAAAGCTATTTTCTAATAACGATGAATTTGAATTTAGAATATTTCAAAAAAGAATTGCCACCATTTTTTAAAAAGAAATTCGAAATAAGTTTTTATTGTGATACTGGAATCTAGACTTAACTGATCCTGTCTCACTGCTTAGGGTTTTAGGAGTATTATTAGTAACTGAAAAAGCCCCACCAGCTAAGGGTTTAATTAGGTCTTTTTGAGTTAACATTTGTGGTATAATAGCGAAGATCTGAACAGTAATAGCTTCATAGAGAGCCTTTTTGTAATGAGTCATTTCGTATGACACCAACAAAAAATTGCGCATTGTTGGTGGTCCATTTGTGGTCTTCGGGATACCAATTTATATTTACTAAGTACTAGTTGTGGTACCTACTACTAGACTAGACTGGAAGTACAATTTAGTAATACCTACCTCTTCTTACCTAAACAAAGAAATAATTGAGTGTAGTCTGCAGTGTCTTAAATCAATATTATCAAAAGCATGTTATGGTACTGTGATGACGGAAACGTCTATCACCACAATCTTCTATTCTATCAAATAAAAGTCTTTTTTTTCTTATATTTATATTATTTATTTGTTAATAAGATATTCCTATACGGTTATTTGGGGATTTTTCGCGAGAGTTTCTATATTATAACTTTTATAGTTTTAGAGGACCGCGAAGTCTATTTCACTCCTTTTTCAATATTCCACTAGAAGAATCTTCTTAGTCAGGTCCTTGACACCAACTATCTGGAACTGTCTTCGCTCGTTCATTTATTTTCCTATCTATCTTTTTAAATATTTTTTTAATATATGATTCATTTTATATCGTTGACACATGAATGTCCAGATAACAACAAATAGTATCAGTCACGAAGGACGAATACTACAGTACTACACCAGATAAATAAAATCAAGTAATAATACGTACGGAAATACAGAGGGGTATTATTGAAATCCGCTGGTCCCTTCCATTTGTGCCTACAGAAAATTTTATTACGCCTACCTACGTCGAATGTCATTCCGAGTATAATAGATTTTCAGCGCCCTAGCCGGACACTTAGACATTGCCATCGTTCACGAGCACATACCAAAATGGAAATTATATTATTTTATGTTCACTTTGTGTGACCATAAAAAAATTTGTTCACGTTATGTGTTACAAAACCAAAAACTGTCAAAATTTTGTTCCAAAGATTATGTATTTACCAGGAATGCAAGTCCGTTTATTTATAATTGACTTGATTGAGTAAGTTGCCTACACAAACTAATAGAAATTAATCTAGAACATAGAATTTACTAAGGCTTAGACGCGCACATTTGCTAGCAATAGATTAATACAATTTCTGGGTATTTGCGTCGCAGCGAGCCGTAACTCAATTAGAGGGAACTTGGTTAAATATATGAGCCGTAGGACGTAGGCGCAAGACTTAAACGAATTACTCTGTAATAGAGAAGCAATAATGTGCTGAGATTTTACGGTAGCATTTATAATTCGATATTATTGAGATGAGAATATTTAATAATTAAATTATCGCGTGAATGTAGTAGTATTTTTAATGTTAGCCTTTTTATCTAAAAGGTTTTCTTTATACGACGTTTTTTTCACTCTAAAGGTCATAGCCCCCTTCGACCTTTGGAATTTTAACTATGAATAATCACATCGAGAGAGGCGAATCTCTTTATAATCATTAGATTGTCGGTGGTTATTTAGACAAATATTTATTATATTAGTATGGTAGTGTCTTCGACCACCCAGTAGGAAAGCAGGTAGCCTTGCCTTGTAATTTGGCTTACCTGCTCAGGTAGGTGCCGGTTCAGCCTGGCATTCTAATAATGATGGCTGCTTTAAGAGCTATCCTAAACTTGACACTCTTTAAGGAACAGATATTGTTCAATTGTCTTCGACTCAATGTAAACTGCAGACAAAAATAGTTAAACCTTAGACTTACAAGAATAACCAACCCTAATAAAAAAAACGATTTCGCGCCATAAAAATAAAATACGTGCAACGAAATTTGATATTCGAACAAAATTGCATAAATCTCAAACTTGACCGTTAATTCGTGATTCTCACGAGATTTCGAATAAAGAACGCATTTACAAATTACTGCACAACAATGGCTGATAAAAAAATAAATTATCCAGTAGGTATATCTACGGCTAGGGATGCCCCCGACCGTTGATTTTATAGGGAATTTACTATTCTTATCGCGACCCCTGCGATATTTGCTTTTCTATTACTTTCTCACGATCAGGTGCCTATTAAACATCTTGGGACTAGACCTGTCTCAATATGGCGCCCTAACGGTTTTCTTTCACTGCCTTTATGTGAATTCATGTATATTATTTGTAGTGGTATTTTTTGGGGTGACTTACAGTTAATGGTTGTGTGAGAGTAGCCATTGTTCGCGTAGTTCACAATCCTAGGATAGTTTTAAATAGTCTTTGTTATTCAGAAGGAAGTCATTGAACCCTGCAATGTGACGACAAGATTTTTTCTTAATCTTTACGACTTGCTTTAATAATGGTATCTAGTTTCAACGAATAAAACTAGTTTTATTATAAATGCGCATAAAAACTAAGGACAACGTAGCTCTTTATATTTAGATTTTATTTATTATTGCCTGGTCTAAAAAATTGCATGTCAATTACAATGCATGCTTGATATAAGGTTATCACTGTTATAATTAAATTGCCCTGTTAACCGATTTCAAAAAGGCGAAGATTCACAATACGATCGGTTTGTCTTTTTAACTTATATTCTTTCTACAATAGTGTTTACTTAAACATCGTTGGATCAATAACAGCATGGCCATACCTATTACGAGTGAAATTATAAATCAATAAACCTTCATTTAGTTAGCTCAGGGCAGTTGCATTGACAGACATCGTAAGTCGTAATACAACACAATTTCTTTGTAAGTAAGTCGTCCATTACTTGTTCTGACTGATTCACGGCAAAACTTGAAATTTTAGAAGCACACAAAGATATGTTCAGAGATTACCCGGAGCAAAAAGAACATTGTAGGTATTGTTGTTATAAATTCATATGAAGTCATCAAAAATCTGCTAATTAATATTATTAACAGAACCGCAGGTCTAAAAAGGCTAAAATTCATGTTGATGTTCATTTACAGATACCTAAGTAGGAGACATATTATTAAGACCATAAAATTGTAATATTTTTAATATTTCAATCATATTTCATTTGCAAGATGTTCAAACTATAGTCTACTTGCATTTTTAAAAAAACCTAAAATCTGGAGACGCATTGTTAGTTTTCTCAATTTATTCCAAATTCAAAATTGTATCATGCAATTACAAACCTAACAATTTTGAATTACGAATTAAACAAATGCCCGCTCTAAAACCATACATCTACCTTTTTCTCTCACGGCTATCTACTAAGAACATAGCAAAGGAAACAAAAACAACAAACGGCCTAATAAAGTACAAAGTTACCCGCCATCGCATTATAAAGTAATGCGCAAAGCAACCGCACCGGGCCGCCATCAGCTAGCACCCCATAAGGCGCTACTCTACAATAAATAATTCCGATTTAACAATATCACGCTTACGTGTTCCGGAGTTGTAAAATTAAGTTGACGAACAACCCATGTCGGAGCGAAAGGGTAAGCAAAATGGAATGTTTACCAAGTCTTGATATTAGTCCGAGCGCTGAATGTAAATATGTTGTTGCGGTTTTTTTCCACCTCAAAACTTTATATGGAATATTTGTATGTAGCTTCTTTTTGTGCTATTTCAATCTCAAATATGACACACCGTTGAGACATGACCTGGTTGTTTAGATTTATTCTGTTTGAAGTAGAATCCCTACTTTCCGTCGGCATCTGTTTCACCATAGTATCAAAACTGCTCCCATTTTCTGTTAAGAATCCCTTTATTTATATAATACTCTTTTTCATCCTAGCGTTAATCCCAGTCGCATGCAAAGCTTTTTAACTTGGAGTCTGGAGGCCGCTTTTACCAGTCTAACTGCGGATTTGGTTAAAACTTCGAAATTTTCTGTAAAGCGACTGCCATATGTCCGACCACTACAATTCAAAGGCGATAACGAAGCATTGCAGGTAGACCAGTTGTTGAATTTTTGAGGACTCCAACTACCCGTAACGACTACCATAGATGTTTGTATGATAACCGGGACCAACGGCCTAACGTGCTCTCCGAAGCACGACCACACCAATGCAAATACCCATATTCATGTATACAAATATTTGCACTGAGTGGGAATCGAACCCGTGCCTCCTACGTGGCGGTCTATATTTGTATATAATACTAGCGGCCCGAATGTCAGCATGTGAACTAAATAATTCGTAACGGCGGGTTAACATTTGAACACAATCGATGCAGAAATTTTTGAGTTTTTAAAGCGTTCTTCAACAAAGTTAACATTTTTCTTTAAATATTCATGTAACACATATAATATACATGAATTATATAAGCTAAGAAAACACGAAAATGGTATTTTGGTTGGCCGTAGAAACATGTGTACAGAACTTTTTAATACATATAAATATCGAAAAGGTCTTAGTAAGCACATTCCGTGATGTTTATACTGATATTTCTTTTTATATAAGTGAGGATGAAGTTCGACCCGTCCGTTTCCTATCCACGCTATGTTATCGTCTACCCTCGTAAACTAAATAAAAATAAATTCTTCGAAAGAAATAATTCGAATATAGAGCGGAAGGTCGCCGGTTAGATTCCCGTATAATGCAAATATTTCTTGGCATGAATGTGTCTATCCGCATTGGTCTGGGTGTTTCTATGTACAATATGTATGGATTTACGGGGGTTTATCCGCATTCTAGAACCCATTTTAGACGCTATTTAAGCTATTCTTACTTGCGTTTAGATAGCCTTGTGTAGAATTACGTAGAATATTTATTTATTTATTGCTTTGTGTTTTCATTTTTATTTGTAATATTTATACCATGGTATGGCTTCCGTTCTTGTTATTTCAGAAGGCGAGAATACCGCTTTTCACATCGAATTAAATTTAATTTAATATAATTTGATTAGGTATATTATATACTGTCTTTGAAGATACAGGCTTTGGCCTAGTTTGAGAGAGCAGTGTATGTTTTTGTGTTTTGTGTACCTGCTCCATTACTTTACTTACTTACTAATGGGTATTTAACTAATTGAGACTGAATTTTGAACAGCTTTTTATTAAGAGAATTGGCCTTCATGTACGCACGATATCGCTATAGTAATATCGTACGAAATTATGACACACAGCTCCTGTCCTATCTTGAAAGTAATTCTAATCTAAATGTAGATGAATTTTGGTAAATTTCGTGGGGTTCGCTCGGTGCAAGGTCGCGCCTACTTTGTACCGATTTTAATTGGGTACTGGCAGAAGTACCTCGCTGTCGTATAAAATTTACAGCTTAAAAATATCTGGTGACGGAATATATCGCTTGGATTAAATATTTTTGCACATTGTGTCTCGTATTTTTCTGTTTTCTGTATCTTTTTATATTAGTAGTTTTATACAAAAGTATTGATTTTATTAATGTCGCGGTTCAAATACGGATTCAATAACTGTACATTTTGAAATCTAAGAGAAGGTACTAAGACACATATCTAGTACCATTCCATAGTTTCGATAGGCTTACTTTTTTTTTGTTTCAATTTAAATCTGCGATCACCCTTTGGTTTTTAGTGAATGTGGTGATATGTTCACTATTGTTACACTTTTCACAGCCTGTCCTCCAGCGAGAACATCAACTCCTCATTTGGAACAAGGAACAACATCTTTTGTCTTGATGCGCTTGTTGCAGCTAGGCGTTAGTAACTTTGTTGTCAGTGCAAATAGGCTTACTTACCGAACTAAAAGAGAGAGAGAACACTATCGATATTTTATTCTTACGTCATAATACTAATTTATCGAAAGTACAGCGACTAAAACCATTAGTAACCAAACTGCCTAAACAAGATCCATAAACTCCATCTAAAGCCTGTTCGTATGCCTACTCCTTCCTGTGGCCGGACGTGGCCAAACTGTGTCCATTAGCCGGTGGAAACGTTTTTAATTTAGTCGAAACCCTCGTTGGATTAATGGACTGTTACCGTGACAAGACGCGATAATAGCATTTAAAAAATCGTTACAGAGCTTTTTTTTTAAAAAACGAATTTACTTTTTTTTTTTCATGGCGGTTACTGTTATTGTTTTATAGAGCATGGTCATATCATAATGGAAGACAAGTAACTGCTTTTGTTTTATTAGGAATATGATTACTTATAATAGTGTATGCGTAGATTTTAAATATGCTGTATTTACTTAGTTGAGAAGTAGAAATTGTCAGCCATATTTTTTTTAAGTCTCCCTCATAAGTTCATGTTTATTATTTCATACCTTTTTTTTTACGTGCGGTAATATCCCCACTGATACCCACCCCTCCGGAGGCGGAGGGGGAGGTTATGTCGGACTCGAACCGACTAAACCGCACGCCGCCTCTGGGTTGTAGTGCTAGGTCGAAGGCGAGGTTGTCATGCGACATATCCCTTGCACCCCTGCTGACCATAGGTATTTCGGTTGACTTTTGCTTTTACAAATTTAATTGATTTGAATAGTGAGTTCCTACGATTTGGCGATTTTGGCTTGTGTGAATGTCTGTGCGCGTTTTTGCATTGGTCTTTTTATGATTTTAAGTAATTGACTCTTACTTGTAAACTGAGTCCTTGAAGATTAGCCTCAAGGTCAACGAAGGTTCAGAGCCCTGAAACATTTGTAAAAGCCAACGATTCCATTAACTTAATACCATGATTATAATTTGTTACCGAAATGAAATCGAAATTTTGATAGAATTTATGTTATAACGTAGAACGTTAAATGTTGTTACACAGAGTGAAATAACCCTCTTAGGGTGGCGGGTGCTGTTTTATGAGAGAATTTGCTCATCTAGGTGTTTTAATTTAAAGATTTACATCCCTTTTAGAGGTAATGTAGGAGGATACTGGAAGATAAAAACTAGTTTATTAACCAGGATTTGTTATCTTCACTTGCTGTAACATGTGGGTTTACTCGCGGTTACAGCCTGTGAGTTATTGCATAAGTTATCTCAAGCCACTTACGAACTGAATTTAGACAGTACAATAGCTCGACATATAGCGAACTTCGAAAACACATAGATCGACAAGTCATTGCTTCGACAGACAATTATTAGACAACACACACCTTCGAATTACTACTACTTCGACAGACGATTATTCGACAGACAATACTTAGACAAGACACATCTTCGAATGACCACTACTTCGACAGATTTTTTTTGTAGTCTTTCGTTGAATTGTAACTGTTTTTTTCTTTGGTTTTTATGCCTCAAATTACTTCATTATGGTTAACACCCCGACTCAGAGCACCCTAACTCGGATAGGTTAGGTTAGAAGGCTAGGGCCGGAGCGAAGCGGAGCGGAGCTCCCGCTTTAGCCTTCGTGGTTATTTTTTGTAAAGCACCCAGTTATAGGAGAATGATAAAAAAATCCGTCGAAGTAGTGGTCATTCGAAGACGTGACTTGTCTATCTGTTTTTCGAAGTTCGCTACACGTCGAAGTGTTGTACTGTCGAAATTCAGTCCGTAACTCATCTCAAGCTTCAATAAAATTCTGCTTATACTGTTGATTGATGGCACTTGGTGGAACTTGCTACACCTCTTCAATGAAAACACTTGTACTATTCCACATTGTTTATTGGATTCCTGACCGGTTTAGTGTCAGACGAATCTCTACCACCTTTTCAGGTCGTCAGGCAATATACTCATAATTGTAAGTAATGTAATGTAACATACATAAAACAATAACTGATCCCATTCAAAATTCACATGACCTGTATATTTACTCCTTTACGTAACACACACGTCTGAGATACATCGGTGTGTTGAGCACTTGTGTGCGGTTCCCTATTGTATGAAAATAACTTACATAAACTATTCCACTGTGATAATGGCCTACATTAGCTGGAGATGGGGCGAGGCCGGATGCAGTCATTATCGCGGTCACGACCTTCTGCGAGGATAACATCTTGGAAAAGGTGGCTGAGAGGTCGAAGATCTCTCTGAATTCAATCGCGTGTCATCATCATCATGTAACGTATTACCTGGTTGCTTTTATCTTGGAACCCTGGATCCGCCTACTCCTTCCTCCTTTTGGTTTAAAACTCACAAATCTGAAAGGAAAGTGTACTCCAAAATCTAGTTTGTCCATTTTTAGGGTTTCTTAGACGTTAATACTTATGGGATCCATAAATACAGATTGAATTTCAAAATTTATAACTTCGTTACTCCGCCATTTCCTGAAACAATAAATAAGATAACATACATTATACATTACACCGATCTATTTCAAAATAATGATTAATTAGCAGTAGATAAAATAACCTAAAAAGAAATTTCGCCCGCCATTTCTAATCAGCCTTGTTGTCAAAAATAATTCCTTATTTTAAACATGGAACGTACTCTGACTGCCGATTAGAGTCAAAACAAGCGTGCTTAGTTGTTCCGTCACGTAGCAGATGTCAGATAAAACGTAGCATCGCTGTATTTAAATCACGCCCTGTAAACGGACGCCACACCGCGACTTCCCTTCCAACTCCCATTATACCTTGAACCCTGACAACAGCGCTAGTTCACCCTAAGGAAGTTAACGTTAAAAACAATATTTAGTTTTCTGTTCCCGCCACTGTGGCTCACACCAAAATGGCTGCCAAGAACCAGCGTTAACGGAGTTCATTAATTACTTTTTTAAACTTTCACAGGAAAGAGGGTGGTTATGTGGTTTGGACTTTAAATATTATTATTTTTCGGTCTATGTTTATCTTAATATTTTTTATTACATTTGCTATGTTTTGATTATGTACTTTAAAGTGTAAGTATTACGTTTGATGATTTAACTGAAAAGGTACTTAACAAGTTTATAGTTTAAAATGGCTGTTAATGTTTTAAACCATAAACAATATTATTCGAATTTTGAATTTCATATATGAAGCGCTGTTTATTTTTTTTTTTTTTTTTTTTTTTTTTTCCCTTTGGCACTAGCAAGCTGTGTGCCAACGACAAAGTTAAGGAAACTACTAAACATTAAAAGGTATTACCGAGGAAAAGAATAGGAACGGAAAGCGCTGTTTATAATCTCACTGTATTTTGTATTCGTACAGTTAGCAATAAAAGTCAGTAATAAAAGTACCTACCGAGTGTATAATGAAATGCGTTAAATGTATAGGAGCTGAAAAGGATTTTATTGCGTAGGTATAATAATATTACATAAGCATCTATTTGTTTATCGTTTATGATTGCCGATTAATTAAAAATCAACTTAAAAAAAAAGGAAATCCTGAAAACTAACAAGAAATAAAAGTCGGATTGTAGACCCCGAACTCCCGAGGTGAAGGCCTCAAGTGCAACTGATACTGATAACGCGACGATGGTGACTTTAAACAATGGAAGTCCGCTTCCAGTTTTTAGTTATCTAGTTAACACATTCGCTGCTGCCCTCTTAGTAAATATAAATGCAGCTATTCTGAAAAAACATAGCATTGGTGTTATTCCGCACATACGTTTCGCACTGTAAAGATTTTGTGACGGGGGTGCGTGCGAACACGCTACGCGCGTATTCTAAAAGACGTTACAAGCAGACTGGAAAACACATATGCTGTGTGTTAAACACAGCATTGTTGTTATTTCGCACATACGTTTCGCGCTGTGTTTGTGTTTGACAATTAATTCAATATTACTTAAAGCTAGATTTTCGTCCCCGGTTCCGCCCGCCTGAATCTCTTACTCAATCGATTGCAATAAAACAAATAAGATTTTCTGACCAAGACTTTTTCTGACAAAAAAAATACCTTTGCCTCCATCGCGAACAACCATCCAATGTACGAAATAATTTTATTAGTATAGATTTGAAATTTAAGACGGTGTCGTCCCGGCCGGACGGAATAATTCACTCTTATGCCTACAACCCATCTACCGAGTCGTATGTTTACATTGTTTACGCTACCGAAAGTAGTGCGCTTAGCACCCGTTCGGCGGGTGCATATACCTACTAAGGTTGACAAAATAACTGGTTATGGAATCAAAACATGATTAGGCACTACAGTCCCTCGCGCTCGTATGACAGCGGATTACGTAATATCGTCCGGCATATCCTTTGCGCTATTTAACGGATAATGCTATAAATTTTGTTTAATATTAAAAGCTCATCAAGTAATACCTAGATTTTTTTTTCAATCCCACCGGACAATTTGAAATTCTTCTATGTTTATTTCTATTTTTAATTTAGCATAATAGTAAATTTACAAAAAATGAAGATGTAAATATGACACCGTCCACAAAACTTTGACTGTACATCCCATTAAAACACATCATAACACTTTGTGGTGATTGTTTTTCTGTTTTTTTTTTTCAAAATTTTCTTCTCACTTCTCAAGCTAAAATTTGAAATACATTAGCACTTTTGTTGCTGAATGTACACACGCACAATTTCTCTATACGTATTGAAATCTAGTCTTAAATAGCAGTACTTCGTAATGAAACGCAAACATTCACGTCATTAAAATGGACACAGTAATTCGTCCATTTAATGTTTATATTTCCGAACTGTTGTATCAGTCGCCATTTTGAATGTACAAGCTTGTTTTAAATGCAGAGTGCGCGTAATTAAGCCGAATTAATTATGTTTTCTTTTCATGCGATGTATCGCAAATATCGCGACATAGATTAAAATAATTAATTGAGCGTAGTTGTTATATCATTTACATGCTAACTATATGGTTGGACATTATTTTAATTAGTGCGTTCGAGTAAGTACTATTAGTTGTTGAGTTTTTTTCTTTGACACCATTTTCTACGGAACTATGATTTGTGGAGTCAGTACTTTTTATGGTATTTACTTGTCCAGTAGTTATAAGTGAATTATACCATCTGATTTCTACTTCTTATTGTAATACAAACTATTCAACATTTAAAATGGTAACTTTAACATACAAATTAACCGTATCTATATACAAATACCTATATTATTAAATGTCTATATTAATTTTATGTAGAATAGATCTAAAATTATTGATGCTAACCCTTATCGAAATCAGAAAAGCGATATATCTCAATATTCGATATAAGTTTTTCAATTCGCTATCGGATTATGTGATAACCGAAGCGATGAACTGAGCTGGCTAAATGACATGCATAGGGTTGACACACATTCTGATTAATATTTTAATTTAAAAAAGAAGTACTGAAACTGCAGTTTAGTTTAGTCTCTAAGAACTTTTTAAACAACAAGAAAATTAAAAATACTTATACTATAAATTGTCTCAGACGTACTTCTTCATCCATACATCCAACACTTACACTTTCTAGACCTTGAAATATATTCTTCTATTCCTCTTTTTGATTATTTTATTTGGTTAACTTTTATCGGAGTGACTGCCATTTAACCCCCTTCCCCAAGAGAAAATCTGTGAGAGACTCGTTCGTAGGCGTATCTACTAACTTACTAGAGAGGTTTGCTGGGGCCCCGAATTTCAGGATGGGGTTCCGTACATTCAATCTATCTATAAGTATCTACAAATTGTACTTAACAATTTCTTATCCGTAACACACAAACTTCCAACAAACAACTTTAACCATCGAATAAAATTGCTAAACAGAAATCGACAGTGTGCAAAACTTCTCAAACTTCAAACGCACACCCCTAGCCGTACATTATCAAGTTGGGCCGTTTTCTACACCATTTGACATCGTTTAGCATCGATTTTAATTTGTACTCGCTGCATATCGAGATATCGGACCGCTTTATTCGGAACCACGTAGCGGAATGTACGCTCCAGTAACGCGATACACGGTTGGATTGGTTATGGCCGGCTTTATATTTTTGAAAATGGAAGTTAAAATGTAAAAGTCATTTGTAGGTACTTTGTCTGTGGGTGCTGTAGGTTTTTAGATTAAGTTAGTGGTATGGTTCACATAGGTTTTCTTTCAAAGGTGCATAACTAATCAAGTTCGTCGGGTTTCAAGCCGAACTTGCATGCGGACATGCAACCTGGGTCTACCCGTGGCTTACCTCTCGGGATTAGGAAAATAGACAGCAGTCAGTAATGTGAAAACTAAAACAAATCTATGTGAGTGTAGAAGTGCGGTTTCTGAACTTCAAAGGGAGTGTCCGTCACCTGACCTAGGGCTTCCGAAAAGAAAATCTGCACCATCTGCCGAATCTAGTTCTAGTGAAGGCAGGTGCACTGACTTCAAGGTGAAATCAGTTTGGGCCCTGGTGATCTTGGTAGGGCCCAATTTCGACCTCACTCTACAATTATTACTTCTGACGTGACTACCTAGAAAATAGAAATGGCTAGCGAAATTTTTAAATCTCAAGTCCCACATTACCCAACGCGATGGTTTATTCCACACCAATTTAGTGGCAAAAAATATAACGACTTCGACCTCAATTACTAGAACTTAGTTTCGTAAATACGTCTATATATAAACTCATGGTGTAATAGGTCAGAGCTATAAATAGCGAGCAACAAGTATTAGACTAGCCCTATTTACCTAAAACATCGGTCGAACACTGGGGGATACCATGACACATTCAGAACCTCGGACCAAAACGACACACGAACGATTATTTTTATAATTAAAACAGCACTTAAAGTTAAGAACATTAAAACTAGACTTGCTTATGTTTAACAAAAGGACCGCCGGTTCGCAACGCGGCTCTTATCAGGACTATTCCGGCAAGAAACTCTGAGAAGCCTGCTGTGTTGAAGTTGGAATTGGTTGTTTAATTAATTTAATAATTACAATTTTTGGTCAACACTGTGTGCTGTTGTGTGAGTTCTAAGTCGTAGCTAAATGTCCTATTTTGCCCTGACCTTATTAGTCATATTTGTACTACGTGTCACACCCAAAATAAACAATTCCAACAAACTTTGTAACAAGCTGAATTAAACTCCTTCAAACTAAGTGTTTAAACCTAACATCTTAATACGAATTGTCATTTTTCCTTTATATAAAGAAGCCACTGCAACTGCAGACGTTTCACTCAGATATAAACAGTATATAAAGTATTGCGACGGGACAATTCGCTGCAACCGTCGCGTTTCCTGTCGGATCGTCTTTGTAGAACGACAGTATAAAATATTACATAGGTCTAATGATGTTGCTTTTGATCGTACAGCATTGACGCAACTGGAATAATAAGGCTTGGCGAAATTTTGCAGAGAATTTCATCTTTGAAAAATCCGTTTTGTGTCGTTATTTTTTTTTTTTGCTGACTTTACGAATGTGTAGAAATACCTTCAGATTATTACGTAGGTTTTGTTAAACACTAATTCATTGATGAATTATAAACTTGCTATAATAACAAATTTTCTATACAATAAAATGCATCAATACTAATTATTATCACTGAAATTTGAAAAATGGCTGAACTCGTAATAATTAGTTAAAGTCGCGTACTATCATTCTCTAGAATAAAATAAGTGTACTAATAAATCTATCTACTATATAATACAATTGTAAAGTGGCCGTGTCTGTACATTGAAGATATAAAAAAAATGCTTGGCTGATATTATAGGTACCCATTAACAATAATTCTGAAGACTTTTTTTGGAATTTCTGCTTGTCCGCGATATACTTAAAAACAACTTTTTTTTTGTTACTAAGGTGTTGGTTTATCTTGAATCTTACGTTTGTTTGAAAGCAATTGGTTGAGTTGAATCGGTAAACTTACTTATCTACACATGTCAATAAATCGGAACACTGCTAAATCCGTAGGTACCGATTGCAAAATAGAAACTTTCAAGCAATACAATTTATCACTTACGTCGTATCGAGTTTCATTCCTCCTGCCAAACAAAGAACCTTAACTCTGTTCACGAGGACCCCTAATCGTCAACAGCGCTTTTCATCCAATTCCAGTTTATTCGTGTCGAATTTCGACTGATTCCAAGGATTTTTTTTTCAAATCAAAACATATTGAACAAAGTCAAGGCATTGTAGTTTATATGCAATGAATTAGTGATTTAGTAATGGATTCATTGTGGGTAGTGGGTAGGGGGTAATTTATTAGATGGCCTGGAATGGTAGTACTTACCCGACTGGACATTGGGTTTCCCCAAGGGATTAGTCGGCAAGTAGCGGGGGTCTCTGTGCGGTAAAAGTTTCTTGATACTTGATATTATGAACAAAGGGATAAGTTTTTAATATAATATGCTTAAGCTTTAGTGGGAATGCAGTTTTAATTAAAGTTGCCTTTGAAAAAGTAATTAGTTCTATTTTTTTACTATTTGCGTAAATATTTTGTTGGTATGTTATTTTTTTCATCCAAAGTAAGAATAGCTTAATTAACTTTTAATATGGGTACTAGAATGCACATAAAAATACTGAAATGAATTTTATTAATGTAAAAACATACATAATTATGCTAAGAAACGTCTTTGCGGTTCTTTGTATAATTGCAAATGCAATGTTATGCAAATAAACATAAATATTTGCACTGAACTGAAATCGAATTCGCGACCTGCACGTACCAGTGGAACTACCACTAAACCCTAGAGACTGTCTATTAATACACTATCACCAAAATTTATATTGATTAAACCAGGAATTGAACTCGAAACCTCATACTCAACAATCACACTAGCAATCCTCAAAATCAAAATTAGCAATATCAGCAATATCAAACCCAGCGTAATGCAAACAAACAGTTGAGATCCCAAAGGTTCCTGTTATAATGAAGGGTAGCCTACCTTACACATGACGTCAGCCAGGCACCTCTTCAAACATTACATGCACGATCGGAATTGAAAATCCTCCTGAGCTTTGTCGCACCGAATCGATCTATTTCGACTCCCCATTATTCCACGGGACTTACAAAGAGGTCCAAAGAGCCTCTTTATATTCGAAGCAATAGGTTTTTTCCACCATTTTCAACTATTTCCGAACGTTCACTTAGTTTTCACCTTTCTTTTAAATGTATAGAAAAGTCTGGAAACGCGCCAGGAAGATTTGTGACGCCCTTATGCCAGTTTGTGAAAAAATCTTTTAAGGTGAACAAATTGTTATCGGCCGTGGATTTCAATTGAAATAAAACTAGTTTTTACGGATTAAAATAGTGATTTGTTGTGTTATTTAATTTTTTCACACTATTTGCGACATTTCAGTTGTTTTACCGCAGTTATGATCGTAATTTTATGTAAACTTTTTATTTTGACACTAACGCGTGGAATAGAAATAATGCACAGTGCAACAAACACGTTCACTAAAATAACACCTACTCCTAATTATATTCTTACAGCTTAACCCCAGCCATCATAATGAGAAAAGTTGTCATAATGAGAAGTTGACCATAAACGAATTTGTTATTTTACGAATTTGACATTGTAAGAAGTTGTCGTTTTAAGAAGTGGACATTTTAAGAAGTTGTCATTTTAATAAGTGGTTATTTTGCGTGCAGTTGTTATTTTAGGAAGTTATCATTATGAGCTAATATGTATCAGTGAGGATATATAATATTGTTCCTCCTTTACGTTCCAAATAAATGAATGCAGACACAAAGGACCCGACTCTGATGTTTAATAACGCACCTGCTAAGCAGTTTCTTCATTATTGTATACCTATACCATCTTTCCACAAACTCAATCTGTTTACTCTTAAACCAAAATTACTGGACCTCATCATTCACAACTGCCTATTTTCGTAATTAACCTCCTACACTCAAAAAATAATTAGCCGGCCGAAAATTGGTGGTTTCACCTCATTTTCTGGGGGAAACGCTTTTCAATTCCACCAATATAAAACTCATATCGAAGGCCGACTTCGTAATAGGAATTCTTTGGAAAGTAATTAATTTTTCCGCAAATAATTTCCGCACCCACGGAATGTTATATTAATTTTCTACTTGTCTCGTAACCAACTTATTGATTCTGGGGCTTATGTTTTTAAATTTAGTGAAACGATCATTTATTTTATACTGTTGAGTGATTGACTGCTTGGTGAAATTTGCTTCACGTATTAAGTCGCTTGTACGGTCAGCATCAGATCGACCTTGACTAGCGAAATACTCAAAATTATCTTAGAGTGTGCATACGTCGTTGTCGTGTCGTGTCGTGTGTGTCCTCTACCGCCGGCCAACTCAACGACGCGTCATAAAACCCGAACCCACCAGGCGAGGCCGCGGTGGCGGCCAATGTCCGCCGGTAACCCTGGGGTTATCCTTTCGAAGGCTTACCCGGGGTGCCCGGCAATGGACACTTGGGAAGGACACCGTGTGGTCTTAGTCCATCGTCGGCAGCGATGGGGTAAAGACCGTGGGGGGTTTCCACACATTAAAAAATTAAAAAAAAAAAAAAAAAGAGTGTGCATACACAGAGCGGTTGGGAGTTCTGCGTTCTTCCGGATGGTACGGAGTGTGTGCAACAACGCACACAGCAGAAGCGGAACGCCTCGTGCTAGCGTTAATTTCTCGTCGAAACAGAAATATATGAAACAGTTTGATTTGATCTTAATAACTTGGTACTAAGGTCATTTTTACACCAATAAATTTACATTAAGACAAGTAGGTAGCATGTATACAGTTTAATGTACAATGGACGGATTTATCACTAGAAGCGATTTCTTCCAGGCAACCTTTGCTACTCAAGATAGGTTTGATGCTGACTGTACGATGAAGGCACACATCCGCCGGTTCGGCTTTTTCAGACAATCGGTTCCATCGATTTTTCTTTAACTTCAATTGTGTATTTACTGCTAAATGTGTGTAATGTGTTTTATTAAGAACATCTTCTTTTTTTTACAGGTAAGTAACTGAGCGCCGTTTAAGATGAAGACTTGGCTTACTACCTCCCTGCTTACCACCGAAATTGAAACCGTATGTAATTTATTCCTAATCATTTTATTAAAAATATCTCGGCATCTTATTACGAATAAAATGTAACACGAATTTTTTGATCTGATTTGATCACTACCCACGTGGAAGCTTATTCAATTAAGAAATAAATTGAAGGATATTTTGGGACTACACTTATCTATAAATGTAAAGAAATATTCATAATTGGGTCGCGATTGAAGCAATTTACTTAAAAGACTAATTTTGCACGACTATTACTTTATTTTTTACTTGCTTTTGCCCGCGACTCCGCCCGTGTGGATGTCGGTTATCGCGACCAAACATAACCTAATATGTCCTTTGCTCAAGGTTTAATCTACCGCTATACACACACTTTTCCATTTATTATATTTAAAAAAAAAATTAAGAAAAAAATTTTCTAACCTTAACTATCTTATAATATTTTCAATTTTTTAAATAAATTAATAGCTTTGTCTCGAGTTTTCATTACACTTCGAATTAAATAAATTCTTTCTAAACTTTGTAAAATTCTTTTAATATTGTCTTGGCCGGTTTGAAGGAAAGTTGGGATCTCAATTTGGAAGTTCAATATACTCTTATTGATGGTTCAAATTCTTTTAATTTAATTTTAACTTCATCAGTAAGTTCTATTCTAATTAAGCAAAAGATTCGTTAAAGAAAGTTTAATTATTTTTAAGGAGGGTGCTATTCATCTTTACGTTGCGCCTCCAATTTTGTGAAAACTAAACGAGATGCGCGGATTTGTGATCTGAGATATATAATAAAAGTATAATAGCTGAAAAACAAATACAAAAGTATTTCTGAAGCGGTCATGTCAAAATTTGAATTGAATTGATGTTGATGCTAATTATTGAATTTTCGATGCAAACACAAACCAACATAACATTTTATGTCTATAGATGTGATTTTACTAAGCCCATCTTTACAATTACTACAAAATTACAAAAAGAAAACATCTACAGCTTACCCATGAGGCAAAGTGAAGTCAAATTGAAGTGTCCTATATATGAAAAAAAGGTTCACAATTAAGCACTTTACCCTTATACTTAATGCGATTATTACAATCTACCCTCCGTAATTTAGCTCGAAACTCATATTAATACGTATTAATCCGTATTTATCGAAATAATTCTGACCGAATTTGGATCACTGTTGCCCAACATAAACATATTAGGCTGCCGAATCATTTGTAAGTTTAATTCTCGAAATGGAAAAATGAAGCTGACAATATTGCGTAATTGTATGATCGAAATTTCACATATAAATATTAAATAACCAGTCAAGCGAAAAAGGTGGCGGACAGATCCTCCGCTACGGACTTAGTCATGACAGGTGGCGAGAATCGGTATCCCTATGTATGCTTCGGTACAAGGGATGAGCGGTTCAGGATTAGAAGAAAGTTCACTAATATCGAACCGTACAAAATACTGCATAACATTCACTAAAACACGACAAATGAATCATGCAGCTGTCATATAACTACGTGACATTTCAACAGTACTAAATCAATACCATGTGTCAGAATTTATTAACTTATATGAAATTCAAAATTTATTAACTCATTCGATATTCAAAATTTATTAAGTTAATCGAAATTCAAAATTTAAAAACTCATTCGATATTTACTCTCACGAAACGAGGTTTCATTTGTTTAGTATAGGTATATAGAACTCATTGGTTTATTCACCTAGTACCTACTCATTCGTTCTACGTGCCGAAACCACCACGTACGTTCTCGTAATATATTGCAATAATTAAATACAATTAACTTCGTTCCCGTAAACGCCGAACTCTGTTTCCTTAAACACGTTCCAGCAATTTAAGTAGGCAGAAAATTAATGTCCCTTTCGGTATCGCCCAAGCGGAATCTATTTCATCCCTTCTATTCTCACTTTGAGCGTATTTTTTTATTTATGGCTTCAGAGCTTATATTAAATCCTATTGGGGGTAAATAGAAAAGGTAAGGCTACGTGACGATCATCGCTATTAGCGGTTATTTTCGGTTCTTTGTGACTGTTGAACCGGTAAATGATTTATGGTTGAATTACGTTTTTTTTTCTTGAGGATTTTTTTAAAATTTTGGTTGTAGGTCTATTGAGATATTAGTAATGGCATTAAGGAGATTGAGGTTTACTGACGCCACTCTAAAATGATGTCTGAAGATGTGGCGAGAATTCACACAATAATTACGAATTCAACAACATATCATTAAAAAAAAAGGTTTAGTCGTTTACCAATTCAAAAGGCCTATGTCCAGCAAGGGACTGCTGTGGGCTGATTGATTGACTGACTGATAGCCGATTAGTAGTAGTAGCCTTGCGAACGTAGCGATAATACCGACATACATGCAAGTTAAAACATAACCCTACTTTTTTATTTGACCAAAGTCGAGAAAAACATAAGCGTTGTATTGTAATTTGGGAGCGAAATATGCGCAATGAATTTCTGTTTTGCGGTCACAGGACACACAGCGGACACAGACAAGTCCGCAACAGATTTCAGTAGCATTTGCCTCGCAAAATGAATAATGGTTTTAAAAAAATTGTTTGTTTATGACTTCATTAATCTTGGGATGTACTCGTGTAGATAAAATTGCAGCTGAGTTAGTGACTAGTAGAGTGTACAGCAAATTGTTCTCAATTGGATAGACGGACCTACTGAACATTTCTAGCTAGTTAGACTTCATTAATAGGTTATTTCATTCGATAGCAGAAATAATAAAACAAATACTTTTGTAGAAAATTGTGTTGAGAATACTGTTTATGACATTTAGAGATCGAAAGATCAAGTTTTGACGAAGATTAGATCGACACTGGATTTTTAATAGTCATTATTACGAAAATTGGGCCTCTGATAGGTAATCCTAGGTACTAATATGATAAATGTGAAAGTTTTTGAAGATGTTTTGTATATTTATTACTAAATCACTCTCAAACGGCTGTACAGAAAACGCTAAAATTTAGTGTACCATGAGTGTATCATGTAGTCACCAAACCCAGAAGGATTCTTAGATGTTGTGGTTGAATTTGATACCGTGCATTTCTTTCGAACCACTGCTGCCATCTGCTGTTTTTGACCGAAAATCTTGGCAGTAATCTTTTCTTAAGAAATAATTATAATTATGTTTCGCCTTGATACTTTGCGGTAATACGTTAACCACATAATGTTATTGGATTTCAAAAGAAATGTGGTAAGCTGTAAAAAAATATGAATACTACGTATTAGCAACTTGTGAGATGCAGTAGCGTCACTCACAGAAACTTTAGCCTTTTACCAAAAACTCCTTACTATCAAATGGCTATGTTATCAAGGAAGTTAAATACTGTAAAAACAATACCGTGTAGGTTTGAAAGTTTGCAAAATAAATGAATGAACTTTTTATATTTTTCAACTGTTGATTTCAAAAGTTTCAAATATCGAATTCATTTTTCTGCCGGCGGTCAAACTCAAACACTTCGTTTGCATAATATGCATTGTCCACCCTATAATTTTAATAAAAACTTTTCGCCATTGTTCTCTGTAATCCATATACATACAGGCTGATATAATTTAAACTACGAGAACCAATTTCCCCAGCAATCATGCTAGATCGCTATCGCTGAAGTTTCTGAACACCCAACAGTTGGTGATACAATGGGACACAGTAAACTACCCTTTGATCCCAACCCCGCACGTGACCGCCCGTTGATTAAATACAATGATTACTAACATATAAGGGATGCTGACGTCACACTATAAAATACGTGTGGACTGAGTGAACAATTTATTCTGAAACATGGCTGGCTACTGTAGCCATTTTGATTGTTCCGTTTTCAATATGTTTAGTGAAATCCTAGTATTGCTAATTCTCGAATATTTCGCAATTGTCTAATAGGGAATAATGTTCTAACCGTCAATGGCGCACTATTTCTAGATTGGCTACTGTTGACAGTTTCCATACAGATAATCTAACTTATGGGGTTCTACCCCATGAGTCACATTCGCTGCCGCGGTGCTAAGGAAATCTAAACAAGTTATATAGTGAAAATCTGACGTCACTTATATTAATAATGGAAAATTAAAGGCATTTATTAATGGAAACTATGGCACTGGTGTGTGGACTGTTTACCGAGGGCCAGAACGAGAGGGATGGCCCTGGGTCTCAATGACAACCTCACCTTCGGCCTAGCACAACGACAGACAGACGGCGTGCGGTTTATTCGATTCGAGTCTGACATAACCTCCCCTCCTCCTCCGGAGCCGGGGGGGGGGGGGGGGGGGGGTAATCCGTGGGTTATTTTCCGCAAGGTGTGTGGACTGTTTTACTAAGGTAATTCATAAATTATAGTTTGAAATTCCAAGTAATATAATTTATAAAGAAATTACTTTTGCATAAGTTTTTTTGAAGCAATATTGAAGGAAAAAGAGCCCAGTAAAGTTCCCAACAGACGGCAATAGGGATAGGTCCAGGTTTTAAATGAGATCAGAATATATATTATACATTATAATGTCTGTTTGCTTTTCAGAGCATATAAACCATGCATGATGCTCATGGTAAATATATATATTAAAAAAATATATTGATTTTTATTAACTGACTCATACTACAATGAGTTAGGAGTTTGAAAGATAGTAAATAAATAAAAATGAAAGTCATCGAACTGTACGAAAGAGGGCTTAAATAAACAGCCCCTTTCAAATTCATCCCCTAAAGCAGCCACGTGTCATGCAAAGCTGGGGTGCGTCTGAGGGGTGCCTAGCGAAACCAATTTGCCTTTTGTGTTCTCTAAGCCTTATACTGTCGTCCTTTTCATACATGCGATAAACTGGGTACGTGTGAAAGAGATGCCTATCTAATCCGACATTGTGCGAGGGTTCAAATGTAATAAAGATGTCCTGCGCTTGTATAGCAGCAATTTATTAGCTACCTTAAATATAGCACGGGTAAGCGCTTTTTACCTTGTAATATATATATAATAATATTACCATAATGGTTAAAAGTGCTGGATTTTAATTAAATGCTTTCTGTATGATTCATAGCGGCTTTAAATACGTGTACTTCTACACTTTCATGCATATAATTCATTCTGGAATGTTCGCGTACTGAACAGTCTAAAATATGAAATGATCTCCATTCATAGATTCCCAAGTGAGTAAATTCTATGATGCGTTTTTGCAGAATTGATAACGCGCTTCTGACATCCCCAGTTTTGTCTTCTATAGGCTGCAATAATTGCTTTCCACCACTCGTACCGAATGCACATTATACTAAAAACAACCTACAAAGTAACTGCAAATAACATCAAAACTGGAGAGGGTACTTTGAAAACTCTAATGAGCTCAAAAATGTACTTGATACGAGAGTGACAGCATGTTCATAAAAACACCCTGTATACATACCGCTTGATGGGTGACTAAGCAGAAAATTATATCGTAACAAATTGCATCCCGCTGTATAACAAGTTGCTCACGGGTTCACTGTTTCAATTAAAACATTCCATATAAACACTTTCAAATTCGGAACGCTAATTGGCTGTCAAAATGCGCGCTAAAAGTGACAGTTCGGTATCCAAAATGGCCGCTTCGAGCGTTATTTAAACGGCTTAATTTGTACCATTTAATCACACCCCTTCATTTTAAAATGAGTAATTGTTTGATTAAATGTGATCTCATTTTCCCTTTAAATAATATTAAAGAAAACTGTAGCTCAGAGCAATTCTTTGTTCGTGAACGTTCTTTCATAACAATTCTTTGAAAGTACATTTGTTTTCTTGAACAAATACCGCGTAATAAAAACAACAAACAAAGCTTTATAAGTATTTACTTTAGTTTACTTCAAAGTGATTTAATTATAGTAAAACTAATGGCTTTTGTTTCTTTGTCGCTAGCTTTATACACCTTTCTGAGAAATCGAGAAGAAATGTTCAGATGTAACTTATTTACCTGCTATCCCGATTTTCTTTGAGCAAATAGTGTCTCGTTCTCTACCTATATGCAGTATAAAAGCGTGTTTGCGTGTTTTTGTAGATAATACAAATGTTGTTATCCTAATTTTTTTTAAAACTGTGCTTCAACTGAGTATTAAAAAAGTAAATCATAGTTACATTTTGGTGTCTACCCCTTTTTTGCAAAACCCCTAAAAACGTGTTTGTGACATAGCTGGTAGAGTAAACGCTATAAAACAAGGTCTGTCCATATAAAACGGATTTCACCAATAATATTAATCACGATCAAGTTGATTAAAACTTTTCTCACTGACTTACATCTATGTATAAAACGTGAGGTCCAACTTTAGGTTCATTTTCAACGCAGTAATTTTCACTGGCCAAATCCGACTTTAAAAATAAAAAATGCGGTTCGGCGAGTGCTTCAAAATGGACTCGAACTTTGTGTTAAATGACTTTATTTTATGACTGGAGCTGGGGAAGACGATTGTTTGTATTTAAATGGTACAAGGAGGCAACTAGTAGCTACTGAAATATTAAATACCTTTTCATTTTATCGCCATTTCACAAACAATGAAATTTTATGTCGGTTTTTTCGTAACTTCCGAGTTATTTTTTTATTTCTAAGAACAGATTTTATCAGTGATTTAAACGAGATAAAATCAAACTAAACTGGTACCAAACTGAGTAAGCAGAGATGTATTAACATTAACACCTAACACTCATACATTCCCAGCATTTCACGGAAAAAGAGCCGGATCTATTGCCGTCAATTAAGTTGATCGCATTAATTTCATTGCTTATGTTGTGTCTTATTGCGTTATCTACGTGAATACCGACGTTTCAGTTGCTTTTTAGCAGCTATGGTTTCGGGAAACCTAAGGTAGTGATAGTTTGCCAACTGTCTGTATAAACTATAGCACGTCTTTTTATTTAAATTGAAAAAAAAAAATGGTCTAGTATTCGCGATCGAACCCTATTTTCATTTAAATCGATTTGAATATTTTAATTTAATTCAAAATGTCTTTTTATAATATCATCTATGACATCAATGAAAACTAGCAAATTGTTGGTAGTTAGGTGCTATTGATACTAATTCTATTTTCTACACAGCTAGTAAATTAGACATTTAGAAGCGAAGGTAGCTATTAGTATTTTAAACACACGTCCCACATGATAAGAACGGGCCGAACGAGTTGCAACATCAGAAGCGTCATACTCATGCTGCCGATTCCTTAAAAGCTTTGTTTATTTGATTTTTCTTTTGTGGTATCTACAATCTCTGGCACTAAAAGCAACTTTCCACTATCATAAGGGCGTTGTCCAGATACTATTTATGTACGTACCTACATCGATTGTAACGTGATCATTAGGGCGCGTCTGTCTGCCCAAGGCTTGTTTACACGCCACGACACCAATACTGTGGTGCGGTGACCTCGCCTCGTATAGTTTTAAGTGCCTTTATATCTGTTTGTTTTGGTTAGGCTTATTTTCTAACTTTTATATGCGTTAATAGAGTGGGGACTTTACAGATGGTGTTAAATAAGAGTAGACAATTAAAATGAGGCTTCATAAGGGTCAAGTCAGTCAACTTGTTGATTGACGGACGAGGCTGGAGAAGAGAATTCCAGGCTCTAAGTAAAAAAAACATTGTATGTAACCAGGAATCGTGTTAAATAAGGCGATGAAGTTCCTAAGGGTTGCGACAATAGAATACTTTATTTAAAGAATTTCATAGAGTCAATAAGAACTCAATTTAACAGATGTAAAGTGAGATAAAACCGGATATGCTACAAATTCTATTCTGAAATGAAGCATACTGTTACTTAATAACATAAGTAGACACAGTACTTTTCTTTCATGATAGATTTTTCTAGAACGCGTTCCCCTTACGTTAAAATAAATTTACCGGCGTACGTTTCCTATAGCGAACTTTTTGGCCCTTATTTCACGTAAAAAATGATGCCCCTCCGTCTTGCCGGGGATTTTGCCAAATGGACGATATACACACAAGTTAATAACTCACAATATATTATGATATACAACCTACATGTCCACGCACTCACAACAAAATGATATTTTATTTTATACGTACATAAAACTTGTGAACAACGCCATCTATGTGTGGACAGAGTAATTTTTCTACACACATTTTGTGAGACTCCTGTGTAAGGACTTAGGAGCGGTAATTTAGACAGAGATAGACATATATGGGAATACAAAAGATAGAATGAACACATTAACTTAATTTATCACTTTTGGGAGGTGGGTAGTTATAGACGTCGGCAGTTATACATAAATGTGGGTAGTTGTATATTATGTCGGTAGTGAGACAAGCTCTTTGTTAATGATTTTTATTGCCGTATAAAGTTAGTAATTGCGCAATGTTGTTAACATTTATTATATTATGTTACTACTGTATTTTGCTTCTGATTCAATTAGTTACGGCTACAAGAGCATTACTTTGAGGACTCCTTCCTCGGGTGTCATGCTCGGTGTTAACTTTGATCATTGCAGTTGAATTTGATGTGTATAGGAATATCAAGATATACACCTCCGTCTTAACACTCTTGACCTAACGATCATTGACAGCTGGAACCGACGCTGGAAGTGTTTAGATGAAACACCACTAAGCGGTCACCCATCCAAAATGGCAACCTCGTAGCTTAATTCTCTGATCGTTTACCGAACAGAGAGTCCCGTCCTGGCCACCAGCGTTGTCAAAAAATATGTTTTCATGTGATCAACAGATTTTTTTTTCTATTTAATTGTTCATTTTCAAAGATATAATTTTATCTTCTGAGTGATAATGCTTTAAACGAATATAATCTTTAAGATAGAGGTTAAAATGCAGATTAGTTTAATGCTTGGTACACACCAACCAAAGAACGGAGAAACACGTTACCGCGAATACACGTTCGTTACCCATAGTTAGTAAAGCTTGAATGGATAAATCCATACAATTAATGACAATTGCAAACTACAATAACCCTTAATCACATCTTATGTCTATTGTGCGTGCTATTTATATCGTTAGAAATATATATACCGTCTACATATCACGACTTTACGATAATAATAAATAACCCGGTAATACTAAGTAGGTGCTTAAAACTTTTACAACTACTTACACAGGAATAACTGACGTTTCACACACACATACATAAACAGAATACATTCATATTATTTTCTTCACAATCAGGGCTGTTACTCCATCAATTTGATTTTCAAAGAAAGGACGCGATTATCGACTAGGGTTGCTTCTAAAACAGAAATGTTGCGAGTAAAATAAATTAAGTGTGTCGATTCGAAAGGCTTTTTGTACTGTGTTGAATTAGTAATGACAATTCGAGTGGCTGTAAATAATTAAAATTTGCTGTTTGTGTTCATGTTCGCGTGCGATCGTGAGGTCACTATCCGGTTTAATATCCGGGTTGAGGTATTGAGTTTCCTGTAATTAAGGTCAGAATCGTCATGGGGTTTGGAAACGTGCCTTATTGACGCCAATAGACTTGTACCCTGTTAAGCAGAATGATCATACTCGTATATTTACCTAACCTGTCAAATGCTTAACCACATAATATTTTGATTATTACTATTATATCTAATTTCGTCTAGATTCACAAGTCTTATACGCCCATATGAGGCCAGCTACCTGTATTATTTTCTTTTGTTGGCATATTTATATTAGTGTCTATAGTTATAATCAAGGCAGTTTCTGATATCAGGCCATACTGGTCATTTAATAATAAAATCTTGTCCACTCAAACTATTTCTACTATGCAATAAAATCTCTGTGTCTATATATTATACAAGGTGTTATATTAACCCAGGTCTCCCTTCGACAAACATGTAACCAGTTACGTACACAATGGCAACATAGCAACTGCATCAGAAACAAAAAATACAATCGTTTAATAATAAGCTTAAAAAGCGGCAGTAATAATAATGCATAATTACGTGAAAGCGTGCCGTATTATAATACAGTACTTTAGAGCTTAAGGGGGAAATGTCGACAGCTGCGTGTGAACAGTACATCTGCCAGCCCTAGCGTGCACACATTGATAGCACGCACACATGTGCGTTGATGTGAGGACACGATCTGGCACGCACACTAACATGAATAGCGTTCGATTTTACGCACACACGCGTACCCACCTTGCTGCGTTATATCAAGGGTGTTGCTTTATTGTGTGACAGTACTTTCAGGGCCCGATAACATTTTGTTTTTACTTGTTGAATGTTTGATGGATGATGGTCGATGATTGATTGAGCTCTTTTGGAGTTATGCTGGATTGTAATAGATTTTGTGAATGTTTTTCCTTCTTTTGTATGAGATTTCTGTTAGTGAATTTGAAATGTGTCGAGTCATTTATTTTATTTTTAACCCATGGTTGTATATGCCTTGTTAAATAATGAATTATGGATCCATATATCCAAAAAAAAAGAAACTAATCATTGTTTATTACGATAAAATAATAAAAAACCATTTTGACATTTCTCTGTCTTTAGGCCTGTCTGTTCCGATCAGTCTCCGGAGTTTCTTCGCCGATTTTGATAGCATTTTTACTAGCAGGTAACTGATATTATAAATTTAAGGTTTTATTTAAAAAAAAAATAAGATCATTATCTACAATAAATCAAATCTAAATTCACACAAACCAAATCACGGCACAGCTAGCAGATACAAGAGAAATACGTTTTATTGAAACAAAATTATCGATGAGATGCGTTCCATTTCCGAAGTCCTTTGGGACATATGTAGGCAATACGAACCTATACCCACTTGCCGGCAGCAATTTACATAACTCGTCAGCAACAATCCCCATTGCATTTTAATCTGTTAATGTATTTGCTCTCGGCGTTTTCGGTTTTATAAAAACTATATTGATATGTTATTTGTTTAATGTATAACTGGTTTAATTGAAAAAATAAATGCTTCAATTGTTGGACAATATCTTTTCAATGAAAGATTATCACTGCATTCTATCAAAAGTACTGATTCGCGTGGCTAGTTTTTGTAATTGAAAAGTATTGCAATTCTAGCTGCAGCATACGACTCTGCCCGTGTAAAACACGATATTTTCACTGTGAACCACGGGAATCACTTACCAGTACAAAAAGTCTATATATTATTGTAGATCGTAAATTATCTCCGTGCCAAATTTCATTCAGATTCGTGCGATCGTTAAAGAATAGCAAATTGAAATAACCAAACATCTTTACTCCATTATCTCTGAAATCTGAAAACACAATAAATTAACCTTAAAGACGCGCCCATAGTACTTGATATTATTCTTTTACATATAAAAATCATTGGAGGCCAACAAATAAGACCCGCCACTAAAACAGGAAAATAACACCACAGCATTATAACGAAAATATAAACACATAACAACAAAAAGTAATTTCGTACAATCGCATACACAAGCGAAACAAACAAGAAAGATCTATCCAAGAAATTTTATCTCGAATTAATTGAGGGGAGACCGGACACTTGGGGTAAATTCGGCCCAAGTTTGGTCAAAAAAATTGTGTCTGAACAAGTTGGTTGTATCAAATGTCACTCAGATAGGCAATACACTGAGTGCCATTGTCCGTACCGTCCGAGCCTTTATATACAATTTTATTGGCTTTCTGCGCTCTAAAACTTTGCTCCAAAGGAATTCTTACTAACAATCCCCAATGCGGGTTTCCTCGAATTTCTTGATTTATTTTTATTGTGTTGCGTTTCTGTTGCTTATTGTACTGTTGTGTCTTTTTGTGGGTTTGAATAAGTCACAAGCGAGAGTGTTTACTGAAATACAATTAATTTTGAGATATTGTTGTAAGTCGGTCGTTATCCTAAGGTAAAGACTTCTAAGACTCAATCTACTAAAAAAAATTGAAATCCTGAAAGGCTATAACTTGACCAGCAACAATGCGTGATTTTGTCAGATGACATTACAAAAAGACACACTATGCCTATACATATAGGTTTCAAAATTCATTAAATCTAGTTCTTATAAATTCATACCCGCCACAGGCTAATCCTGTGGCGGGTATGAACATAGAATTTGAAACAGACTCACGCCGTTTTGAACAGCTTATCAAGTACACCTAAATAGAAGTCCTTGGTTACAAAATCTATTGTACTATACATTCCTTCTTCTTATTCTACTTTACTCACCCTAAGAACCTTCCCACCCTCACAGTAAAAAGCATTACATTACCTCTTTTCAAGTAGAAATTCCCCGCGGTATTTCGTGAGTAGTATTCAAAATTAGTTGCACTGCAGACCGTCGACAGTCAAAATGCAATAAAGATTATGACTTGATATATGTCAAATTTCGGTCTAAGTATATAACTTCTTGAGTGACTGTACGTTGTACAATATACTGTCAAGTCTTTTGTAAGAGAAAATAGTTACGTTACAGTCTAGTGAAGATTTTGAAAATAGTGTTGGTGTTCGGAGTTACGGGTTCAAAAATGGAAGAGTTCTTTTAGAATCATCATTAAAATAATTCATGCGTTAGGTATTCCCGGTCACATCTGAAATCTTCGTCTTGGACTCTGGGATCCTCTTATACATATTGTGATGTCAATTTTTCGGCTATATCGAGAACATCCGCCGTCTGAACACCCAGTGTGGATTGTGTTTAGTAGACAATCACTGACAGAGTTGTTCAATGCGCCCATATAGCCTTCGTCTTGACCTCATGATTATTGACAGCCGAGACCTTCAAAGTGCCCTCCAAAGCTTGGAAGCGCTTAGATGAAATATCAATAAGTGATCACCCATTAAATTTTTACAATAACAGAAATAACGTTGTATTTACAAAAAAGAAATAAAAAATGAACTCCATAAACAAAAATCAGTAATAAAGAGTAGTATTTGTCCTAAACCGGCACTTTTTATTGTTTGCGCGGGCAACACCGCAACTCTTCCAGTCATTCCTCCCTGAGGACCGACATAGTGATTACTTTGAAAACTCGAAATTCGATTTGCGGATTCGATCCCAGGACAATCATTTATCTGTGCGATTAGTGTTTGTAAAGGTCATTGTCTGATTTGAAGCGCAAATTTATATTTTTTTAGAATAGAATAGAAATATATTGATTTTATACCGCGAACGATCTATTCCTCTTACAGGGCAACCTTTGGATGGACATGATTCCTAAATGGACCAACCAACATCATCATTATCATCATCGATTTTCCAGTTCCATTCAAATTAAAACCCATTCATTCATCTGTAATCAGTCTGCCCATTGCAGAGCAGATAATTGGGTTTTCGATTGGTAAATATATCGGCTTCTACAACGCACACACTTTTTTGTATTATGTAATTTTGTAAATTAAGCGCTGAAGATTTCATATCAGTTAAAAGTTTCACAATATCTTGACGAAATAAACTAATTATTATAAGGATTGGTATCAGATTGAATAAAACATCTCAAAGACTGATATAAGACTGTATATTTAAAGAATACATTTGTGGTTTATATAGGTACACACACATGATTACATAGTTACTCCTTACTACGTCACATTATAATGTTTGCTTTATATTACTTTTGCGGCAATTACATTATAGATTTCACTTAGACCTATCCTATTCCGAAGCTACGAAATTGAAGTTCAATACAGTCGTATGTGCCGAAGTCAATGGATAATTCATGAATCTTGAATGAAATTTTCTAGTTTCTTCGATACCCGGGAAGGGACTGCGTTACAGGGGTTGGAGGAATGTAGGTATATCCCATTGGGGCGTACCTCCTGACTATCTTGTCACGTCCAAAGCTACGTGACCTTTGCTAGGTTAATTGACGTCGATGTTTGTACATTTTGTACTTCTATAGTGGAAACATTTAAAGTTGGGAAGCTTTTTGTTTTATTGAAGAAATAGCAATCTAATTCAAAATTTACAATTCCTAGAGGACCAAGGTTCGAATTCTGGCCATTACACTCCAGACATGTACTCCTAACACAAGCAATTAATCTTAACTAGATGGATTAGTAGGTATACTAGTAATTTCGGTTACTAGAACTTCATTAAAAATACATAGGTACCTACCTACATACAAACATACTCATGCCTTTTTCTTTCGGGATCAGCAGAGACAACAGCTCACCATATGCGTTCATAATTACACACTTCACGAGCTCCCAACAAATCGTGTAATAAGGAAATAAGTCCTAAATAATATTGAATAATATAATGCCAAACATTCAATTTCTGAACGAACCGATTCAAAAGTAAAAACGCGGTTTTGTCGGAGCCGGAATCGAATTATGTACGTAAATGAGGTTCATTCATGTTTAGAAATACAAACGTAATTTAATCTATGGCTTTTATCAAATTATATCTGTGTCTTTGATTTAAAATATGCTTAAATAAAGAGCATGGGCCCCATAAAACAAGATTCGTGTTTAACTCGAGTGAAGCCGTGGGCATACCTAGTATTAAAAAACGCAATAAATTTTATTATAAAGTCATCAAAATTATCATAACAGCATTGCATTCGAGGGCCCTCAATTTGGTACCCGGTGTTGGTACGCATGAAACCTTCTATCACTAACCGAATACTTATTAGATATACCCATCCTACCTGAACACAGCGGGGCATCGTCAGACGTAACAACCCACGTAGCTCCCCCCGCCGGGGGCGAGTCGTGGACTGCGTGGTCCCACCTCCCGATTAGGGCCAGGCCGATAGGGATGGCCCTGGGTCAGCCGGGGGATACGAGGGATATGTCGTGTGACAACCTCACCTTCGGCCTAGCACAACGCCCCTCAGACGGCGTGCGGTTCAGTCGGTTCGAGTCCGACATAACCTCCCCCTCCGAGTCCGGAGGGGGGGGTGGGAGAAATCCGTGGAGATTTCCTTCGAAAAAACACCCCACGTAGCATGAAGTTTGCCGCAAAACGTAGCCGCACCATCAAATACGCCTGTACAATAAATTATTCAGTGAACAGAAGTTTCCCGTTCAACTACACCTACGAAGAACAAATTACAGAATTTAAACACATAAAAACGTTTGTTGCAACATTACAACGTACACTTACTGCTGTCGTAGTAACAGTTGAACTCCACAGAACTACCACAACTAGCGGACTGCAAATACTTCGGACACGTACAGCGTTTAACTTCAATTTCAGAATTAAATTTGTATAAAGGTTGTATCTGACTGCATTTACGGCTTTTGAATAAATGGTCTGTTTTATATATTTAATAGCTTAACTGGCTTCTAAGGAGACGATATTCTTAGCAATCCATGGATTCTCCGTGCGGGTGCCGGGTCCATCGCGTTGCTGAGTTGGGAACTCGGGACAGTGCCTGGGACTTGCGACCCAAGTGTAGGTTTAGAAGGGGCCCCTTTTGTTGATGTACATCAACACTCACCTTCACTACCCAAGTTCCCCTCCCTGCCTAACCAAATTTGATACGAACCTACTAGTGCCGCTTTAGACATTCGTCCTAGTAATGAGCTTATTGTAGCTCTCGATAGGCCTAGATCTTTAAGTAGGTTATAGAGAGATTTAGCTGGTATACCTCTAGCTCCCACTTCTACTGCATACAAATTAACCACGTAACCGTTTTTGATTAATTCGTTTGTGAGATCGTAGTATTTATTTTTCTTAAGTGTGTGGTCCTTCGGTATATTTGTTTCCCACGGTACAGTAAGTTCCACAAGGACCACATATTTAGTCGTTTTCGAGTATAGAAATATGTCCGGTCTAGATGACGAAACCCCAACATCCTCCGGAATTTTATAGTGCTTTTCATACGTGTCGATTAGGAGAGTCCAATCTGGGGCAGTATCTAAGATTGAATAAGGTTTGTTCCTGGTTTTTATGGATGAACCTTCAGACACAAAGTTGATATGACGTCTGTTAGTAGTCAATCCTTTTTGGGCTCTAGCTACTGCCAGACTCATTGCTTCGCGTATGATGAAAAGCACCTTATCGTGGCGACGTGAGTATTGGCCTCTATCGAGAAGCACCCTACATCCTACTAATATGTGCCTAGCCGTCCCTATTGCCTCACCACACGTATAACATTGTTTTTCTGTGGCCTTCCCCCACCTTACCAGATTACTCTGGTCTGGAAGGGTCATCTGAAAGGCGTTAAGATAGAATTTTAACAGGGCCGGCGACCACTCATAGATCAAGGTGCGCCACTTTAAAGCCATCGGTATGCAGAACTCTCCCATTGTCAACCATTCGTTTTGGATTTCCAAATTCATCGCGTGCACTCGATATTTATCATTTTCGTCTTGCTTCAGAAAGGACCTAAGTATATCCTGGTCCCTTTTTGGCTCTCGTACTCCCAACCCCACTTTGTTCGACTGGGCTCCTATCATAAATCGTTTATGGAATATAAGTCTAGATTCAAGCTCGGACGCGTTATTATCTTTCGGGAGTGCCCTGACTGTGTCATCTTGGGATTTACCTAAGATGTGGGCTTTGGTAACTCTAAGGTGTTTATAGAGCTCCGATGGTTTCTTTAATTTCATCCCAAAATTATTCTGATCCCTAAATAAAGCAGAGGGATCAGCAGAGTGCGCTAGTCCAAGCCACGATTTTAGTGATTTTATGACAGTTGCATCTATTTTCGCGAGTAGGGTTTTGCCGAAATCGTAAAAACCCTACTACCGATAAAAGTAAACCTTTGTGTATACCAAATCTATCAATCCATGCAGCCCGTTTTTGCGTGATTTAATAATAAATAAACAAACTCACTTATTTCGCAGTTATTAGACATTATACGTTTTAAATAGATTGCGAGATTTACGTTTTCACTGTTGTTATAATTTAACTTATAATCTAGTACGAAAAAAAAACGATTCATATTTTATACCATGTAAAATACCACTTATAGGTGCGAAGTAAAATCAAAATTTGATGCGTAAAATATCAGGTATCTTAAGTAGGCTATACTAAAAAGGACCGAAAATATAAAGAGACCTTCCATTCGAAATTCGAACCCAGTTTACAAATGTGTTGGTAACATCAGGCGCTATGCAGATGTCGTTAATGTTGATGTGATGGAAACACACGTTCTAAGTGCTAAATGCCATTGGCCACGAGCCGATTCTATTGCTTCAACCTCTTCGTATCAGCGATATCACGTTCTTTTACGGAAATCAATGCTTGTGTCGCTGTAACATTACGAAAATACAATCAAAATAGTGTGTTAGAACCTTTACTACGTTTGATTATGATACGTACGTCACTTATACGTAAATCTACAATATTTAAATTCTACTATAATATTGTAAATAGGAAAATTTGTAAAGATTTTTGGACGTTTTTTATTCAATCACTGAGTTTTAAATACGCAGTAATTTGTTACAGGGATAGTTTATAGTATGGAAACACATAGATTACCTTTTAACTCTGGATAAGGTTCCCAAAGGTTGCAAAAACGGAAGCAATATAAGTAATTTTCTGTACGAATTCAGACCGGGCCGCTAGTACATAGATATCACACAGAATACTAAGCCAGATATAAATTATTATCACACAGTTGGTACACAATACATCACCTCCCACGCAACAGCGCATTTAAAGCCTCAGTGTGTACGCAACCTAATCACGTCCCGCCTATAAATAATAGTATCAACTCGGGACAATAAATCAGTACTATATTGTACTATTATCGATATAGAGGCGTGTTTAGGCTGTAATGCGCCTCATGGGACAGAGCAGATGCGCGTAAATATGACGCTTGCACATGTTTTACGGTATAATAGCAATACCTGAAAATTGTAGACGAATTTTGGTATATAAAGATATTTACCCCCAAAAGTTTGAGCATTGGGTGTAGAGAGAACTAACATCCTACCCCTCTTACAGCTAGTCGGTACACCTACCCAAAGGACGAGGTTCTGGCGTAAGCTTGGGGCCAGGTCAGACGGCAGGTCGCTCACGACCTCTGTCCTCCATGAACGCACTCCCAGGGATGACAGGTGGATCTGCCTGTCAACCTAGCACAAGCAGGCCAGTGCGGCGACGGTGCAATGGGCGCCGCCCCTTATTTGGGGGCAAGGTGAACATATTGGTTTCTAAACCCGATGACCTGAGCTTCTGATGAGCTCTTCCAATTAGTCCCACCCTCTCCATTCCTACACAGCACAACACGTACAGGGCTTAAATATCACCCGCATACGGTGCAGAAAATTCCTTCAAGACCCAAGTGGTTCAGTGACTGGTTCCTTTATCGCACCATTAAGACCTGGAACTCCTTGCCAGCTCACGATTTTCCTTGCATGGCGGAGCGTGAAAAGGCATCTGATGAGTCCGTCAAGCTGAGTACCACCATTGTTCACATGGTACCTGTTTGTAATTGTGACCCTCTTTACTAAGACTTTGCCTTCAGCTTACCATCAGGCGAGGTGAAGTCAAATTGGACACATATAAAAAAAAAACCTTGAATCTTGAAACTGAATATTGCCTTGGGTCGTCAGGGGTGCGAGGAAAATCCGGTAGCCAATCTAAAGACCCAAGAAAGCGTGTGGTATTAAGTCGGTTCGAGTCTGTCATAACCACCGGCCAGCGGGAGCATCTAAGGGGAGTTCTACGCAAAAATAGGCTCCGGCACAAGGTTAACTCAATAAAAGAAAGTTAAAATGAAGAACAGGTGATACTCGTAGTTACTTAGTATTTATAATCCAATAATCCTATTACTCATCGTATTATATTTCTAGTGAACGAACAGACGGATTATATTCGTACTTGAACACGTAATATTATTAAAATACGAGTATGTAAGTAATATTAGGTAGAGTAACGAGTACGCAATTGGTACTAATAGGTTGATACTATATATCGCAGAGATTTTAATGAGCGCTCTCTCAGACGGCTTTGATGTTGATAATTATTTTGGTCGCATGTGATATAACTAATGGTGTAATTATAGAATTACAAGACAGGAGCAAAAGGACGTATCGTGCATGAAGAAATACTTTCTCTTCATCTATGTTGAAATCAGACCATCATCCATCATAAGTAAATGTTCTAGAACATTGGGAAAGGTACCTAGTCCTAAAATAAGCACAGCTTCACTAGCTCTTTAATTTTCACCTTGATACCCATGGTATGCTCTCCTCTTATTTTCACTTCTATGGAAGTGACAAAAAATATCCTACGCCATGACCCCTTGTTTGTGAATCTGGCTTATAGGTGAGATTCGTTAGGCCCTGAGCATCTTGGAGCACACACTCACTCTCTTTAAATTCCTAAAACTGGAATAATATGAAGAAATATAAACCGCATACTACATTTACTATTTTATATATTTATATATATTTTATATATTATTTTATATATATTCCCGGCAGAGTAGAATTTGGGCCACCCCTTCTCTTCCCATGTGGTGTCATACAAGGCGACTAAGGGATAGGGCTGATTAACTTCAACATCAGACAGATATGTACAGCCTGGACTCAGCCTCAGATGCATGGCTCGAGTCAACAATAGTGCCCGGAATACGGCAATAGGCTCATATTACGTGGGACCGAATACAGATTGGTGAAATGTGTGGGTGTTAATTCACCTCTGCCTAACCCTCCGGGGATAAAGGCGTGATTATATGTATGTATGTATGTATATATTTATTTAGGGCGTTTACTCATGGTCCCACCAATATGACCCACAGGACCACAGGGATGTCTTTCCTAAAAACATGTATACAACAATCATTACGGAATGAATGGTTGGCGTGTTTAAAACCGCAATGCAGCAATGTGGTTTACTCACAGACCCAGTGGGACATAGGGTTACAGCAACGCAATGCAGCTACCCGGTTACCCGCAGATCCAGCGGTACATAGGGCCCACCGCAACGCAATGCAGTACCCAGTTATCCGCAGACGCTGTGGTACAAAGGGCCATCCGCGCACCAAGTTAATCGAGTCACTAAATAATATTCAACTGCTCACTGTTACCCACTTCTAATTTGTTGATAATTTTCGACTTAATTTGTAAATTTAAAGCAGTTACGAGATAAGTTGTTTGTTGTTTTGCTTAAACAGAGTCATCGCATAGTGATTATTTATTTATTTATTTAAATATGACAAGAGTTCTGAGATTAAAACTTGAACTCCCAGTTGCATCTATAAGATGAATTTTGGAGCCCAATGTCCATTTTACTACTTCACGTACCTATAACTTTAATGATAGTAACTTAGGTACCTTCCGACACTTCTATACTAAGGAAAATTTGACGCTAAGAACTGTGACCTAACTTTTGTTCTAAACAGCTTGTCTGTGTAAGAAGTCATTGGTATTCAACTGTCATCTTTCCTCAAGTGTGTTACTAAAATATACCACCATTTTGCACCATTTTGTAATATTTTGTTGCATCTTTGCATTACATCTAAATTGTGCATAAATCACTTCATGTTAAAACTATAAAATATACTATGCTATAAACTCTCGACACGACATTTTAAAATCCACGTTTCCCAAAACCGAGAAATCCTTTTAGCCAACCTTTGCTGCATGAATTTTCATAAGCGCGGGAATACTTCGTGTTTTCCAACAGTATAATACGGTGTTACTTACTTTATCAGTTTAGTATTCGGAGGTTGGCACAGTGGGGCACAGCGTCGACTGTGTCACTTCTTGATGTTTTGTAAAATTAAGCACTACACGCGATAACGTCAAACTTAAATTAGAATATATTTTCACCTTCATTTTCTGCATTAAAGTTTAATTTGCAATAGCAAAAAATCAACTACGCTTTCGTGTTTGGGGTAACGTTGAAAATAAATTCATTTTTGGGCTCGTAGAATTTTATATTGTGTTAGATCCTTTGTTCAATATCCGGGTTGTGTAACGTGTTTTATGTTAGAATATAATACAGTGGCTACATGAATCGTTTTATGTAGAGAACAATAAAATCATTCTATAATTGGCCCTAACATCAAATTGATGAAAAACAGAGCTGATATTTCATTTGTCTCATATTAGGCAACACCGGCACCCTTACAACTGTTGGTTGCAGACCAAAATCTAATTTTAATTGCACGAAATGAACAAAATTATTATCTTATCTTTTTACACTATCATCTTTGTAACTTCCCCGATTGCAGTCGAGACGTTTACTGCTTTTCCGCCTGTAGATTTGGCTTACATGACTTTTACTGGAGTGACTTTTCTGTGGGAGTGCCGTCAATAGGCAATTGTAATGGCGTAAAGGTGAAGCAAGTTTGAATCTCGAAAGTCTTAGTGGGCACTATGAACCCTAGAGACTTTACATAATATCATATTTTATCATCGCCTTTACTTTCAGGCTTTATCTCATTAAAACAACAACATTAAAATAATGTCCAATTGGTACATAGATGTAATTTAAATTCTATTTCGCTAGTATACCGTCAAACCAATAAAGCTTAGCCCCGTAAACTTGTTAGTAGAACTATCATAAATCTGTTAAACGGACTAGATTGTTCGAGAAAATGTCACAATTCATTTACAAATGATTAGTCTGAATATTAACTTTCCTTTTCTACTTTTGATCATTTTAACCGACTTCAAAAAAGGATAAGGTTCTCAGGTTCTCAATTCCATTGCGATTTTTTTTATAGTCAGCATTTAACTAACGGCCAATGAAAAGCGGTGACGAAATACCAATTATTGTTTTAGCAACATGTCGATCTGCTATCCCTAAATTATATACATAAATTATTTTTGAATATACACAACAATATGCGACTATTTTGTATTGATTATTAAAAAATGGAAGTTGAAAAGGCAAGACAAAAAAAGTACGTGGAATTAGTTATCTTATTTAAATAGTATAGGTAGGTAAAACATTACTCTATCATTCATTCCTCTATATACAATGTTTTGTGTTCCTACTAAGTTGGATACATACCCCCTGGGGTAGGGGTTATCGGCAACGGCTTTCCATCAGCTGTAGTAGAAGGTACGCAGTTGTCCTTTAGGTTAAAACTATCTTCTTTACTGCACATAACATTTTTATAGTGCAAGCACTAAAATCTGCGCAGGTTATAAACAATAGATAAATAACTTATAACTACTTAAAAGTATACATAAATTTTTTAATAAAATAAAGTGACAAATAAATAGTATGAAACTAGACACTGATTCGTAATTCCAATATTTAACTTATTGAAATAAAAAACATTATAAGTACTCCTGAAATTTGAAATGAAATTCGTAATTTTAAAATATCCTTTAGACCATTCAGGTCAGTTGCTTTAAAAAAAAGTTATCGCTCTCGAAGTTTTTATTCGGTTACTTTTTAAATTGCATTATATACTTTTCCATTTTTAAATTAAATTCGAACGCCGCATTCAAATCGCGTGTAAAAGGACAAAGTTGCAATGCCATTGTTCAAACTTCATCACGCGAAGACGGTGAAAATGGCGCCGTCCGTGCCCCTCGTGGAATAATTTAGTTTAATCTGTTACTTTTTAATTATTGAACGCGACATTAGTTGCTATTAAAAACTAAGGAACGAATTTCGTCAGTGAAAATAATTACGAACAGAACAAACTAAATTGAAATTGGGTTTCCATATTCTACTCGATGAAATTCTTCACTTTGTTTTCTTCGTGGTTGTTATCATTGATGAAATCTTACACCACACCATTTAAGCTTAAATAAATAACAAAACTTATATCATGTTATGTGTAGGAGGAGTAGTAGGACGGGACAAATACCAGGTTGATAAATATTTTAGCGAAAAAGATTTTTTTTTGGGATTGCCAGTCTACTTAGTATTACATAATTTGGTATCATATCAAGTATTTCTATGTGTATAATTTATTAACTTGAATTCTCGAAAACTGTTTGAAAACTCAAATTATCTATAAATAAAATAAAGTTCTATACAATTTTTTAAAAACACTTAGGAATTCGAGTTAACATTCGTAATGACGATACCAACCTAACAGCTCTCCGCGTTCGATTTATGAACGAAATTTATTACATGTGTTCATCGCCCTCATTAATGGAAAGTGAAAATTAAAAATGGCGGGTAGTAGTAACTGCTTGGTGTGAAAGAGAGGACAACAGACACTCCAACAGCCAATATCCGGCCGATCAGCTGTGCAGCGGAAACAGCTGGCAACTTGAGTGAGCCAAAGCGGCATTCATTCTCAACGATTTTTTTTTCGAATGACAAACGATTTTCCGTCTGTAACGAATTCGATTTAGCATTTCGTACGGCTGTGTGCGAAAAAAAATGGCGTCGTCTAATAGTGTTGTCGTTTCACAGATGTTTTTCGATTTGTTTCGGCGTCACCTTTTTATTGGGCTATTTTTACACAATATTTGATGAGTCTGACTGAGGTCGAATGGAATACAATTTCACCGGATTAGATTATCTGTGGCACCACTACTTTTATGACTTATTCGTAAGATTGATAAATCGGATTACGAAGAGGGTTGTTTATAAGTAAGTGAGATTTTGTTCCAATAGTTTTGGTTGACTTGTTCTAAAATATAGGTACTAGAAGTTATGAAATCAAACTTATTCGGTCTTATTACAAAACACGGACTAACTGTAAAACCTGGTTTAAATCATCTTTAGACCATGGTCTAAATAAAATCATATTACAAAAAGCGTTTTAGCAGTAAACCATAGATCATCTTTGGTCTAAAGATAAACCTGCGTGACCCCTAGTTTAGCGTTGGTTTAAAGTGTAATCACAATAATCGCATACGTCAGAGTTGTCGTTTTTTAGGTTTTCATTATTTAGCTTGTGATTATTCGTACATATTTTTGCTCGTAATAGATATTAATGCAGTTGATGAAATGGATATCGAAGATATTATCATCGTGAAGTTGACATACCACGCTTACCTAACAGAAATTTTCAAAACGTTTTGCAATGTGATTTGTTGATTTAATTAGTGATTTTTCTGAGGCTATGTCATATTTTGACTTACTTTTTCTTCAGAACTCCAACTTTCTGCTCTTCTTTTATTTTGTTGTTCCATCATAATTAACTTTACATACAACATACAACTTACAGTATGTATAAAGTTTCGTAATTCGTTTCGAACATCGTGCAAAACTTCGTTCCGTTTCAATGCATACATCTTCCAATATTTTATAACAATGATTGCTAAATAAAGGCATGATAGTGATATTTTATTACTTAATAAAGAATAAATATTATCCTTGAAGTTGCATTTAATGAAAATATATGTTTTAAATATATTTTTCACCAGTCTTAGTAAATATTATTTTATCAATGACTTCAGAAAAATTCTGCTTTCGGAGGATACGGAACGTTGCGATCGAATGGTGTCATAATGAACGAACAATATTTGTAGTAATCTGTGGTTTTTATTGAAGCCAAGGTTTAACTCATGGTACTAAGTAGTCTACGGTTTATTCAGTTTTTGTAATAAGACGAAGTTTAAACCATGGTCTAGAGATTAAGCCTAGACTTTATAGTTCGGGATTAAACCAGACTTAATTCTGTTTTTTGTAATAAGGCCGATTGAGTTTAGTTTCTTTTGTTCCATTCATCATCATCATTCTCATAGCCATTTCCCAACTGCATCCAAAGTTTACAATTTGGAGCCCGAGGTCAGCTTATTGTTTTTGATTGGTATGTCGGTATTTCCCTGAGCGACGACAGTCTAGACTAGATAGAAAGTGCGCCAGAGCCTCGCCCATTATTAAAAAAAAAAAGTACCGATTTACTGGTGACGTTCACTTTGGGCCAGAAGGATGTTGGCAGGGCCTTACCCGGTTCCTGTGTTAATTTTTTCATCTATTGATTACAAAGGAAATATTTAAAAAAAAAATATTTTCAACAGTTTGCTAGTGTGGCTGTATTTTTTTGTAAAATTGAGATAGTTCCTAACTGAAGGATAAATTTAGTTACATTCTACTTCTTAAAAGTTAGGCATCGTTAGCGAGAATAGCACGTACTGACAACCATCTGGTACCCATCTCTAGAATACCCACCTTTCCTTCATAAATATTTTACTTAAAACGTTGCAGCAACGTGACATCCAAACGAATGTTCTTATTAATAATTAAAATCTAACTCAAATTTAAATTGTATTCTATCCCAAACGCAATAAAGGCTAATTTTACTCTATTTGTAATTAAAAGTTTGCAAACTATATTCCCGGGTTCTGTATGGAGTCTTTCTACTGGAGTCTGATTAATATGTTAATCTGGTACATCATAGTATCTTAATGCACCCACCCGGTGCTGGTATTATTTTGAGCGAATACTGTGTATTAATTAGTAGCTTTGTCTTCTAGATAACAGAGCTTTTATAGCTCTAAAGGCTATATTCCATACAAAAGGAGCTGCTTAAGACACTTCCAGATAAAAAGTATTTATATAAAAAATTCAGTCTATATTTCTACATTATGGTATCTTGATTGATGTATTAAATTCGTTAGAAATCATTTTACTTTCATTTTGGATGAGGTGGCTGATGGACATAAAGTTAGCTTGAGCCTAGAAGACCTTGATGAATCCAAACACGCCATCCCTACTGGACTGGTAGTACATAAAAGCCTTTGGTTGTAGTGCATCACATTTATATTATTTAAATGCATATTTATTCCTTTGTCAATACGCCATCATTGCACCGAACTCCACAGATAAAAAGACAATTTTTAGCTTCAAAGCGGACTGAACGATGAATTATTAAACAGCTCACAATTCCGATTTGAAAATCTGTAATAATCCAATACTAAGTTGGTCCGATTTGTCTCGACAGCCGCTGTCAGTGCCTATTCTAGGCATCTGTTGTTTTAAACAAAAGTAATCATACGGACGCTCGTTATATACTGATCTTCAATTCCACTTGGCAAATGACACGTTTCAACGTTAAACGTTCTCGATTTGAATGCCGTTCGCAATTCAAACGATACGACTGTTGGGAAATGTGATGGGAATATTTTTCCCAATCGATACACTCGACAAACCTTTCAACGTATCTACAAAGTGTCTCGATAGATGCTTTATGTATTTACGTTGAATTGTAGTTCGTTTTCTTTTGTTTATCTGTGTAAAGTAGTGCGAAAGTAATCTCGTTTTCTTTTACTGATTTGAACATTTGATGGAAATAGCTGTACTTTTATGCGAAAATAGATATTTTTCGGTTTTACCGGTGTAACGTATAATGTGATACGTATGATAAACTTTGGATCTATTCTTTTTCTAGCGCGGCTTAGGGCCAGTGAGGTAGCAAACTACTAATATTTTCTCAAAATTCCGAAATCCAACCTATGTTAACTGCGTACGATTACCAAAATTCCTATTCGATTACAACTGGGGACAACACTAAAGTAGATAACACGCTAGAGGCAATCGAGATAGGTCATGTCATTATATTTGATTGAGCCGCACCTCATTTCTGTGTACTAATTACTACCCTCTGCCGTTAGGACGGCCATAGTGCAATATTACACAACTATAGACGAGAGTATACGGTTATGTAATATATCGAGTATCGATTGTGATATCGATTAGGAATTACATACCCAGATATTGTTTATATGACAATCTTAAGCGTAAATTATATATGATAATATATTTTAATATACAAGTTGACTTTATTTTCTTTAGCTTGCCTTAAGCTCGTCTGTTTTTGTATAATTCATACCTTAACATGTGATTGATTTTTAAAGGTGGCTTTTAAATACAAGATCAGCCTGATAGTCAGCTAGTAAGTAGTATAAATAATAGCGTAAATTACTCGTATTTTCATTACTAAACATTGTGCTAGGAGTAGATTCGAACCCAATTTAATAATATTTAAAATAAAAAATAATCGAATATCACTATTTAATTTTGGAAGTCGGTTAAAAATAATGCTTTTCCTTCCTTTACAGAACGCGATCCCTGAAGACTTTCGAGATAAATTTTACCTCAGTTCCATTTCTCCCAAGAACTAAAGGTGTTAAAGAAATCGTATTGCATATCCAAACAGTCTATAAACCAATCAATTTGTTTAGAATTCTAAATCTTATTCCGTGGTACAAAAGTTGTTTTTAAACTACACCGGTCTCGCTGTCACATACTATAACAAAGTTGGTAGTCTCATCGAATTCCCAACGCGGACTGACACGTTCGGAAACTAGTAACTCGCATTAACGAGTTTAGTCTAAGTTTCAGAACGCATCGACCGTTGCGTTGTCTTGGGAAAAAATATACATGTACTATGTCCACTCCAGTGTCGAAGGCCGAATCCTTTGTGGGGGTCGCTATTCAAATGTAATTGAGTAGGAGTTGTAACGGAAATGAGTTGTAAATTTACACAAGCAATCCCTTTTATTACAAAATGTAGACTCGTGAAAGAACCAGGTGTAAACCATTTTTGTACATTGTTATTATTAAACCTAGTTTTATGCTAATGTTTATAGTAAGTACCTACGCTTTAAAAAAAATGTTATTTTTGTAAAAGTAGATAGTTTTTCTTTGTATGTGCCATTTTAAAGGTTTACACAGAATAAATGATTTTTGGGTTTGACTTATTTATGTTCAGTGATCATTGTTAACCGACTTTGAATAACGTGGGAGTTCTCATTTCGGTTGTATCACCATATTGTCCGATGTTACTGTTTTTTTTTGTAGAATAAAAAAGACATTAGGAAGTCAAGCATAATTATTGGGACCCATAAAAATAAGTTTTAAATTATGAATTTGCAAAGACATCTGCACAACATATGTGCGAATATTTTTCATTTTGAATAGGCAAGACCTAGAGGATGGTCTAAAACAAATTTTGACAGAAAAGAATAATTTACGCTTAAGGAAAAAAATGTGAAACAAAATTTAATTTACGTGCTTTGTTACATCATTAAGTTAACTTTTTTTCCATAAAAAAAAAATTCGTTCGAAAAATATTGTCACGATTTTTTTCAGTCACGATTATTTATGCTAACGGAATACAAGTTATACCCACACAAAAATCTTCTAAACTGGACAATTTTTTTAATGAATAACATAAAATTTTATAGATATTCTCTAAACGGCCCTCGCTGAAGCATTCCTCCATTCTTAATATCTGAAGGGCAGTATAATAGGAATGCTCCTTTTATAATAGAACCTTTAAGATCCTTTGTTAAATGTTCTTTTGAACGCGTATTAATATTTTATTTTCTATTTACAGGTAAGTATCTCCAGAGATTGGGATTAATGAAACGGAGGCAAGAAATGAATACATTGAAGGTATTATATAAAGGTCTTTATATTACTAAGGTGGCGAACAATGAAAAATATAACTGTAAATTTAACTCTAGTAGTGGCAAACCAAGCTACGCTGCGTGGTATTGTCCGGCATGGTAACTTCTTACCATTAAGTGAACTTTTTGATAATATATTTGCGATCTTAGTAGTGTTTAATGGACCTACGTCTTCGCACGTCACGATTCTCAGACGTTAAATAACCGCTCTCCTACTTCTCCTTTTCTCATCTCGGCTGCTGTCGGGCTCCCACGAGAGCAATCTATTAATACAATACATAGTTTCAATATATTTATACAATACATAGTTTCAATATATTTATACAATACAAAGTTACAATCTATTTACCAACAAAACATCAATCATGAAACACAAACATTTAAATTCCAAATTCAAATACACATAAATGTGAAATGTTTACAATTATCCAATTAGGGCCCGTTTACACTTTCTTAATAGACTCGCAACGGCGTCAAGATGTGATTGAAGATGTTTGTTTGTATGAAAAGCTTTTAGTTCTATACATTTGTTAATATTTTGGTTCCGTTTAGTTCGCGCGACTGACAATTTCGTAACAAGAGCTCTCTGTACAAATAATAGTCTGTAATATACCGAAGTAATAATTTGTTTGTTATACGAGACATTTGTGTTTTTATGTTTTTGAAGTTGTTAAGCTTTTTATTTGGCACGTCAGAAAGAACAGCGAGACCTTCACTACATATCGGAATACCGTCGCAGTTTTTACGCCTCAGAGCTTTAATATCTGATATAAATGACTAATAACGGGCACACTATACGAAACATCGGTTGCTCCAATTAATATGCAACTAGCTTTTGCCCGTGGCTCCGCCCGCGTGTATATCGGTTATAGCTATTATATGGGTTATCGTTATAAATTGTAGCCTATATGTTATTCTGATGTATAAGCTATATTATTGTAAAGTTTCATTAAAATCCAGTCAGTAGTTTTTACGTGAAAGAGTAACAAACGTCCATACATCCATCCATCCATCCATCCATCCATCCATCCATCCATCCATCCATCCATCCATCCATTCATCCACCCATCCACCCATCCACCCATCCACCCATCCATCCATCCATCCATCCATCCATCCATCCATACTTACAAACTTTCGCATTTATGATAATAGTGGGATAACATGTATTGCCAAATAGTTGTATATAACCGTTCAGACGCGGAAAGTCCGCCAGCAAGCCGATTATTATTTATACTCACAGACCTACGCAACACTTGTCGGAACTAAAAACCTTTGCTCGAATCGGTACTCAGAAAAAAAGGACGGGTTGCACTCCGGGAGTGCCGGCAGAAGTGAAAACTTCTTCTTTCTTTCTTTCTTCGTTATATACATAGAAAGAGATGAAAAGAACATATCATACCATACCTAAAATGTAGCGCAAATTATATAACCTATCACTAATTTTCTGTCAGAAGAAAATAATAAATTACAAAAAGAAAAAATAATCACAAAAAGTGTCAGAAGCCCAGGTTCGAACCCGGCACTATCTGAAACCATAAGGACTTACAGTCGAAGCACTTACCGCTAAGTTAAGAAGCTTCTTAACGCACCTAGCGAAATAAACACTCTGTAGTTAGGAATGTTGTATGACGTCATGTTGTCTTACAAAGTCGTCGGATACGGGTCAAAGGTCACGTGATCCTGACCCGAGTTTAACACTTTTTACCTATCCAACGCCGCTAATAAAGTTTTCACTTCAAAAAACTCCGAAAAATATATTAGCTTCCCGGGTAAGAGAGACTTTATAGATCAAACACCGCCCACATTTCATCTCAAATCCGAAAGTAGTCTGTCCTAGCTAGATTACACCCAATAACAGCCTACGCAATGTTCCATTGATACGTAAATGTAAATCAGATAATTTTGAACGCCATCTTCAGAGTTCGGAATTAACAGCGTATTTATTAAGGAGTGCGAGGGAGACGGCATCACGTCATTACAATGTATTTCAAATTCAATTTGCAGGGAACGCTTAGATTCATTACCTACAATTTCGTATTTTAGATCTCCGTTGAATTTTAATGGGGGCAATTTGGGATGGCGCGTGACGGTATCTTTGGCGTAATCATCACTTGCCTAAGTTATTGTCTTAAAGTTATAATTAATATTAGATGAGGTGGCAATATGCGTTCTTGTTCGCTGGAGATTATTATTAGTGTTGGATTAATTTTCAGGGCGGATATTATAGGAGTTTGGTGTGTGAGAGTCGCGAGCATGCGGCAGGTGTATTTTTGCATTTTTAACGTGTGGAAACCCCACGGGTGACACGTCACTGAGGCTAGCGATGGCGTGGCTATGTCGGAATCGAACTAACTAAAAACACACGGTGTGCTCTCACGAATACCTATTACGGGGGTGACCCCGAGTTTGGGTAGGGAACGAATTCTCCAGTTTACCGGGGTGTCCATATAAAAAAGGCTACTACCGTATAATTTTCTCTGACAATCGAGATCTTGCTGCTGTGTCTTAAATAAATGTCTCACTTTCTCGTAGCTTGTAACGCTTAGTATTTCGAATTCGAAGAAAACCTTCACAACTTCATACTGACGCGGAAACAAACCATTTAGGCAAAAAAAAAACACATTTATATAAAAGTTACACCCGAAATTTGTATAAAAATATGGCGGTACCGATATAAAGAGCCGTCAATAAACTCCGAATAATACAGACTGAAATTATTCAAATTTCGAATTTAATCGGAAATTTATTCGTAATAGCGAACATAGGGTTGGGAAATGTTTCACATACGGGTACGGCTCGTGGTTAGATTCGCGGGATCGCTGTTTGTGACGTAACGCGGTTGCCGTTTGTGCAACATGTTTGGACGGATTACATGTTAGGTACCGTCAAATAATGTGACATCTGTGTACGGTTCGCGAGCTTAATCTTAATTATGCGTTCGTTCGACAGAACACTGTGGTAATCTGACGGTACAAAAGTTTGAGCATATTTCTTATAATTATTTTGAATGATGGCGTAAACATTTGACACTCTTTCTAAGTTAGAATGAAAGGACACTGTTTTTCTTTTGCTTTGTAAAATTTACTTGTATTTACTTGTAATTATGTTATTGAAATTAAATATATTCAGCACGATCTAGTGAAGGCAAGTCAAACTACTGCTGAGCCACTAAGTCCTACATCATGTTATAATCCTATTAATATTATAAACGCGAAAGTTTGTAAGTATGGATGAATGGATCCATCCATCCATCCATCCATTCATCCATACTTAATTTCGCGTTTGTTACTCTTTCATGTTAAAACTACTGCATGGATTTTAATGAAACTTTACAATAATAAAGCTTATACATCAGAATAACACATAGGCAAAAATGTATAACGATAACCGATATTATAGCGATAACCGATATGCGAGCGGAGCCGTGGGCAAAAGCTAGTCATGCTATAAATGTCTTCATACAAAAAAATAACATATCCGCAACAACACATCCTACCAAGCGTGACCTACCCCTCTTGTGTAGAAAGAACGTCACATACCATAGGTATACCTGCAAATATTATTAACAAAAATAAAAATAAATTAATAAAAACACGGGACTAGATTACAACACTATCTTGTAACAAACAGAAACAGGGACATATATAATTCAGGTGTGCTCATCAATGAGCTACGATCCGATGCAAACCGGATTATGCGGCAAACAGTCAGCGGGAGCAAAGTGCTCATCCATCATTGGTCATGTCACTAACCGCCAACGTGTGCATTACGGCAACTACTGAATATGTCATACCGTGATTATCTTGTTTTGTACGCATCAGTAAAGTTGTAGTCAGCCTGTATATGATGAGCAAATTACTTTTGGGGTATGATTCAGTTAAATTTTGTAATGAAATGATTATGAAATATAGATTATAAAGTAGTTGATCCTGACGGGACGGGATGATGTAGTTTAGGGGTGTGCAGGATCCACCAACACCTTTGAAGCCAAACCTATGTAACCTGGAAGCTAGAAACACCTGCAGGATAAGAGACGGGGCTCTGATGTAGGCTTTACTTTCTTATAAAAACCATATAAGTAGTAAGTGAAACCTGGGTTTGGAGCTTTCACGCGTGTCTAGAAGCAACCTATTCACTAGAATTAAAAACTCATTCAAATTTTTAGCAATAAGAACAATGGACGAAAAATATCCCTGTAAACTCGAAACTTACTGTAACACAACCTTAAAAGTTTATTCACGTTTTAGCGCCAAAAACCAAACATTTGAGGTTACGTTCCTTTTTGATTGGTGCTATGTAAATAAATAAACGCAGGGGTGTCACTTTTATCTCGCGACGTATCGCGAGAATGTTCATGCATTATTTATGCTCTAAGGACAAGGGATTTGCATTTCTCTCGGGTATATTGAACAAGTTTTATACTCCGTCATTCATTATTAAGGATAAGACTGAATTCTGGGAATTCGTAGATATTTTTCTTATGAATTAAGTAAGTACACCCTCACAAAAATTTAGAAGGAACAGACTTTTTTATGAGACCTAATATTTTTTTCAAGATGTCTATTTTAAGATCTCAGTTATATTTATTCATCAGACAGGTACATCTCAGATCCATTATCTTTTAAAATATTATTGGGATTATTAACCAACTAATCAAAACTGGCCATCAAATTACTTATAGTAATAGTATATAGTCAGCACTCTCAAGCTGTAGAATGAACTCCCTGCCGTGGTTTTCCTAAGCGACTACAATATGGGATTCTTCAAAAAGGGCATTAGAAGGTTTCGTCAGGGTCAGCAGCGCGAATTTAACGCCCCTGGTGTTGCACTCGTCCATAAGCTACGGTAACCACTTTCCATCAGGTGGGCCGTGTGCTCGTCTGCCACCTAAGTGGTATAGAAAAACAGAAACAAGACACCAGACTTGGAATCAAAAGGATCAGACTTCGATACCCACCAAGCGTGTTACCGATTTGAAACCACTCCTCAAGTAATTTACATAATTCTAGTAATAACGTACTACTGGACTTTCACGTGCCATGAACATATCCGAAGTCATGTTAACGAGCATCACTGCGGACTTTTTGGGACCTACACGTCAATTACAACATTAGCATTTTGACAACTCTGTTGTAGAAAATATTTTCAATGAAAATAGTTGTAGCATACTTTATAGTTTTCATAGAGACCTTTATATCACACACACAGTGTATATTTCGGACCTTTTGTCACTAAAAGGTCACAAATACCACTGACATAGTTATAATAACCGTCCCTATCACATGATAATAACATACCCAGAGTACATATCCCAAATTCTGGTGCCAAATAATCTACTCTTTTTATTTACATAGAAACTTGGGCCCGTGTATTAACGTAATACGTGACGTCATAAAAGTAGGGTTGCTGAAATATGTGCTCGCTGTCCCTGTACGGTCCTCATGAATTTTAACTTTTACAAGTGCTCGGGTGTTTTGAATAATGCGCGTGTGACAACCCTGGAAGCGTTGGACTATTTTTAACACCCGTTTGATCGTATGTACGGTATTGTACGATAATCGTTTTTAATTTTTGAAAGTTGTTTAATGTGAGTTTTCACATTTTGCGAGTCGATTTTTATATAGGACACATCAATATGAATTCACCTTGCCTGATAGTAAGCTAAAGGTTAAGACTCTGGAATCAGAGTCTGATTTTTAAATTAGGATGCGTAAATAAGGACCTTCAATAATATATTTGGTATCTTTTTTTAACGTATTGCCAACCTGTCTCACTGTTAGAACCACTGCTCCTTATAGTATACTTATACGTATAGTTTGCATAGTACACTTTGGGTGTACAGGATCCACCAAAATCTTCGCCCAATCCAGCATCACCTGCAAGCCAACACACTTGGTGTTTTGCAGACGAGTTTCTTATCTGAATGGACGCGACTTTCGCTCCTGTAAAGATCGAAATAAACAAAGTCATCTAGGCCAGCATTTTCTTATCGCATATTGATTCATTTAATTTGACTTATCTTCTAAGACCTGTATTCTAGATTGCCACTCAGCTGAACAAAAAAATATAAAAATAAAAGATTGTAAACACATTGACAAATTTGACAGGTTGTCTGGCAGATTGTCTATACAATTTTTCCACAGATAAGTTGCGATTCAGCTGAGTGACATTCTAGAAAATGGGCCTAAATAATTTACACGAAACAAAGTCAACATTAGCTGTACAAAAAACCTTTACAAATTTCTTCACGTTAACTGCCACAAAAGGTCACAATAAAGAAAAACGGTGGTCTCCGTACCGTAGCGGGGTTCATTCATATAATAAACCCACATAAGACGTATAAAGATACCCGTATCTTTTTTCATCGTACCCACTTCGGGGTATAAAAGCACGAAAAATACGGACCACGCCGGACTCCGGGAATAGCTAGTACAACACTAAATTTGTCCATACGCGGCTATCTTTAAAATGAAGGTTAATTTTGGACTAAAGGGACTAAAATTACCAATTAGAATGAATTATGTTTCGTGGTAGTAGAATTTTGTGTTTATAGTTTCACTAGGTATATAAACGCAAAAGTTAAAAGCTATAAGATAAACTAAACTATGGGGAAAGTAAAAAAAACAAACATGGGTCGATTTAAATTGAAAAAATAGAAAAAAAAACCTGGGCTTCAAATTACAATCAAAGTATTATCCAGGACCCCATGCAAAAAAATCGCTTTAAAATCTATTCAATACGTTTTACGTCCATCGCAAGCAACAGTGTCAAAAACTGAAAAAAAAATTGTGTTCAGTACTTAATAACAAGCCAGTTAATCTATACTTTGGCACTTCAAGTCTAGCGCTGTGTAGAATATTCCAGAATATAATTACTATTGCCTACTTAAAAGCGTATTCTCTTCATCCATTTAAATATATTTTAGAAACTTTTACATTCTATCTTTCCATATTCAGTATGACTTTTGAAATCAACAGGCACAATTATTATTCCACATAGTAACTGTTATATTATTTGATACCTTCTGGAAATTTCCACCCTCAGTAATGTTCCGCTATAATTATGTAGGGGAACAGAATTAGATCGGTTGCACTCATGCGTGACTGTTCCCAATGAGTTTTATCGCTATTGGTGTGTCAAATGGCGTGGATACTAAGTTTTTGAAGGAGTTTAGGTTGAATTTCACTGACAATAGGAACTGCAGTTAAGACGAACTGGAAATCTATGTATATATATATATATATATATATATATATATATATATATATATATCTATACTAATATAATAAATATGAAAGTAAATCTGTCTGTCAACAAGTTTGCACGCCTAAATCACTGAATATATTTTGAGGAAACTTGGTTCAGGAGTAGATAAGACCTTGAGAAGGGACACAGACTATTCTTGGTCAGTTAGCCAACATCCAGCATTCTTTATAGCATTCTTTATACATCTGCTGATAGTTCAGTATTTTCCTGTAGTTAAAATGAATTTAACTGAACTTATTAAATTAAGAATAGTAAAATAGTGAAACATTTGCGTCGGTTCTTATTTTATCGTTTTTATTTATTTTTAATCATTCACCCAACCTTTGATTAACCTTTGATGAATCAAATGTTTTGATTATCAAATATTATAACGTCACAAATCAATTTTTCATACAATTTTACTTATAACATCGTTTTGACGTTTAGTAAAAAGTAACTAATGTGGCTAGTCAGTCAAATACCCAGTTGTCGCCGGTTGCATCCAAGGCTTTAACCTCGGTGCCTGGTGTCCCCTTACTCCTTCATCAACCTTTGGTGTGGCTTTTTACGTTTTGAGGTAGCAGACAAGCACACGGTCCACCTGATGGAAAGTGGTTACCGTGGCCTATGGTCGTGTGCAACACCAGGGGAGTCACACTCGTGCTGCCGACCCTATAGACATTTAGAGATTCTGTGTGGTCTTCCTACTGACAGAACAAAAACTCTCCAGTGAGCTCTGGCTACCCTACTCACCGCCGGAAACACCACACGAGGTTCTTATGGCCGCGGTATTCTGTAGGGTGGAGTTACTTCCCCTGTCGGACTGCTCAATTGGACGGTAATACCGTCGCATCCTACCTCCTAGCTCCTAAAAAAGCATATTTTATTCTACCAATTATGTTTCTAAAGTCCAACTTAACGTACCTAATTTGATATTATCTCATAAGCTACGCCGAAATTACTTCTAATATGGAAATATTATGCGAAACACGACTAGAATAAAAAAGTTGGGCGAATTAAACTTTTGTTATAAAGATTCTTTCGTTCAGATTATAACTCCATAAAAATAATTCCATAGACTCTTATCACAGAAAGTTTCATTTATGTAAATTGCTGGATTAAATAATATAATTATGTTATACCTACGTTGAGGGTGTTACCACGTACACCCACTCCTTAGGGTGTTTTTGGGGCTCTACTAAAATCTTCATGGCCCAGGGCAACCTTACTTACAAGCCATTACACCTGCTGATTACGGGTTCTGGCGCTTTCTTAAAAGTGTTGGAAGGTCTGAAGGCAGACACTCTCGTAAATTTCGAAATAAGCCAAAACAAGAGAAGCATTACTAAAACGGATTTCAAAGTCCAAAGTATTAAGCTTTAGATGCAACTTGGACTAACTGTGTTTATGACTTAACTTAACCAAAGTTGTTTGTCGTAATAATGCGCAAATTGCAATCAATTTATGTCTCGTGTGTCAGTAACATCGGACACCGATTCAGCAGCAGTATCTAATTATCGTGAATATAACGTGTAGAGCAATCATATCGTAAACCGAATTAAATAGGCAGTTTGTAGCCTTTGCATAGTAATAAATAGCTTCAATCACGATTCAGCTAATTATTCAGCAATTCTATGTGTGAGTTCAAGCTAACTTTCAAGTGTATAGCAACAGAAATGTAGCGTATAGTGTAAATAAATCGTTATAGAATCCGATAAAATGGTTGTATTTCGAAAAAACATTTAATTAATTTAGTGTGCCCGTTTTTTGTTCTGCGGAATCTTCGAAGTTGCTCTTTGATGGATTTTCGCTACTAATAACTGATTTTTTAAAGCGTTACTTGGGCTACTTCCATTTTCGAATCGGGATTAGGAATCCGCATAAAAAAATCTTCGCACTACTTAAGTTTTATATACAAATACCGTTGTAATATAAAACTCTCAGACCACTGCAATACGAAAATAATATACAAATATTTCAACTTAGCGGAATTAAACCCGCGTCCTCTGATGACGCAGTCACCTCTTCCGCCACGCCGCATAGGTCGAATTATCCAATCCAACAAACGTACAAACGTATCTTTACATTAAAACCTCATCTAGACCAACTAATTGTTCTGCTGAAGTAATGGTCCATCGATGTTTAAGACCAGAAATAAAGGCTAAATTATAGTTCTACTTTAATACCATTTTATTGGACAGTCTGGTCTATACATTGCTTTATTGTGCTATAAATACAGTTTACTATACAAAATAAAGTTTAATTTTACGACTTAATTTATTTAATTTAATAATTAAAATAGGTATTGTAAAATAGTAACAATTATAAGTATTAAGTACTAGCCGAACTGGGTCTAGTTCATAATGTCGACAGTCACTACATCGATGGTCGCTGTATCGAAAACGTTCCATCGACTGGCTAATGAATCGACAGTACCCAAAATCGATGGTACGCTACATCGAGAGTACCCCCCAAATCGTTGGTACGCTACATCGTGAGTAAAACGACGGTATGCTACATCGACAGTAAACCAAATCGATAGTACACTGCATCGATTACCTGGCCGGTACTGTCGATACATTAGCCCGTCGATGGAACGTTTTACAGCGACCATCGACTTAGTGACTGTCGATATTATGAACGAGTACGAGCCGAACTGCCCCGTTTTCGGCTGTTTAAACCAACTAAATTGATATTAGTTTAATTACACATAACGCGTATTTCAAACTGCTTATTGTTATGCATTTTAATATATAGTTTTACAACTATTAAGTGTGTTTTCTTGTAGAATATACTGCTTCCGGACTGTTTGGCCATAGTCCATATAAAACTTGCGTTCTAGACGTTTCATCGACCACTGCGGTCGACATCATCAGTGTGTTTTCTTGCTCACCAAATTCCCCTTGCACCCACTAATGGGCAAAACCAATGGGTACACATGTGTACCGATCATTATTTTTGTGACTCACAAATAATTGTTCTCCAGTTCAGGGTGGACGTCATGTCCATTTAATTATACGATGATAGACTCCCCTCGACACACGTATAATTTACTATATAGTAGGGAGATGTAAAAAAAGTTTGTAGTTACGGGATACTCCTCAGATGTGAATCATTATGGTTTATGGTAGATTTCATTATTAATGAAAACCAATAAAGATATATATGTTGTAACATAAAATAAAACATGACACATACCTACATTTTAAGCATGACTGTATGACGACCACGCCATCAGAAGGACATGATATACGAATCATCTTTAAAAAATCTGTCCGGCACACACAGGCCGGGTAATCTCTGAAGTGGCTGAACCAATTTAGCTATGACTAAATTATAATATAGCTTACGAAGCGTTATCTAAACTGCTTTTATTTTAAAAGAAGTATTAGAGTCCCACGCTAAAAGTATTAAAGCCCAGATCTAAGTGCACTTTGACTAATCTTGGACTCCAATCTAGCAGGTGCAGATTGTTTTGATATAATCCACGATTGGTAGTTTTGAACTCGTTCAATGTAGCACCTCGTGTCATCCTCAAAACGCATCGAAAACGCGTACCGTGCGTATAGCGCTCATTTTGAGTACTTTTTGGATTTAAGGTCATTATTTCACTACAACAACACATTTTACAATCTTCCTAAGCTTTTATCACTCGTACATCTAACTGCCATACTAATTCATCGCCTAAAACGTACAAATTCGTACCAATCTCTTCATTACGATGCTGGTCACTCCGGTTGCACACAGCAGGGCATCCAATCGGGCACATAAACTGCACCCCTGTAATGTATTACGGTCGTTTCCATCAGTCAGGTACGTATATAACTATAGCCTAGCTTATAGCAAGCCTTTGAGTTAGATATTGGTGTGACTAGCGCTGGAATTGAGAGAGAATTTTGAAGAGGAAACGTTTCGTATTGTTGGTGACCCTATAAATACCTATATATATCTACTCAGTGTAAATATTATGTGCTGTCTGTTCCTATCTATGATAAATATGTATTAACGTAAATAATGTTTATCCACCTTTTAGAGTATTGTTACAGTTATGATTAGTTGGAATTTAGATAGCGCTGTATAAATATCTCCCATAATTTATTAAATTCTTGAAACTTGTAACACAAAATAAAAATGTGTAACATAAAATAAAACATGATTATGATTAACAATAGGTATTTCGGACCTAACCACCAGAAAGGATTTTTACCCGGAATTTCTGGATGTCTGGAACACAATAGTCTGTTAGCGGAAAGCTTAAAAGATGCCAGAAAATACGAAAGACAGATAACGGTATGTTGGATAGACCTAGAAAACGCATTTGGCTCAATTCCACATAACCTTATGATATACGCGTTGCAATGGTATAACTTTCCACCCGTGGTAATAGAGATAATCGCGTCGTATTACTCACAACTAAAATTTGCTATAAGCTTCCAAAAAGACCACACAGAACCACTACGGTATAATGTTGGGCTGTTTCAGGGATGCTGCCTGTCACCAATAGCATTTAATATAGTAATTAATATCTTAATCACCAAATTAATACGTCACGAAAAGAAATGGGGTTATCGGTTTAAAGTAAATAACAAATACACTGAGTCCATCTTAGCTTTTGCTGACGACCTCGCAATACTGACGCGTAATCCAAATCAATGTCAGGAACTATTAAAGGAAATCGATGAGTTCTGTTCGTGGACAAATGGACTGAGAACGAAGCCCAGTAAGTGTCACTGTCTGTGTCTGGGTAGACGGGACACCAAATTTACCTCCTACGACCCGGGACTCTTCATAGGGGGTAAACCAGTTTCCATAGTCGCTGAATCGGTCCCATTTAAATTTCTTGGGAGAAAGATAGACCATCAAGGACGCACACCATCCTTAGATGAAGTTGTCAATATGTTTATAAACGACCTAAATAAGATAGATCAGCTACAACTGAATAATATCAAAAAAGCTTGGATATATGACAACTACCTAACATCACGTCTGACTTGGCCTTTTCTGGTATACGATTTCGGCAAAACCTTACTCGCGAAAATAGATGCAACTGTCATAAAATCACTAAAATCGTGGCTTGGACTAGCGCACTCTGCTGATCCCTCTGCTTTATTTAGGGATCAGAATAATTTTGGGATGAAATTAAAGAAACCATCGGAGCTCTATAAACACCTTAGAGTTACCAAAGCCCACATCTTAGGTAAATCCCAAGATGACACAGTCAGGGCACTCCCGAAAGATAATAACGCGTCCGAGCTTGAATCTAGACTTATATTCCATAAACGATTTATGATAGGAGCCCAGTCGAACAAAGTGGGGTTGGGAGTACGAGAGCCAAAAAGGGACCAGGATATACTTAGGTCCTTTCTGAAGCAAGACGAAAATGATAAATATCGAGTGCACGCGATGAATTTGGAAATCCAAAACGAATGGTTGACAATGGGAGAGTTCTGCATACCGATGGCTTTAAAGTGGCGCACCTTGATATATGAGTGGTCGCCGGCCCTGTTAAAATTCTACCTTAACGCCTTTCAGATGACCCTTCCAGACCAGAGTAATCTGGTAAGGTGGGGGAAAGCCACAGAAAAACAATGTTATACGTGTGGTGAGGCAATAGGGACGGCTAGGCACATATTAGTAGGATGTAGGGTGCTTCTTGATAGAGGCCAATACTCACGCCGCCACGACAAGGTGCTTTTCATCATACGCGAAGCAATGAGTCTGGCAGTAGCTAGAGCCCAAAAAGGATTGACTACTAACAGACGTCATATCAACTTTGTGTCTGAAGGTTCATCCATAAAATCCAGGAACAAACCTTATTCAATCTTAGATACTGCCCCAGATTGGACTCTCCTAATCGACACGTATGAAAAGCACTATAAAATTCCGGAGGATGTTGGGGTTTCGTCATCTAGACCGGACATATTTCTATACTCGAAAAAGACTAAATATGTGGTCCTTGTGGAACTTACTGTACCGTGGGAAACAAATATACCGAAGGACCACACACTAAAGAAAAATAAATACTACGATCTCACAAACGAATTAATCAAAAACGGTTACGTGGTTAATTTGTATGCAGTAGAAGTGGGAGCGAGAGGTATACCAGCTAAATCTCTCTATAACCTACTTAAAGATCTAGGCCTATCGAGAGCTACAATAAGCTCATTACTAGGACGAATGTCTAAAGCGGCACTAGTAGGTTCGTATCAAATTTGGTTAGGCAGGGAGGGGAACTTGGGTAGTGAAGGTGAGTGTTGATGTACATCAACAAAAGGGGCCCCTTCTAAACCTACACTTGGGTCGCAAGTCCCAGGCACTGTCCCGAGTTCCCAACTCAGCAACGCGATGGACCCGGCACCCGCACGGAGAATCCATGGATTGCTAAGAATATCGTCTCTTTATGTATTGGGCTTGTGGGGCTTTAAATAAGGTCTTTAATGCCCCAAGTGATCTTTATTTTTAAGCCTGTTTATCCATTAATCGAAAGACGAGACTCCGGTACGAGCTTTCTCAAAAGACTAAGTGTATTTCTCAAATTTGTACGCCCCGAAAACTACCTGTATATTTAATTAGTCAAGCAATCTTCTACTAAATATAACGAAAAAAGCAACATTGCCCATTATATCGCAACACCTCGCATTTTTAATTAAAACCCGAATAAATATTAGAGCGGGTCATTTTTAATAAAGCTGCTCACCGGGCGCGGGATTACTGTCATTACAATTCCAAATTTGCAACTAAATTGCATCTACAAAATAGAAAATTTGAGTCGTTATACCAACTCACTACGACGGCCATTCACCTCTAAATATAAATATCTCCCCTAAGGTAAAACGAGGGTGTACACTGTAGAACGTTCCACCCTCTAATTCGAGAACGGATCCCCTTGCGCGTCACCCCATGCGTTACCATGGCAACCCCGCTGTTGGGAAGTGCATCTGATGTAAACATACCTCCCTGCATTTTGGGAACCGTTATTGATGTTTTCGCTACTTTACTCGGCTCCTTCCTGTGTTGCTCGCAGATAGCCGTAAATTCACCCAAAAATATCGAGTTAAGCTTCGCTATTTATCAAGTTTATAGTACAGCCTCCCCTGTATCTAAGGTCACGGCTGCTAAGGAAAATGCATTTACGTAACAGCCGCTATTTATATAAGAATTTTTACAAACTGAGTGTAATATAAATGTTTACCTTTATATTTTCGTGAGATATCTTTAGTACTAGATGTAAAGTTACTTATTTTTGGCATCTTTTGTTCTCGTAAGGAATGTTAGGTTAGAAATCATAATACTAGTAGCGTATGGATGTTACTAAGGTAGCAAACAAACACACGATTTACCTGGATTATGAATCCTTGCAACACCTTACGTGTCACCTTTGTGTTGCTATCAGTAGGGAAAGTAAGTCGAAACAACTCGAAGTAGGAATATAATAACAGAGATTCTGTATTTGAACAAAGATTTGCTTGGTCCTTCCTGTGTTGTATTTAAGTGCTAATTAAGACCTGCTACAGCTTTCTTGCAATAATATTAACCTTTAATGTGTATTGTTTCAGGGATGCCGGTTTCCTGAAGATGGCCTCACGCACCCCGTCCCTTGAGTCGCTGCCCGGTGCCAACTCAATAGGTTCGCTGGAGCGTGGCTCCTTGTCGCCCCTTACTCTTAGTGGATCCTCGCCCCCAGCGAGCGACTCCGCCGTATGTGACCTTCGCGATTTCGACGGCCTCGACACCACCTGCGCAATCTGCCGAGAGACATTCGTCGACCCCAAAGTACTCAACTGCTTCCACACATTTTGCCGGGCTTGCCTGGAGAGGGAACAAACGCATCCCGATAAAGTCACGTGCGTCACTTGCCGCGTAGACAGCCACCTGCCCTCTGCCGGCGTTAACGGCCTACTCACAAACCTTGTGATAGCAGCGGCCGTCGAACAAGACGCAGACCTTCTGCCATCGTCTCGCCAGACCAACTCGCCATCGGCTCGTTGTACTGGTTGCAAATCCAAGGAATCCGACGCTGTCGCACGTTGTGTTGATTGCGCTAACTTTTTGTGCCCAAACTGTGTAATGGCGCACCAATTCATGCATTGCTTCGAGGGCCATCGGGTGTTGGCGTTCACAGATCTGAAAGATGACAAGGGTATGTTAGGATCAACTACCCTCACTACGAGTGGCGATAAGACTGCTTTTTGCCCGAGACATAAAAATGATATTCTCAAATACTTTTGCCGCACTTGCTCCGTGCCAGTATGCAAAGAATGCACCATTATCGAGCATCCGGCAGCGCTGCATGACTGCGAGCATTTATCCGACGCAGGACCTAAACAATTAGAATTGATGCAACAAGCCGTCACTGAAGCCAAAACACGTGCTACTGAAATAAGACATGTAGTCAAAACTGTGGAACACGCCGCAGGAAAATTACAGGTTCAATACCACAAAGCTCAAAATGAAATAAATGATACGTTCCAGTTCTACCGCTCTATGCTTGAAGAACGTAAACAAGAATTACTAAAGGAACTCGAAAGTGTATTTTCAACAAAACAAATTGCCCTCACGGTCGTAGGGCAAAAAGCTCAGGAAACAGTTGATAAAATTTACCAAACATGCGACTTTGTGGAACGACTGACTAAATGCGCAAACATAGCTGAAATACTTATGTTTAGAAAACTATTAGATACAAAATTGCAGTCCCTAATGAGCTCCAACCCAGAGCAAAGCGTACAAACTGCATGCGAACTGGAATTTGTATCGAACTATCAAGCCATACAAGTTGGCGTGAGAAATACTTTTGGCTACGTGCGCTCAAGCTCAGAAGCAAATGTTGGGCCTACTAAACAACCGCCTATTGCACGCCCTACCAACGGCTCTCTTTTGAATGGCGGCTCATCATCAAGCAGCAGTAGTGTTAACGGGAGCTCAGGTAGCTTAAATGGTGGAATACATCTTCCACCGGCATTAAACGGTGTACTTGAACGCCCCTACACAAATGGTCTTCTTGGACCTACAAGCCAGTCCACCTCACCTTTCGAATCGAATATTATCTCAAAGCGATTCAACAGTGCCAATAGTCTCGGTCCATTCTCTACTGCTATAGGAGATATTAATTTGAATGGAATCAACCCATACGAGAAATGGTCTAACGGTGGATGCGATTCGCTCTTCCCGCCGACGGCTGCTGATCCTTACTCCCTGACAAGTTCCGCTCATGCCGATCCTATATTAGACTTGACCAACAAACTTATCTCTACAGCCATTTTCCCGCCTAAGTCTCAAATTAAACGACAAAAGATGATTTATCACTGCAAATTCGGTGAATTCGGTGTAATGGAAGGTCAATTCACCGAGCCAAGTGGAGTAGCTGTCAATGCTCAAAACGATATTATTGTTGCGGACACAAATAATCACCGCATTCAGATATTCGACAAAGAGGGCCGCTTTAAATTCCAATTTGGAGAATGTGGCAAACGTGATGGACAGCTTCTGTATCCAAATAGAGTAGCGGTTGTCCGTACTTCAGGTGACATTATTGTAACTGAACGATCACCCACACACCAGATTCAAATATATAACCAATATGGCCAATTCGTTCGTAAATTCGGCGCTAATATCCTTCAGCATCCACGTGGCGTCACAGTTGATAACAAAGGTCGTATCGTTGTCGTCGAATGCAAAGTTATGCGCGTGATTATCTTCGACCAAATCGGCAACGTACTTCAGAAGTTTGGCTGCTCAAAACACTTAGAATTCCCCAACGGAGTGGTGGTCAACGACAAACAAGAGATATTTATTAGCGACAACCGCGCACACTGCGTGAAGGTATTCAACTATGAGGGTATTTATTTGCGCCAGATCGGAGGTGAGGGTGTCACAAATTATCCCATTGGTGTCGGCATTAACGCAGCTGGCGAGATTTTGATCGCCGACAACCACAACAATTTCAATCTCACAATATTCACGCAAGACGGCCAGCTAGTTTCTGCGCTAGAGAGTAAAGTGAAACACGCTCAATGCTTCGATGTGGCGCTAATGGACGACGGATCCGTAGTGCTTGCGAGCAAGGATTACCGGCTGTACATCTATCGTTACGTGCAAGTGCCGCCAATAGGCATGTGAGTTGCATGCCTTGATCACAGGAGGTCCGAATGACCGACGAACTATAAGCCAAAATTCGACACTCCGATCCGTAACTAACTAAACAAAAGGACTTACCGTTCTGTCGATGCGTGTCAATTTTTTGTAGGTTCAAGTGATGATTATGTTAACGGAACGTATGTAACGTGTGATGTGATGCCACCGGTGTGGCTGTCTCGATGTGACCATGCCGGCTAGCGATGGGTATTCTCTACATATTCGGCGTAAGATCTCTTTATGAATTATTTCTAAACGAAACTGTAATGAGATTAGTTATAGTATTGATATTGTTATTCAAGTACCTATTGATTGATGGTTAGAGATTAATTCCTTGGAATCCGTACATTCATGCGAACGGTGTTCTCGAACCCTTATCATTTTTTGATCTATTGAATAATATTTTTTCATATCCCACATCGTTAAATTAGGGATGAATATTAAGGGCATTTGTATTATTTAGCCCATTTGTTGGACCAATATTTTAACTATTATTACTTAACAAATTGTTAGGCGTTAAGCGTGTGATTTTATCGTAAATAAGAGATCATCGAGCGGTATTGTTGTTAGTTTTAAGATTATTTTTACGGCACAATAGCACTTCCTGTTTTTAATTAGCACTTATTCTGTGTCGATGAAAAATGGAATATAAAAATCTAAGTAAGGAGTTGTTACATTATTAATTAGGTAAGTGTTAAATTGATTGAGCTGAAATGGACAATCTTTAGTTACTACCCACTTAAAATAGTTACAAAATTTTAGGGAAATAATGATGTTAGGGGTTTTATCAATGACAAAGTTGACTGCGGCGTTTGGGCATAAGCAAACAATGACCAAGAACCTCCACTGAATATTCTAGAAATATTTCTTTTATACGTAATAGAAACATCACAAAGTGGCGATCAAGAATGTTTTATATACCTCAATTAGTTCGAAACCGTAATTCTCATACTTATATTGCCCACACTTGAGAATTATAAAGCATTTTTAGATGACTCAAAGATTGTAAGTTTTTCTCTTGTTCTTTTATCGGAGGGCAGAAGTTGGAGCAATATAATATATATCGTCGATACCGCCTAGTCACTGAGAGCCCACGGACCTTAGGCTTCTGATGTTGATTATAGTAACATTTAGTGGATTTTATTCGTTTATATGCATTGAGTATGTTTAATTGGACACGGTAGTAACTACTAGAGCACTTAGAAAATGGTCGTTTCGCTAGCATCTTTTTTATTTTATTTTTTGAGATTTTTAGCAGATTTAATAGACAGCGCATAAGCGTCTTTACTTACTGAGAGTATTAATAACAGCTCGGTAAAAAAAAAACATTTATACAATTTGTTATTCTGGTAAGATATTTTTATACGGAACCAATTTATTTTTGTAGTATTTAGTATTACGGTGCATGTGTAACGTATACTTTCTTTTGTATTTAATGAATATCGCGCTATTATTATTATTTTTTTACTTCATTACCGTGTGTTTGAGTGTGTTAGCAGAATTATTTTAGTTAGATTTTTTCATTAGAACGTTTTGGTTTTCTTAGCAAATAATGTTTTTTAGTATTTTTTCTTGCTGAATCTATGACAATAGATAGATCTGATGCGATCTGCGGGTCGGTATCTTAATGATCTGTTAGCTTTAGGTTATGAGTTTCCATTTCGGTGATATTTCGTAAATAAATTAATATGTTTGAAGATACGTCGGCAGGCGGGCCGCAACACGGTGGCGACCTGTTTATCGTGTGCCATAAGATCATGTTGTGATTTAATAAGTGATATTTAGTATTGTTTGTAAATATGTACCATACTTTCATATAAATCTAATCATAAGGTTGTCTGAATTACTTTTGATTTATCATATTTAAACTTCTAGTGCGGGTCATTGTAATGTTATACTGATTTTGTTATATTTATCTACCACCGAATAATGGTAAGTTATGGCAATCGTTATACATATATATGTATTTATATATATAAATCTAGTTATATATAATTTATCAATAATGTTAAAGATAATACTAAAAAAGCAAATTGCCAAGAATTGATTATTAAGAAGTACAGGTTCGCCCCATCTCGAATTGAAATGCATTTCTTTACCGTACTTGCACTAAAAGTTGAATGTTTTGTGAACAACTGATTTCTTCGCATTGTTTTCTGTATTGCCCACCACCGTGTGTGCGATTCCGTTGCCTTGACGTATCTTCGATCACATAGTTAATAGACTCACTGGATTAGGTGAATCGCGCCGCACCGTCCTAGCGTCCAAATTTCAGTGATTATTCACCAATGATTTTATTATAGACTGCCTTGTTCCTATATCCTATGACGTCGCGATAGCTGCTTTTCATCTAATCTACTGGAAACATTGATTGTAAGGAAGTTGAAACTGTATCAGCATCGCCTCAGTCCATTCTGTCGAATTGTCAATGCATATTATTTTATTCACCAATGATTTCCCCAATTCGCCCTAGTGGACTGGGGCCTTACTAGAACTCAGTAACCGTTATTTTAACTTTAAACATATACGTTTCTTTATGAAAATTACTTCGAATTACTTTGTTATGGTAATTTGTTGTAATTTACATCGAAGAAACGGATTTTGGTAACAACATACGCTTCTATTTGATTGATATCATTTCATCGTATTATATTTATATTAAGTATAGTATAGTGTATTGAAATTCTTTAAATAAGATTTGCAAATTATGACAACTTCACTTTTACACCTAGTAAAGCAGTGTATGTAATCCGATTTTATTTTATGATTTGTCTACCGGTAGTTTATTTTATTTTTAACCTGAAAATGGTAATTTAAGTTTCAGTTATAATTATTATTACAAACTTAATTCCCTTTCATTTATTTGTGTTTTTTGCATAATAATATTAGTGAAAATAAAATGTTTGTCTCTCTACGAGGAAACATTTTCATTCTTAAAATTGCATTTCTAAAGCTCGAGGACTGAATTTGAAACATGTTTTGTCTTTAAATATATTTTGTCGATGTTTGTTGTTATAATTATTATATTTTTTTAATTATTTGTATAAACAATTGTTCTTTAAATTAATGTACATCGTTTTGTTTTGAATTATTTTTGTTGTAATTGCTTTTTATAATAATACCAGTTCATTGCAGTTTTGATGTGTGTTTTATTTTTTTTATCGTAGAGCTTTGGTAGTTCACCCTCTGCTGCAACTGTTTTAATTCATTATAAACAAGTTGCAACTGAATGCATGTTTGTGCTAATGAATCCGCTTATCACACTACACAAATTAACTTTTTAAAGCTACAGATACAAAATTTGCATAAATTTTAGAGAGCACCTAGTTGAATTAAAAAATTAAATTCATTTATACTGAATGTATTTTTTTTATAAATTTAACACTACACATTTCTATGATAGACCAAGAAATTAGCAAAAAATAAAATAGAAGAGAAGGCCAACTTCATACACCAAACGAAATTAAACGCTCACTCAGACACCTTTCGTCTAAGCAAGGAGATTGAACTTAACTGAATTCCCCATACGCATGTAATGTGTGTCAAAAGAAGCTGACCTTCTGTACTTACCTATTTTGTGATTTGTCCTTGATTCTTTAGCACAAACGTTTTGGTGTTAGGCCCCTGAGTGTACGTGTGTGTGTAAACCCTTGGTGTCGGGGAACAATTGGCATGCCGTAAGTATCCGCTTTAGTTTTAAGTGCTTTGTAGTCAAGTTACTCTTATGACCAATGTCCATTTATCATACCATTCAATTCATCATCATTGATCTCCTGATTTTCATTCACGATTAAAAGAGGTTCAGTAGATTCCAAAATAATTGCTGTTACATTAGTATCATAAAGGCTTATGAATATTTCTCCGATATTATAATACAAGGAAAGAAAATTCGACTTCTTAAATATGAGATATAAAAGTAAGAACCATTATTGCCGATTCTTGATAGAATTGCGCAAATTGGGATTGGAATCAATTTATAATTTTAAAAGAAATCAAATAGTTTATTTAAGTATGCTTATTTCATTTTATTCATTACCTCCCTGGACCAAATTCACTAGTGTTATAAAATTTAAGATATTGGAAAACAAATTATTTCTAATCCAAATTATCATGAAAACAAAACTGGGAAAATAATAATTTTAAAAAGAAATCATTAGAAGGTACTGCAATACTTCAATGAACATGTAACGCCCAGTGAATACTAGAAAATACTTCTACTCCCAAATTGACTGAAGGATAACAAGATAAAAATTACGTGACATAAATCACAAGAGTCTAAGAAGACATTCCACCCACCATCTAGTGTATCTCAGTGCGCTAGGCGGTAAAATTCCAAGCACATGAAAATTTCTATATAAAAAATACATATTCTTATGAATGTAGGCTATAAATCTTCGTAAGTAAGTACTATTTGTATTCTAATGTAAGTACCTTATATCCCAACTAAGCTTTACTTTTCTACGAGAACGTAGCTATTAATATGAGTTTTAGGACTCCTTGGATACAGTTCCCCTATCTCAGCAGCACTGCTTTTGGAAAGCGCTCCCAAACAACCAATATTTCCAAGTCAATTACTCTAGGGAACATTTTACTACTAACTTAGCACCTACTAGTGAAGTAAGCTCATGCTAGGCTTACAAGATCGATTTATAATTTTATACTCAGCAGTTTTTCTTAAGATTAAAATTAAGATCGAATTAATTATTTTATGTCCCTCTTTCGTTACATCGACGATTTTAACCTTAGAACTATAATGATCATTGGATTCGCCATTACCTTTTCCACTAGTTTCAATTGCTGCTATACCCGAACTGACTCATTCGAGCGTGTCATTGTTAGTGTCTATCGATGAAGGAGAGACTTGTTCATTGATGAAATTTCAAGCTTTCAGTCACTCATCGTGCCCTTATTTATTTTTATTGCCGTTCTAACACCAAAATTCGTCAGGAAGTGTGTAGAGCAAAAATGTAAATAGTTTTAGTATATAATGATGTTAGTAGCATTAGTTTTAGCTGTAAGGAGAGCCGGGGTCTGTGAAAGTTGACGCGAGTGATTAGAGAGAGGGTACCTAGTGTGAGAGAGTATTTTTATAAACGATAACATTCATAATATTAGTATCGTGTTATACTTAGGTGCGACGTGTTGTTAGACGAGAACGGAGGACTCGGGGCTGATAGTTTGATTACAGAAACAGTGGAACGATATCCGAATTTGACAGGATAAAATAAGGGTTACATTAACCATATCGATAGTGTATTGTAACTTAATGATTGTTTGAAATTGATAAATTTGCGTCAGTTAAGATTCACCTGTTAATGTATTCATCAAGGTAGATTAAATGTATTGGTGTTAGCTTGTCATAATATATGTGGTTAACGATATGGTCACTTATTACATTACGTAGTGCATCGTTGGAGTTTTATAAGTTAGTTGAGCCATGCGAACTTGTAAATACAATGGCTTCTACATTGGGTTCTCTGGCTGGCATTACGTCATAATATACGCAATCAATTGCTCAGGAATTGTCTTCATTTTCATATACATTCGTCAAGTTATTTTCTATCGTAGCTTCTATAAGTGTCAAGCGATGTAGTGTCATTGTTGGTAATACGCTATTTGATGAATGAAAATAATTTTAGTGAATTGCACAGAATGTTGGTATTTCACTTAATTTTTGATGTATTTTTTCTTGAAAGAGAAGTGTATTCAATGATTTTACAGTATTCACGACTGATGTTATTTTTTAAATAAATGATGAATGTAAAATTCGTTGATATGTTTTGACGGAATTGTATACCCTGCAGTTGTTGTGTTTCGCCAAATGAGAAAAAATAGCAACTGGGGCAGTTCCGTCAGCACATTTTGTCTCAAAAAATTGTGATTGTAAGTTAAGGCGATTTAACAAAGCACATATTAGCACAAACCATCCATCCTTGAAGAAGTAAGTACTACGCTGAATGTTTTTAAATTAAATCACGTTTGAATTTATGATACATTTTATTGTAAAAATTAAATGCAAAATATTTTACTATCACTTAAGTTAGTTGAGACGTTCGCATATAATAGTGTTTATTTTCACAATGGTGACGGTTCTTTTAGTGACGTTATGGAACGGGAAGCTTTTGGACTTCTTTAAATGTTTTATATGATAATATTGATTCTACTTAAATATTGACACGTAGGTTAATCATGTGTGTATCTATGTCGTAATGTTTCTTTGCTCCTTTGTGTACAATAGCGTTCGATGTTGCTGCTTCAGTTAGAAAGCGTACTGTATTTATGAAACTACCTTGATCTCGCTTTAATTTTCCCTAATAATAAACAAAAAGCAGAGATGAAACAAATACAGCTACGGTTTCACTTATAGCATCATGTGTAGGTAATTTTTAATATAAGATGTGTGATTTTTAGTTATAAATATTTTTACAAAGTGGAAAGATTCCAAATGATAGGTTAAAGATGGTAGCAAATGACATATCAAGTAATGTTTTTAATTATACGAATGTATGCGGTGGTTTGGTTAGTGACGCTATGTTGGCAAAGTTGATGTATTGGACACTGTTTCTAAATTGACAATACTGACGGATTATTCGAATGTTGATCAAATAATATATTTAATAGAGAATTGTTTACGAAACGCGACATATCGTCCACATAGTGGTGACGTAGATGAAATTGATAGACCGACCTATCACGATTAGTTTGTCGCTGGCGGTAGGGCGTTTAGATCGGATCGAAGGCGAGTGCAATTTGGAATCTTTCTTAACGATGCTAGTCGCCATGAAATTGCTTTTAGATAATTAAATGTTATCGTAATATGTGTATGCACGTAAGTTTATGAACCTACATATATTAGTTATACGATGCTTGAAATGTCCACACACAAATCGATTTTACACACTTATGCCATCCTGCTAGTTGTATGACGAACACAATGCTTATGATATATAAAGTTAAATTATATCCTATATAGCGTACGAGTAGTTGTGTATTTTTAGATATCGCATTGTCTATGTTAGTTTAGTGGGTAAGGCACATCGTGAGCTTTCAACCAGTGTAAGTCTGTCACCAATATTTTTTATGATACGAACGTAGACATGTTAAATGTAAAGTTTCAAGCCGTGCTTTCCTCGGTTAGTATACAAGTAGTTTGTAAGATTCGTGATGCTTTATCAAGCACCTGCACCGTGCTCCGTGATGACGTCACGACGAGACTTCGCCACGCTTGGGCCTTTGCACACTTGCGCACGCGCATCTCACGCCTCCACGCTATCGCTTCACCGATCGTCGGGCTGAGCGGACAGCGTGCATGGGCTTAAAATTACGGCCATTCATTAGATATATTAACATCATCCTTAAAAACTAAATATAACTCAGTAATCTAACTATATAATCTACTGAAACACCATATTGCGCCGTGGCCTTAAATTTGAAGGAATATGTTTAAATTTGATAAAATTAAAGAAAATAATTAATCGTTCGTACGGACTTATGAATCTCAGTTTCACATATTCGGTCATATAAACCATTACCTATTTTTAACGTAAGTGCTAATATTATTCAATGACGTGTATCGTAACCCTATAGGTTAGATATTTACAGTAGCCTATGTAGGATCGCTTTACTTCGTCCTATTGTAAAACGATGGTTGATTTCTAAATATTTCCATTCTTGCATATCCATGTTTTAATGAAGATTTGTGATTGTTACCTTTACGCATTAGTTACTTTGAGACTGTTCAAATTAAACTATTGAGAACTTTTCACTAAGGGAAAGGGACGTTCTGCAGATATTTTTGATACTTTGAGGATAATCGAAGGGAAACGTCGGTAGTGTAGGGACCCTGCGGCGGAAAAAGCCCTGCGCGGGCGCAGCGCCCCTTGCGTACCTTCACGGCAACGCTGCGAGGAACTGCCGCCATTTCTTCGTGAGTGAATATTAAATGTTACTGTAAAACGAAAAAAAAAATCAATGTTGTTCTTATATGAAAACCCTATGGTTTTCGCTAATGACTTGTTGTTTTCATATATTCAATAATATTTCCTTTATTTTTTGTACTCTTTAGTATTAAGAATTAATAATAAAATAAACTATTCAATGTTGATTACTGTAAAATACCAATACGTGTTAAGGAGTGTGTGAAATAGTTTCCCCGAGAGCCTTACTAGATGAGACACCTTTTCCTTAGACCTCGACCCGATATACTTAATATATAATGTTGGTAAAGCGATGTATAATATAGCACTTGTTAACATTTAAATGTGACTTGAATGCTGCTATCGATTACATTCCACATTCTTACTTCCACTTACCAGTAACAAGAACACCACAAAATTCCGATGTTAGATCAGGCCTAGGAACTATTATAGGAGTTTATCATTCTTAGTTGGATGTATGACTCAATTCGAAGACTGATGACAGTAAAAGATAAAATCGAAAAAAAAATCCGGGATGATGACTGTCTCTTACTTTAGGTATATTTCACAAATTTATTTCAAAATAATGTTAGTTGACGAAACTGTAGGAAGGTTTAGTGAATATTGATAGCCAAATTTTGTATGAAAGGGAGCAACATGTTTCGTCAGCCGACACTAGTGATGTCCCACGTCGATAAAAAATCTGCTGTCGACACTTTTCTGTCTTAAACTTTAACAGACGATGATAAAAGTCGATAAACGGTCGGGAATGATGTTAATGTAATGTTGACTTAAACAATGTTGACGTTACAATTGAAAATGACGGAAAACCCTTAAGAAAAAAAAAGAAAATACTATTTGTTGCCAAAGTGTTGTTAGGAATTAACATGTAGTTATAAAAATCGGTTGTCTCATGCATAATTAAGTTGTTCTTGGGTGGTTTGAAATTAAGGGGGAAAAGTTGAAAAATATTTCCAGTGATATATTTTTTCATAATGAACTTGAATGCTAATCGATACTTAAGGTTTGTATCTGTGTAGGAATTTAAACTTAACGTGTGGTAATAATACATCGTTACCACGATTTCTACTGTGTTTGGCACAAATATTTTAATCACAATGAAGCACACATTTGAATGAAACTCGTATATTTTCGATAACTACGAAAATTCTTAGTAACACCAAATCGATTTTCGATAAAAAAGGATACGTTTAAGCGTCACACAGTGGAAACGTGGGCAATGATTTAGTTGTTTAGTGTTCATGTTACATTAGATTGTATTCGTCAGTTCTGATCACTTATCAATACACCTGTTTCCGCCTTTTTAGCACATGCAATTTTATCGATGTACCTATCAACCCACTACTTATTTTCTCAGCACTACTGGTTCTTTTGATCCTAGTATTACATTTGAGACTTAGTGTCCATATAACTATGGTTGATTTTTCATCAAGTTTTATTAGAATTAACGTGTTCTTAAACTGTGCATTTATTTCAATTGTTCTTGTATGAAACACCTTTACATAAATGTATGCAACGAATTGTAAGTTCTTATTATAATCACTGAATCAGATGAAGATGTGGAAAAAACACTCATCATCGATTAACTTTCCCTTGAAAGACGAAATAATCCATAAACGGACACTTAAAAGGAAAGTATGAAACTTGAGAGACTTAAATAGCCCCACTGATTAATACAAGATTCAGTTGCACTCCACGTAGTTTTGACATTGAACCTATCAAAGGCTAAAATGATCGATATTCTGGATAACAACTTACCTAATTAAAGTTTAAAGACAACGTGATCCGCAAACCCTCGCCAGACAATAGATAAACAATAGGGTTCGGATAACTTTACATTGGGGATTAATCATGATTACATGCAAAAGTTGATTATTTGAGTCTACGCCTACTTGGATGAGAAGAATCTGAAAATTTTCAATATTTGTAGGTGTCTTAAACACTAGAAATCCAATACAGGGGCCCGATTTAATAAAATTTATCAAAGTCTGTGAATACTTACGAAAGCTTGTAAAATTGAAATCCAAAATTTTATTGGAAACGAATCAAACTATGAGTGATTTTAAAGGTTTATAACCTCACGAATATGTAGGTAGATTTTGTTTTGATACGAAGTACCCAAGGTAATTTTCACGTGATTCTTTGAAATAGACTTGAACTCGGGGTTTTTCTAAATCGGGTCTCAGGCTGAAACCTATATTTAATACAACGCTTACAAAAGGAGTATGGTTTTATTTATTAATTATAACGTCATGGTCTCTTGTGGGTATTATCAAGTCTCCTAAACTCTTTGATTTTAATTGTTAAAGATATGTAATTTATTAATAATTTATTTGTAATTTATTATCGTGTGTCCCCGACGCTAGTCATCAAACTATCGATTTAGGTTAGATCCTTAGTTTTCTCTCTACCCTTGTAGAAACTTTTTCCTTCTGCGTAAATATTAAATAGGTACTTTAATATTTTCCTTCAACTGTTTAAGAAACTTCTTTTTCTAGTCACGATGTCTCATTTTATTTCTTAACTCGTTGATCAGTAATTCTGCCAATTTTATTAATGATTTCCTCAATTTGATCAGTAATTACTTCAATCTGATCAGTAATCACTTCAAATTGATGAGTAATTCGCAATTCCTTCAATTTGATCAGTAACTGATTTAATAAACATATTGTCTTGTGTTCTTCTTTCTTTAATATTTACATTATCCACTTTAACATTTTTTTCAAGTTCACAATTATACAGCTTGTATTTTCCTATAGCTTATACCCTGTCTTCGCTATCTTTGCGACCTACTTCCGTATGTAATGTAATATAAGAAAAATTAGATTCTCTGTTAGATGATCGTTGTCAAAGTAATACTGATTGTGTAACTATTGTTTTGAAATAATAAAAAGTAAATCGTATAGTACATATTTTGCAGTTGGAATTAATGTTAAAAGTCTTTGAGATAAAAAAAATCAGGTTATGTTTTGAAGTACAATTTTGTGACGTCATTTGTCTGTCTTTACTCATTTTTTACGCCTTCAAGTCTGCTATGTTAAAGGAAAAAGCTTATCTTAGACATGTAATACACACACACATGATTTTTTTACTAAAATAGCCTACGTGAGATATATGCTTAATCACCTAAACAGCAATAACTTTTGAATCTTTAATGTCGCTCACATCGCAGACGCCATCTTGGAAACTATACTGTCGCAATAATAACTGTCAAATGACGTCACAATATGGCAAAACATTAAAGTTAAGAATTCATCTTCCATGTTTTAGTTATTTGTGTGTATTTGTGCGTTTTTGAGTTTTATTTTTGTATGTGCAGTAATGCAGGCTTTTATTGGAATTGATACTTTTAGATACTGAACATTCCATTTTGTGGTTTTTTTTTTAAAGAAAGAAGTTTGTTAATTTGTTTATTTATCTGTGGAATAATTATGTGTGGGTTGAGCATTTAAACCCTGTACGATTTTCGATACTGTTTCGATGTATCGATATATCGATATGAATACTCATACATAACTACTTGTTATTCAAGTCTTAGTTAAGGTAGAACTTAAGAAACGATAAAATAATATCTGATGATAAATTTACTTGTATGTTGTATTAAACTGATGAACATGAAATAAAGAAACTGGTTTGAAAATAATTGAGTTTTATTTCAACATGGGAGCAAAAACTAGTGGTTATGGAGTCGATCTTACGATTATAATATCCCGGTACGAATCCTGCTGACGAGACGTTACACATATTTTTTTAAATAGGACTCGTCAATTTGACTTCACCTCGCCTGATAACGCCTAATACAGTTTAGCTAGCGGGGTTAGGCGAAATGCTAGAACTATACATACATGCATATGATCACATCTTTATCCCCGGAGGGTTATGCAGAGATGAATAAACACCCACATTTCACCAATCTGTGGTCGGACTGACTACGTAATAGGGGGTGAGCCTATTGCCGTATTCCGGGAACTATTGTTGACTCGAGCCATGCATCTGAGGCTGAGTCTGGGTTGTACATATCTGTAACATGTTGAAAAATTGTGTAAAGATAGATTTTTAAAGCTTCATAAAGTATGAAACCGCCATGGGTTTCCATAACTATGAAGGTTTGCTGCTTCATAAATGAAAATCATAAATTTTCAAAAGTTAGTCACGCATATTCCTCGAAAAGGAACTGGTCGTGGGTTCGAATCCTATCTTGGATGTTGACTTATTCTGGTTAAAATTCTCTCTCATTTTCATCAAGAGATCATTAATCTATGAGTGTCTAAAAATCACAGCACATTTTCATTTAAAGTTGATATTCAGCTTAACATATCTATGAGCTTAAGAATTTTTTTTAACAAGCGGGAAATCCCCCCTGGTACCAACCCCGCCGGAGCCGGAGGGTGAGGTTATGTCAGACTCGAACCGACTAAACCGCACGCTATCTGTGGGTCGCAGTGCAAGGCCGAGGGTGACGTAGCTATACAGCATATCCCATGCACTATGATATAGGTTGTGGAGGTCAGTTGCGTCTCAGAAAATATTTAAGGCTGTTTCGTAGCTGAGTAGTTAAGCCTTTTCTCTACAGATGTGTGAAAAGGCTCGAAGGATGGTAATATTCAGCGAGAGAGATTTTTTTCTTGTAGAGCTGCTCACATGCCTGGATCACTCTGAACGTAAGTATACACTTAATAAAAATAAAATACTTACAAGCCGTAGCGTAGCGGTAGAGCGTTCGACTGCTGACATCTGCTAAGCCAGAGGTTGCGGGTTCGTTTCCCGTTCCATGCAAATTATGAATAACGCAAGGCGTGGTCCAAACGGCGCACACCGTTGTGTGTATAGAATGGGACGTATTTGCAATCGATATGAAACCTTCAATATGAAAGAGTCGAAACTTCATCTCGATGCAAAAGTACCACTTGCAATTTGTAGTGCTTTTGCCATTAGTAGTTTCTGTTTAGATCTTGAGTCTGTTTACCTCAATAGGAACGAGGCGTGACTTTATGTATGTATTTCGTCGATAGTAAAATACTTCTACGAGCTGCATAATGCCTACGGCGTAGACACTCGTAGCACCGTAGTAGTACGCTACCATCCAACATTTAGGTTGCCTTTCCACTGCAGATGTGCTATACTACGTTGAAATAGATGCATTTGAAATCCACCAGTCATATTCGTTGGTCCACATGGCATAGCCCTGGTAGGAATGAATTCAGCTAAGCTATGTTTTTTACATACAAAGATACTTGCTATGGATGTGCTGTGGTTGCCTATGAGAAGATTTGAATTTTGATAATTTGTAGCAGAAACCGCTTGAGCCATGCATCTTACTCGCATAGCTACACAGCAAAGCACAGTGAAAACGGCCACATAGTTTCATAGCTAAGATTTTTTTTATACCACCGAGGTGGCAGACAACTACACGGCCTACGTGATGGAAAGTGGTTACCGTCCTATGGACTTGTGCAACACCAGGGGACTCACAATCGTGCTGCCGACCCTGTAAACACAGAGTTTGTGTGCTGTCAGCGTAGAAGATAAAGCAGGAATTAGCCTTTGGTCTTTCCACTGACATCACTAAAACTCTCCAGTGAGCTCTGGCTACCCTACTCACCGCCGGGAACACAACACGAGGTTATTATGGCCGCGGTATTCTGTGGGAAGGACGTACTTCCTCAGTCGGACTTCTCAATTGGACGGAAATACCGTCGTGTAACATAGCTACTTAGCACATCTCTGGTGAAAAGGCAACCTTATCATTGTACTTGTTATAACGTTTGTTTTATGCTTCTTTTTGGCAAGTATAAAACTCTAACTACAGAACGATTAAGATAGGAAAAAGTGAATGCTCAGGTGGGACTCGAACCAACGATCTTTCCCTTACAGGAGAAATGCTCTGACCTCAGTGGTCACCGAGCCACACCTGAAGCTATCACAGCACAGCTATCTCCAATGGGTCGTGGAGATCAGGTGGTAGTCGCTTCACTTAAAGTTCCAACTCCAACTGGGTTGGGTAAAGTCAGAGGGTCAGAGGATGATTTTTCTCAAAGGGACACTATGATCTTATTGAAAAGGATAATTATTTTTTGGCGTTACGGGGGCTCGGGCCAGAATAGCAACCGGCGAGGTAAGCACACTGCAAGACTATAATAATAAATAGGTAAGTAAGTTACTTTCGTGTAAATGGTCCTTAAGCGAAGGGACCTTAATTTTTTATATATTTATAGGATACGTCAATTTGACTTCACCTCGCCTCGCCGTAAGCCGAAGGCAAAGTCTATGTTAACAATGGTGGCACTCAGCTTGTCGGTTTCATCAAAAGAGGATTGCCGTGGCATCACCGTCTGACACCCACCGGTCCCACCGGTGCACGGTGTTACCCACCCAGCCGAAATTTGGGACAAATTTGTGCCATCAAATTTCTACCACCAGTAAATCAATAGCATAGTTTTAAACCAACAGAGGTTTTTTTACGTGCGGGAAACCCCTCGGATACTCCCCTCCCCCTCCGGAGCCGAAGGGGGAGGTTATGAGGTTATGTCGGACTCGAACCGACTACGCCGCACGCCGTCTGTGGGTTGTTGTGCTAGGCCGGAGGTTAGGTTGTCTTGCAACATATCCCTCGCACCCCGGCTGACCCAGGGCCATTCCTCTCGGTCTGGCCCTCCTCGGGTCCCCAACTCGCCCCCGGTATAGGGGCCGCCGTGGCCTGACCAACAGAGGTTACCTACTTTGCCGGTATAACGTACCTTACTCACAGAAGTATCTTTGTGAGTAATGGAGTATTGAAAGCATAACTCCTATTTTACCTAACGAAGGTATTGCTCGTTCCATATATTTTGGACCTAAATTGCTATATATAAAAGGCCCTGTAATAATCTGTGCTTGGTGAATTTCAAACTGTTTTTCTAGTGGGCCACTACCGGTGTGCAGACTGATCAGAATGCTTATAACGGTGCATTCAAAATAACATTTTAAATGTAAATGTTTATTTCTTTATTTGTTTGTCACTCAATCACAAATAAACCTCTAGATGGATTAGGATGAAAGTTTACACAAAAATATTCCTCTAATATATGTTTATTTGGTTATATGTTAGATTTGATATAAACTAAATATGAAAGATAGGCTCAAATTTTCAAAAGAACTCCAAGTAATTGTTAAGAAAATATATAAATGGATTTAATGTAAGGAAAATCTCTAGAACATTAGGCGTAAGCCCTTAAGGAAAATCTAAGATTTGAAATATTATACTAAATTGAGGGCCATTTGTAAGAGAATAATATAATTTTATCTACGAGTACCTAATGGATGTCTCTGAAACCAACAGCAAAAATTGGCAATACTTTTAAATACTTTTTATTTTGTCTAGATTTATATTATTTATCTATAATTATACCCGCGTGGATGTCGCTTATCGCGTAGTGTAGAAAATTTTAACGCTGAGGGCTTCGTCAGTCACGTTTGAAGCATTGAAAGCTCAACCGCACTCTTGACTGTCTACTCGCCTGTTTGTTCGACACTCTACTTGCCTCTCTGTCCTTTGCCCTGCCCCACTCCCCCTTACCACTTCCCCCTTTTCCCTAACCACGCTGTCTTCCTTACCTAAGTTGTGCCTCCGCCCTAAGCCCCTCCCCTCACGCAAACCCTAAACGTTTCCCCTGCCTTCACTCATGTCCCCAACTTTACCCACTTCCCTCACCAATGTTTCACCCTATCTTTTTCTCTCACTCATGCCTCCACCCTTTACCCTTTCCTCCACTCATGCACCCACCCTTACTTCTTTCCTTCGCGAATGATCCCACCCTTACCCCCTTCCTTGACATACTCTTACCACCATCTTTACCTGAAACTTACAAACTCACAGCTCCTTTCCCCCTTTAATCCCTTCTTTCTGGGTAAAAGGGAGCCTATTTCTGTCCCAGGCTCTAATTCATCTGCTTACAAAATGTAATTGTGATATCTTCAATAACTACAATCTTTCATCCCATATTAACCCCCCGCCCCCACCTTTAACCCCTTCTTTCGCGATACAAGAGAGTCCATTCCCAAACTCTAATCCCTCCTGTACAATTTCATCGGGATATCTTCAAAAATGAAAAACTTTTATCGCCTATCCCCCCCCTTACAACTTTTTTCACGATAAAAGGTAACCTATGTCCGTTCCTAAGCTTCGATTTAACCCTGTACCAAGTGTTAGCCCTTTCAGCGCGTAATTTTTTAGCCTTCAAATAATGTATTTAAATCTGCCGGATTTGTTGACATTAATGATCACTGCTCCGCTCCCTTGAATAATAGCGTGATGATATGTCTGTCGCAGCCAACTAGCTTAATCAGCCATTCAAACAGGCAGTTAGTTGAATGGCGTCATCCAATTAACGGCCTGCATAGTGTTCGGCCATTTAATTAAACGGCTAGGCAAATAGCTTGAAACAGTTAGAAAAATGACTTATTTCTGTATGGTTATAAAAAAAAACCACGAAGGCTTAATGCTAAATTCTAACCTAACCTAACCAAATTGGATTGCGAAGCTATCACAATAAACCTATCACTAATTTTCTGTGAATACACCTCTGTCCCCCAGGGGGTCCCTAGGTGATTTACAGGTGTAAGTACATGTATGTATGTATTTTTCTAACTCATTTCGCGGTAGTGCACCATCTAACGTTTGGCATAAGCATTCGCCAGCCAGGTTATTAAATGATGTAATAAAGGGGACAGCTGAATATCATTCAGGCAGTTAATTGAATGGCGCCGCTTAGTTAACTGCCTAGGCAGTTAATCGGACGGCTGATTAAGATATTTGGCGGTGACATGTTTTTTTTTTAATAAAGTACTCGTCAATTTGACTTTACCTTGCCTGATGGTAAGTTGAAGGCAAAGTCTCAGGAGAGAGGGCCACCATTGTATACGCGTGCCATGTTAACAATGGTGGCACTCAGCTTGACGGCCTTAATCAGATACTTTTTCACGCCCCGCTTAAAGAACCCGGGACTGTAGGAAGAGGGAAACACGTGAGCTGGCAAGGAATTCCAGTATGTCCAGAATGTCTATAACCTTCGTCAATAAACGGATTCAATACAATTCAACACAAAAAGGTTTCTTCAAATCGAACCAGTAGTGCCTGATATTAAGCGAGTTAAAACAAACAAACAGACTCTTCAGAGTTTTAATATTGGCACATACTCAAACGATTGTCGTATGATTTAGTTTTTTACTTTATAGCCCGCTACTTGGTGAGTTTGAGCAACAATAATCCAATCTGATGTCCGATACAATCTGACTTAGGATTTGATTGGAGAGATATGTCCAGTGATCCATCTCGTATGATTAGCAACAAACTTTTATTCAATTGTGAGTAGCAGTAGGATGTTGAACAATGTTGTACATATACATACATATACACACAACGGTTTTAAATACCCGTGGGCAGTGCTCGAACACAAACCTTTATTAAAGCAAACGTATGCGGAACCCCAATCTCTCCTGAGGCTAAAAGGTTCGATACTGTTGCCTCAAATCCGTCTTTGTCTTCGAATCTCGTTTTTAGACTGTATATATCTGTTTATGTGCGTATGGATGTACAGTAGACAAAGGATATAAATATACACTTCAATTAGACTACACTTCGCCTGATGGTAAGCTGAAGGCAAAGTCAGCAAAACCACAACATACACGTCATCATCATCATCATCAGGCTATATTAGTCCACTGCTGGACATAGCCCTCCCCTAATGAGCGCCATAGCGCCCTATCCTCAGCTTGCCGCATCCAGCATCTGCCTGCAGTCTTTCTTAGATCGTCATCCCACCTGGTCGGAGGGCGTCCTACACTACGCTTACCGAGTCGCGGTCTCCACTCAAGAACACGTTTACCTCAACGGTCGTCGGTTCTTCGCGAGATATGGCCAGCCCACTGCCACTTCAGCTTGCTGATTCTTTGAGCTATGTCGATAACTTTGGTTCTCTGTCGGATGTATTCGTTGTGGATTCTATCCTTCAGAGAAACTCCGAGCATAGCTCTCTCCATAGCTCGCTGAGCGACTTTGAACTGATAACATACACGTACCATGTTAAAAATGTTGGCACTCAGCTTGGCGGCCTCATCAGAAGAGGATTGTCGTCCCAGCACCGCGTGACACCAACCGGTCCCACTTGTGCTGCGACCACAATCCCCCCTGCCCGGCTATGCACTTGCTGACCCCTGAACGCAATCCAACCGAGATTGGATTACTATGGAGGGTTTTTCGCAATCGTGCACGGTGGTACCCACCCGGTTGAAATTTGTGACTAAATTACGTCTATCCAAATCTTCACGTCCCAAGCCAACCTCATCTGATTAATGCACGAGAGTATATTGTATGCCTTCCTCTTCGAGTTTAGAGGTTAGACAGCAGTCGCTCCAACAAAGGTCAAATAAGATATATCAGTTGAGTGCCACCACCTCACACATTGCGACCATAAACGGTGCGCACCGTGCGGTTTGAAAGGCACTTCATCCCACGTACGCTCAGGTTATGGAACGAACTTCCTGTTGTGGTTTTCGCAAGCGACTACAATATGGGATTCTTCAAGAAGGGCAAGTAGTAGAAGGTTTCTTCAGGGTCAGCAGCGCGAGTGTAACACCCCTGGTGTTGCAAACGTTCGTAGGCCGTTTTCCATCAGGTGGGCCGTGTGCTTGTCTGCCACTTAAGTGGTATAGAAAAAAAAACAGTTACAAAACATAACAGATGCGATCTCTTATACAATTTGGATCTAAAATCTTAATTTTTCGTAAATATGGTAGATCAAACTAAGAGTTTCAGAAATGTCAACTTTTAAACGACAGAAATAAGCGAATTCGAATTCCGAAACTGAACTCTTTGCAATAAACGTCAAATATTTCTCATTTTTTGCGGCCATTGAAAATAAATGTTCACATAACAATTTATTTTTATTTCCATGTATTTTTGTTATGAACTAAACCAAAACAAAGTTAAAAATATTTAAGTTATCAATTTGGTAAAGCCATCTAATGCTACTTTTGAATTGTTCCGTAATTGAAACTTATCTGCTGACGAGGTCTTATATTGAATGTATATTTTTAGACAAGCATTGTAGTACAGTCGACAAAATCGATAGGATCCCACCTTTACTATCCTTTACTACTATCGATTTTATCGACTGTACATAGCCGAGCCAGTCAGTCTGTGACCATAGCTGGTGTAACCTGGTAGAATCGTCAGGGCCGCGGCCCGCCAGGCATGATCACCTTACCTGGTCGGAGGATCCTCCCTTTGTGTTGGAGGAATTGCGGTATTGAAGTCAAGCGGGCATTTTGTCATGGGTTGTATGTATGATTGACGAATGAAATTTGGGCGTAGGTTTTCTTCTCGAGGTTAAGAGGTCAGATACTTAGCAGGCGCTCTCGTAAAAGTCAAGCCAAAAAGTGTTAAGGCAAGGAGTAGTGGGGAAGCCCTAGCTCTTGCTAATGTATGAAAGGGGGAAAGCCCGGGTAAGATTCGTAAATTTACTATACTGAGGATCACCAATCTTCACGCTATCGTTCCAGCTGGGGAGTGGCTAGAGAGGCCACACGGTAGCCTCTCGTACCGTCAGACGCAGATTATCACCGGGCACGGTAGCATCGGGCGGTATCTGTATCTGATGGGTATAGAGCCAACGCCCGAGTGCCGCCATTACTGTGACGCGAGCGTGGACTCGGGGCTGCACACGCTCACCGAGTGTTCGGCGTTTGAGACGCCGAGGCGGGAGCTTGTGGCGGCCCTGGGGGTGAGAGTGCTCACGCTCTCTACCCTGCTCGCGGCGATGGTCCGCTGCGCGGATGCGTGGGCGGCCAGCGCCTCCTTCTGCGAGCAGGTCATGCTCGCGAAGGAGACAGCAGAGCGGGTGCGGCGCGATGAGCGAGAAAGACTCGCTGACATCGCTGCACGCGCTCGGAGGGCGCAAACTAACCTCTGCCCCCCATGAGCATGGGCCTGAGGGTGACGGGTGGAGCCGCCCGTCACCCTAGCAGAAGTAGGCCACGGCGGCGGCGAACATCGTAGGGCGATGCGCGCCTCCCCACACCGGGGTTGAGTCGGGGACCGCGCGGTCCCCCCCTCCCGAGGAGGGCCAGACCGAGAGGGATGGTCCTGGGTCAGCCGGGGTGCGAGGTATATGTCGCATGACAACCTCACCTTCGGCCTAGCACTACGACCCAGAGACGGCGTGCGGTTTAGTCGGTATCGAGTCCGACAAAATGGGTGGGTATCCGTGAGGATTTCCCGCAAGTAAAAAAAAAAAAAAAGAAGCGTCAAGCAAATCATCTCTATGTCGCCGCTAACTAGCTTAATGAGCCGTTTAATTAACTGCCTAGGCAGTAAACTAATCGGCGCCATTCAATTAACGGCCTGAATGGTGTTCAGCCATTAAATTAAACGGCTAGGCAATTAGCTTGGGTCCATGACGTTTAACTACTTGCCTAGCCATTTAATGAAACAGTTAGAAAAATTACTAATTTCTGCATGGTTATAAAAAAAATAACCACGAAGGCTTAATAGCCTTCTAACCTAACCTTACTAAGTTGGATTACGCAGCTATCACAATAAATCTAAAACTAATTTTCTGTGAATGCACCTCAGTCTACCCCCTCGTTGATTTACAGATGTAAGTATATGTATGTATGGAATTTTCTATCTTATTTCGAGCTAGTGCCCCATCTTAAGATTGACCTAAGCATTAGCCAGCCAGGTTATTAAACGATGTAATAAACGAGACGGCTGAATGTCATTCAGGCCGTTCATTGGACGTCTGATTAAGCTCGTTGACGGTGACATCTATACCAGGATAGCGTTAATTTTCTTTAACATTATTGTATATCATATCATGAAACAAGAGAGGAACTCGAGACTGAATACAGGGGTTCAGGGCGAAGTAATTATGGTAAGGTTTATATTATTACCCAAGAATAACTATTTGGCATTAGCATAGGCACAAGAACTATTTAGTACAATGTTTACAAAGGACTTAGGCTAGCCGAAATATATATAGTTATTCGCAGTACAGTAGGCTTAAGTAAAGTAGAGGCATCAAAGATATGTTTATGACCTAGAACAGTCATTACGAGATATTTAATGGAACGTGTTAGAATAATTTTGGGGCCTTAAATAAACCATACTACAGTATATTTTAATGCTGTATTCAGGTGGACCGTCTGCTTGTCTGCCTAAGAGCGTTTTCACACTTATCCGATATCCGATATCGGAGGAAGTTAAATGTATGAGATATGTGTCTGTCTTTCACATTGTCCGGCCGGATATTGGTTATCGGAGCCAACACCACTGTGTTGCCGCGATATTGGATCACAAAGAGACTGAAACTGCGACTGCAAGCAATTTTCGACCTTAATGATATTTTCTTAGTTACGGATCTTGTCGCGTTAACTGATGACGCTGATCACAAATATATAAATAAAACTCGATACCATGTCATGTCAATAAGGTCGAAAATTGCTCTTTCTTTCCGTTTTTTTTTTATCCCTAGCATCCTTAAGTAGTCTGTGCTTTCGAGCAAATAGCCGTTTCGGGCCGATTTTATCCTTTATTTCCCCGTAGTTCACCCAGGTGTACCACGGGAATTTTATTACGTAGTTATTTTTGTATTTCTTTACTTTACAAAATTGGTGACTGTCATACAAAAGTACCGTCCCTCTTTTTCGATTAACAAAAAATATATCGTCACACATGTTTATAAGAATTTATTTTTTTAGATTCTATTATTTATTCGATTTAGACTATGCAGTCACTTGCATAAAATGGGTTATCATAGTTGGAAGTGTTGATAGAAGAGCGCTACGTGTCAGGTGGACCACGGGTGAAAAATATTTCTCGTGGCGCAACCAGGTGAAGTACGGCGAACAAAAAATTTCCCGTGGTACATCTGGTGGAGTACGGGTAAAAAAAGATCCCATGGTTCACCTGGGTGAACTACGACGTGGACCACGGATAATAAAGAGATTTTATCGGATAAATGTGAAAACAGCAAAGGTCTCGGCTATCGGACGTCGGCTATCAGCGTCCGACACCGATATCGGATATCGGATGAATGTGAAAACACTGTAAGTGGTATAAAAAATATTCTTCTTTTATACAACTTAGGTTGGTAGACAAGTACATGGCCTACCTAATAGAAAGTTGTTACCGTGGCCTATGGACGTGTGCAACACCAGGGGAGTCAAACTCGTGCCGCTAACCCTGAAAAAAAAAACTGGTAAAAAGCGGACCCCAGACTCCAATTTGAAAAGCTTCGGATGCGACTGGGATTTACGCTAGGATGAAGAAGAAGTTCATATTCAGATCTCTATATCTTTAAAATCCTATTTCATTGCTGCATGTTTTTCATACATCTCCATTGCATAACTGCAAATAATCATTTATTACATAAACAGCTCCTTTTTATACCTGTCAGTTGCCATAGCGCTTTTATTATGAGATTGACTCAAGTTTGTAAAACAATACTATGCAATACTATTGAAATAATTTCTAGATATTTTGTTCAAATGAAATTAACTTGTTGTATAAGTTTACTGTTTTCCATTCGAATATAAAAACTGGTTAGATAGCAGATATACTATCAACTCAAGCACAAAATAGATGAACTTATGTTATCGTAGTCGGTTTTGCTCATTCCTGTCCATCATAAGGTTACAATTATAATAATTGTTTGTCATGAAAGTCAACTTTAGTAGGTATATAATAAAAATATATTAATATAGATTAGAACTACGAGTAATAATAATATAATAGATTAAATAATATCGTACCTACTATGATTCAATATTATATTAATAGGTTACTAGATAATAATCATAAATTTGGATAGGTACAGGTATATTACACCTATATTTTTTGTGTCGAGACTATGCGTGCTACTGAGCCGTTTGTTGGTAAAACTCATCATAATATATTTACTTATTACTTTATCAATATTCATTTAAATACCTACTGCGAAAGTATCAAAATAAATTCTAAAACATTGTGTCATATTTAACGTCCATTAACATTAACCAAGAAAGACTAGATTTTTAACCGTTACATTATAAAGTCTAAGATTACTCTTTACGTGCGGGAAATCCCCACGTATACCTACCCCTCCGGAGCCGTAGGGGGAGGTTATGTCGGACTTGAACCGACTAAACCGCACGCCGTCTCTGGGTCGTAGTGCTAGGCCGAAGGTGAGGTTGTCATGCGACATATCCCTCGCACCTCGACTGACCCAGGGCCATCCCTCTCGGTCTGGCCCTCCTCGGGCTATGAGTTTACTCAGCGATAGTTTAAAAATAACAAACGCTGCGTTTCACTTATTAACTAAACAGAGTTCGAAAAAATTAGTTTAGTCGACTAAAGTTCTACGCAATGAGATACATTGTGTAAAATATGGTAATGCAGTTTATTTCAGTTCTTAGGTACAGTCAGCATCATTAAGATGTTGATAACAAAAGTACTCAAAATAATCTAAATACCAAAATTCCAATTTTATATTGGAAAGTACTCAAATAGTTGTAAGTATCCAGAGTGGTCCAACTATCTTAACAAGTATTCATATTAATATACACAATCACGCAGGTCCATGGTATTCAGTCAAGTATCTTAATATATATAAATCTCGTGTCACAATGTTTGTCCTCAATGGACTCCTAAACCACTTAACCGATTATAATAAAATTCGAAACACCATGTGCAGTTCGATTCAACTTGAGAGATAGGATAGTTTAAATCTCAAATTATAGTCCGATTCGCGATAACCGACATCCACGCGGGCGGAGCCGCGGGCGACAGCTAGTAATTTTATAAAATCTAGACATCGTCATTTAATTGCATTTTTTATCCCATTCTTACTTGTAAAGCCATCCGTTTCACACAATGGCGGGATGGGTATTAAATAAATAAATATACATAAAATTGCCTATTAAATATTATGACGTCACAAATAAATTTTTCATACAATTTTCATTAAAATTTTTTTTTTTTCAAAATTCAAATGTATTTATTGTTTGTCACAGGTATTAGTAGATTTTGTCATATACATAATTAAAGTTAGTGTCGCTGTAACATGCCTGGTTAGACGTACAATAATCACAGACTTAAAATTAAAATTAAAATATTTGGATGTCATTATTTAAACCATTAATTTATAATTATCATTATACCCACTAACCTAAAGAATAGAATTATGCAAAACACATGAATTCATAGTTGAATGTCAAAAAATTTTCAAATGTCAATTGTAATTATAGAAGTAAATTAATATAATAAAATAAAATAATTCAAATACTTGTCTAATGTAATATGTCAATTCACAGTGTTGGTATCATTAATAAATTCATTAACTGAGTAGTATGATTTGTTGACCAAGAACTCTCGGAGGCTTTTTTTAAAAACATTAATAGAATCAGACCTTTTAATAGTGTCCGGCAGTTTATTATAAATTTTTGTACTCATGCCAAAGATACTATTACCGTTTTGACGTTTAGTAAAAAGTTACTAGATAGACTAGTCAGTCAAATACCTAATTACATAATATTATTATTACAGTAAATTAAGGTTATAACTAGAAAATCGTTCTTTACTGTCTTCGCGTATAAAATAATACGGAACCAAGCCATGTGTCTAATAGGATTAGGATCATTCATCTGGAGAAACCAGTCTCAGCCTCAGCTGCGTAATCTGTAATCTAGATTTACAACGAGGAAATACTTTCTAATAGACTGTTTATTTCTGGAAACATTATCAAAATGGAACTTACAATGTTGTTAATTGGGATGTGACCTGACCTTCATTACCTACCATACAACATTCACTCTCATATTATGTCAAAATATATTTATTTAATATATTTAACTTTAAGTACAAAGGCAGACTAAAGGTCAGAGGCATTATCTACCAGTCTACATAAGAATAATTGCAAAGGTTGTTTGTAAAAAAAAAAAAACGAAAAAATGCCCGCTGAGTTTCTTGCCGGAGTCTTCTCAGGTCGCTCCGACCTGAGTAGACGCGTGGTCCATTTGCTAAACTATTCTGGAATTTTATGTTTTTAAAATTCACGTTTTGTAAGAGCGGTTTAAATGGTCTATACGGACTAAATGATTTTTGACTTGACTTTGAAAAATTGATGCTGCCGCAGGTAGGAGAATGAACTATAAGGATCTTGATCTAATTATTATACAATAACAACATATACATTATACATACATCATATATAGCCCGGCGGACGAGCCGTCCGGGTACCGGCCCATAGTGCTGCTCGACGAGGTGGGCAAACTCTTCGAAAGAGTAATTGCCAAGCGCCTCGTCGAGCATCTCTCTAGAGTGGGGCCGGACCTGGCGAATACCCAGTTTGGGTTCCGCCGGTGGCGTTCCACTGTGGATGCCATCATGCGTGTGAGGACTCTGGCGGAGGATGCGGTTGCCCGGGGCGAGGTGATGTTGGCGGTGTCCTTGGACATCTCCAACGCCTTCAACACCTTGCCCTGGAGTTGCATCAGGGAGGCACTCGTGTACCACGGTGTGCCTCTCTACCTCCGCCGCATAGTCGGGGCTTACCTGACGGAGAGAGCCGTCGTCTACCCGAGTTCGACCGGAGTCGGTAGGCGTGAGATGTCGTGCGGTGTTCCACAGGGTTCGATCCTGGGGCCGTTACTGTGGAACATCGGTTACGACTGGGTGCTTCGCGGTGACTTCGCGTACGGTGCCACCGTCACGTGTTATGCGGACGACACGCTGGTGACGGTGAGCGGGGCTACGCACCGCGAGGCAACCCTGAGGGCCACGACCGCGGTTGGCCAAGTCGTCGAGCGGATCCGGCGGCTGGGTCTCGAGGTGGCTCTGCACAAGTCCGAGGCCATGTTCTTTCATGGTCCTCGGCGCGGTTACAGTGGGAGGCACTCCCGTCGACATCAAGCCCCAGCTGAAATACCTGGGGCTCGTGCTTGACGGTCGATGGGACTTCGGACAACATCTCCGAAGCCTGCGCCCCAAGTTGGTCACCACGGCGAATGCCCTGAGTCGGCTGTTGCCCAACTTGAAGGGCCCAGGGGCCTCCTGCAGGAGACTCTACGCGGGTGTCGTGCGGTCCATGGCCCTATATGGGTGCCCCGTGTGGGCGGACACCCTGGGGGCCAGATTCCTGCCTCTGCTCCGTACGGCGCAGAGGACGATGGCCTCCAGGGCCATCAGGGGATACCGCACGATATCCTTCGAAGCGGCGAGTCTCCTGGCCGGATCGCCACCGTGGATCCTGGAAGCGAGGGCCCTTTCGGCACTATACCAGTTCCGAAAGGAGGCGCGGTAGCGGGGATTCGATCCCGAGCCCGAGGACATTCGGGCCGAGAAATCCCGGCTCCACCAGGTCATGGTGGCCGAGTGGGAGCTACGACTTGGGCAACCACGCGCAGGGCACGCCGTGATTGCGGCGGTAAGACCCATCATAGGGGAGTGGCTAGAGAGGCCACACGGGAGCCTCTCGTACCGTCAGACGCAGATGATAACCGACGCGAGCGTGGACTCGGGGCTGCACACGCTCACCGAGTGTCCGGCGTTTGAGACGCCGAGGCGGGAGCTTGTGCAGGCCCTGGGGGTGAGAGTGCTCACGCTCTCCACCCTGCTCGCGGCGATGGTCCGCTGCGCGGATGCGTGGGCGGCCAGCGCCTCTTTCTGCGAGCAGGTCATGCTCGCGAAGGAGACAGCAGAGCGGGCGCGGCGCGGTGAGCGAGAAAGACTCGCTGACATCGCTGCTCGCGCCCGAAGGCGGCTCGGGCGTCGGAGGGCGCTTACAGACCTCCGCCCCCCATCAGCGCGGGCCTGAGGGTGACGGGTGGAGCCACCCGTCACCCTAGCAGAAGCAGGCGGGGTTGAGTCGGGGACGGCGTGGTCCCCACCTCCCGAGGAGGGCCAGACCGAAAGGGATGGCCCTGGGTCAGCCGGGGTGCGAGGGATATGTCGCAAGACAACCTCACCTTCGGCCTAGCACCACGACCCACAGACGGCGTGCGGTTTAGTCGGTTCGAGTCCGACATAACCTACCCCTCCGGCTCCGGAGGGGCGGGTATCCGTGGGGATTTCCCGCACGTAAAAAAAAAAAAAAAAATACATCATATATAAATAAAAGGACGACCACTCCTCTATCTACAGCTAGTCTTACCTGTGGAGGAGCAAGGCGAGATGCTCCTCCGACATATAGCGAGGATCTTTCGTCCAAGTAAGGTGATCACATACTTTTCCCTTCCCCCGGGAATTTCCACACGAAGAAAAACAAAGTATAATTGACTTTTATTCGATTTGATAGTCATTTGATTACTTTCACGCTCACATTTGGCACTCAACTCCCATTTTCATGGCTGACTTGCATCAACTTTATATCCTTTATTGCGCGCTACTGCACTGTATAACAAGCTAGCCCCCCTCTAAAAACAAAATGCCTAGGTAACTGATGGCCGGAGGGTCCGATAATGAACACTCAATAGAGTTGTACATACATATATTCGCTATCCGACGTCAAAGGGTTTTAATAAAGTCACTTATAGGCGCAACTGTCTGCACATACAAAAAGCTCCCTGCATTTTTGGTTCGTCAATTTTTGGAGAGTTACCACACGTGGGATTTAGTTTGTATTTTTTTGGGTAAGTTAGTAAGATATTATTGGGACTTTGGGTGTATGACTTTTAAGTAATCCAAAATACTGTATATATAGCTTTATAATACTATTAATTTTTGTTTATGCTGTTGATCGATGGCACTTGGTGGCACTTGCTACACATATTGAATAAGATATTTGTACTATTCCACTGTTTAGGACCTTTAGAAATACAGTGAGGCAAAACCATTCGGGTTAAAAAATAAAATACTGTGGACAAGAACAACTACACCCAGTACGATAATTCAGGAAACTCGTTGAAATGCTGTTTAGTAAAAAGGATAGGTTGTTGATTGAACGGCTGATTAAGTTAGGCTGCGACATACGTGTCTCACAATTGAAACACAATATATGACCTCTCACACATATCCACACACACACACACACACACACACTTTAATATACCCACTTACACACCAACGATCACATTTCTAAATAATCGCAATCCTATCCCATCACTTTCAATATATATAGTCACCCTACTAACATCGGTATATTCCATGGGGAGGCAGGTATCGATTTTCGGCATTGCACCATGAATGCGACGGACAGACGGACACTACGACACCTATATTGCTATATGGAAACTCCTATATCACTCTATTGGGTGTCCTTCAAAATTAAAGGGTGATTTGAAGGGGACCATGATTGGTAAAGCTCTTTGTGTTTTGGAGATGAAAGAACAGTACTATATTACAGATTTACTAATGTATCTGCTCTGAAATGTTGTTTTTTTTTGTGCGTTTTAAACCAGTACTGAGAGGACAGTGATGTGACGGAGTAGAGAGTTGTCTGATATAATTTATTATGTGATCCGCATTCGAAATCCATCATCTCGCTAACTCAAGTCTTCGGGTTGAGAGCATATATAAATATATACAGCACTCTTAACAAAGTGGAGATATACTCAGTTTATAATATGTCATTGGATTTACCAAATAGTTCGATACAATACGTTAATGGTGTATCGTGAGGTAAGGAGATGGGAAAGACAAATTAGGATAACAGTCAGTGAAAAACGTCTTCATATTTTGTTAAATTATTTTTTAGGGTGAGTTGAAAAATGTTTACTTACTTCAGAGAATGACTGCACATCCTATTTTTTAATACATTTTGTTATATGTAATTGTTCGTTTTCATTGATTATTTATTTTACCATCAACTTTGATGTTCAACAACTGCCGCGTATCCCATGACGGTCAAATTTTGGTCAAATTGGTTTCATGAATCCTATTAATAAACATTGGAAAGCATATTATGCTAACAGAAATTAGAATTTCATGAAAGTAAATAATAGTTTGTTCTCTACAAGCTAAATAAACAGCGGTTACAAAATCTCATGAGGAAACCATTAAAAGTATTATTAACTAACCAAGCCACCTTTTTCAAATGCTTTGTCTATTGATAATCGTGTTTTATATACCACTTAAGTAGCAGACAAGCACATGCCCCACCGGATAGAAAGTGGTTACCGTGTGTAAATGAATCTATTAAACCTTTCTTGATAATCATAATATTTTCTAATTTTCAGTTCTAAATCATCGTCTGTTCTCTATTTGTATACGAATATTTCCATATTTCTATCTCCTAGTGGCAGATGGTATCTTGCTCTCATTAAATGGTTTCCTACATTAGGCATATAATATAACTTATAACTTTCTAACATTTATGTCACTATAAATTGAGACAAGGCTGGTGAGATGGTACGGTCAGCTTCATAAGTCCATACAACTAGGCATAAAAGCTTCAAAATTCTGAGATCCAAAAGTAGATCAACACTTTCAAATATTGATTATACTTTGGCATATTATGAAGAGAACGGGAACAGCAGGGAAGACACCGAGCAGTTTGCTCACAGAATAGAGACACTGTGAGTGTGGTATATGACGGTACATGGCGGAAAGAAAATATTGAAAATGTGCGGGTAGGTAGATGATTAACTTACTACCTCACGGATTTGAAGACGGCGGGCGTGCTGAGCCAGTCAGCCTGTGACCACGGCCGGTGTAACGTGGTCGAAACGTCAGACAATCAAAGGTATGTAAGTACCTATACCATGATCGCGTTAATTCCCGTTTTCTTTATAATATATCATGAAACGCGAGAACTTAAAAGTTAATATACTTTGTCAATTTAATTTTGTCAATAAGTCAACCTATGTAATACTGATCTGAAGCAAATAATGGGAAATATCCGATGTCAAGACAAATTTGTTCTCTACTTGCGATAGTTACTTATGGTGGTTTAAAGTGTTCAGTATATTCGTAAGTTTGAATGTGTATATGGACTTTTGAGATTGTCTGTACCACGGAATTGGGCTGTTTATAATCTGATACCGGCATCCAATTAAATACGTAATGGAAAGCAAAATCACACGCACGTGGGGTGGCCATTATCAAAACTTATGCAATATTATAACTAAGATATCTACCGTCGAAGATAAACTTGGGTGTACTGATGCTGTTTAATTATCGTTATCGTCAACAATTGGTATCGAAACAATAGGGTAAGGCCACAATGCCGTAAACCTTAGAACATTTATCTTGGACCTTATATGTGCTCAAAATTTGCTTTATACGTACCTACAGTAGACGATTCTTGAGTATTCACCAAGCTGCATAGATTCTTACAAACTCTCGTCCCCTCGGCCTCGTTTGTTTTGCGACTTAAGTCTAAGATATGTGTCTTGAAGTATACACTATTGTAATACAGTATAAAGCCTCATTTCCACTGTGAGCATAGAGGACTATGGAATCTGTTTGCACACTATCGATCGGTTGAAATGATAATGCTGAATTAGTTAAACTTCTTATGAGTACAATCGCATTAAGAGGAAGTGGTAGTGGGATGATCTCTATGCTGTGATTTTCCAAGCAATGTTTTTTTTTTACGTGCGGGAAATTCCCACGTATACCCCCCCCCCCCCTTCGGATGCGAAGGGGGTACGCCGTCTGTGGGTCGATGTGCTAGGCCGGAGATGAGGTTGTCTCGTGACATATCCCTCGCACCCCGGCTGACAGGGTCTGCAGCATGAGTGTTGTACACATCCATGGGCCACAGTAACTACTTCCCATCAAGTGGACCGAGTGCTTGTCTGCCGCCTAAGTGATATAAAAAAATGTCGCCTCAAGACGGTGGTATAGGAGAATTCGGATTGCTTCAGGCGTAGCTTGGTGGCTCAGTGGTCAGAGCATTCCCCCTGTAATGCAAAGATCGCAGGTTCAAGTCCCGCCTGAGAGATTCACTTTTTCCTATTTTAATCCATAAAAAATCTGTTCCGTCCCTAATTATTAGAAGATTATAATTAACAAGCTAAGCAAGAACATCTTCCTAAGTTCTAGTATCATGTATATCTAGTACACAAACTTTTACCCGGGGCGTGAAGCCGGGATTAAAACGAGAACAGCGAGAAATTAAAATAGATCGAAAGTGAAGATTCAGCGTTGTATTAAATTAGTCTGAAAATGTGGATAGCCAGTATTTCTCGTTAAATTACCAACTATTCTCGTAAATAAGCTGGTAATCTACTTGAGAACTTTCTGGAAAATACTGTCTAGGTGTGATGATAATGAGTTTATGTATTATTGTGAATGGTGATTGGGATTAGAACGAGTGTGACGTCCCTGATATTGCCCACGTCCATAGGCCAAGGTTGGTGGACACTTTCTATCAGCTGGATCGTACGCTTGCTTGCCACTTAAGTGGTACAAAAAAAAAAAGACGGGTTGCACTCTGGGAGTGCCGATAGAAGTGAAAACTTTTTCTTTCTTTCTTCGTTATATATGTACATAGAAAAAGATAAAAAAGAACATACCATACCATACATATAATATAGCGCTAATCATAGAACCTATCACTTATTTTCTGCTAATTTTCTGTGAGAAGAAATTAATAAATTATGAAAAGAAAAAATAATCACATAAAATAATAAAATACAGAAAGAAAAAATAATCATAAAAAGTAATAAATTAGAAAAAGAAAAAATAATCACCAAAAGTAATAAATTTACACCAAAAGTAATATATAAGAAAAAACAATCACAAAAAATCCCTGAAAGCCAGGTGATTTGAACCCGATACTATCTGAAACTATAAGGACTTCCAGTCGAAGTGCTTACCGTTTAAGCTACGACGCTATCTATTGTAATTTGCAAAATACATAGTCTGTACCTAATCTTGTATGACGTCAGTCGTCGGTTACGGTTCAAAGGTCAACTAATCCTGACGCTTCCTTAACATTTTACACCCATCCAACGCCGCTAAAGAAGTTTTCACTTCAAAAGAATTAATTAATCATTGGTTGACCTCATAGATACATTTGTGAAATTATTATCTTCTATCCATTTATAATATCATTGTAAATCGTGTCTGTCAGTGAAAATGTGTGGTCGTGTTTGTACATATTGGAGATATTTAAATAATTATCTACTTGCGTCTGGAATAGTCCGTATCTTTTGAACTTTACTTCAGTTTTCCAACATCTAGCGGGGTGCAGTTAATTATTGACGGACTAAATATATCCTACTTATATTATAAACGCGAAAATTTGTAAGTATGAATGTAAAAACTACTGAATGGATTTTAATGAAACTTCACAAAAATATAGCTTATACATCAAAATAACATAGGCAACAATTTATAGCGATAACCGTTATTATAGCGATAACCGAAATCCATGCGGGCGGAGCTGAAAAGCTAGTAAAAGCATAAACCTAATGTTTTTAGTATCTCCAATGTCAATTTTAATTTTATAATAGTACCTACATCAATTCACATCGTTCCTAATAAAATAATTCATCCTCTCACTCCGAAAATACAAATTCATTCACACGTATTCCGTTTCACAGTAATTTCAGTTCGAAATACTGGAATATCTACGTCAAAACAATTTATTTCACCAAATTTCGGTGCCATTTATATTTAATAATAACAGCCCTCAACTAGAGGGTGAGCAGTGAACACAAAAATCAATACATCTGTCTGGGAGGGTTCGCCCTCCTAAATCCCTATAGCCCGGCGTGCGCTTGTGCATCCTCGTCAAACATCTGCATTTGAATCAACCGAATTGCATGGGGTAGGTGTATGTCGTAGTTAAACTGGGAAAACTGTTGTTTAATGATATTACCTGTTATTGCAGATTACAAATGCGTTCGTTTAGTTGAGTGCATAAAAAAGGTACAGTTAGAATAACAATCAGCAAATTTATGATCATTTATTCAATCAACTATTTTAGGAACATTGTGACACTAGCGAGAGTTGCCACAAATATTATTTAGGTGTTTTGACATGATGTTTTCATTCAACTACTTTTCCGCTGACTGTACTTGTAACCAAAATCACTTGTAGTCTCATTTCTGTAAAGCCAAATTGCTTTTTAGGTGTGTGCTTACACCAGTCGTGTAATGACCAGGATTCGAACCTAGGATATCTCGATCGACCTATTTCTTAACCATCAAGCTATCGACGCTAACGAACATATAGTTTTCGTAAGGTTTAAGGATTAGATTACCTTACACCACCATTTAAACTTCCAGACATTTTCAATTCACACTCTTATCGCACTTAAACTGCAGCATATTATATACCCAGTAACAAACACAGATACGTGATGCTGTGTTGCACACATCTGTATGTGTGTGTATGTGTGTGACATTGGTTATATGGTGCGGCATGTTGTACTAAGTCTGGTGCCCTTGGCTGCCCTATGTGTGTGCCTTGCGTAGGCCAAGGGTAGCTTTTATCAAATAAAAATGATGTTACACTTTGTTTCCGTCATGATTAAATGCGAATTGGCAATTTTGATATGAAATTTTTGGAATTAATAAAACCTACAAGACTGCTTTTCTGATGATTGGCACCACGCTACGATAAATCGTTATGATCGAACCGCATCAATAAATTGATTCGTGTGTGTGATACAATCTGTACAGATTTTGGACTAATTTTAGATTTTAGAATAAGTTCCTATATAGGTTGCAGATCAGAATGTCATGTGGTTGGAGCCGTGGGTCGTGTCCTATAAATATTAAAATCTGAAACTGTAACTACCGGCCTATATACCTACTGATTAATGTAGAATTAGCGCAGGGATTCCTATAGGAATTGAGGTAATCAAATGGTAGTCAATCTTAAAAAAAAGCTAACATTAGCCAAATCAGTCTTATGGCTACCACGTTGAATCGATTAATAGACTCTCAACAGTTTCTCAACGCTCGTTGACGAACAGTTTTCCGCTCGTTCGCATACAATCAGTTGGTGTGTACTCTACCCGAATTAAATAGCAGACACATTAAAATCGCGAGCTAAGGTACAAAGGGGTACGTCCATAGGTACATCGTACGATCGTGTACGATTTAATTTCGGTCGAGTGTTATGTTAACACACTTTTAATCGTAGGCTGTCACCGGGGCGGCGTTGAGTGCAAATTATCATTGGATCTCGCTCCAGTGTGTATTACTGACGTGATTCAGAAAGGGTATTCTGTATTTTCGATCTAAATTTTATATAATTTTTGGGAATTTATTAAAGTTGTGAGAAAGTAAGCAATAAGAAAATAAGTTGAAATATCATATACATATACTTCTTTCCCAATGAAATTAACAAGCAGTATGCAATATAACAAATATGCAATATGTGTAGTAGATTCCACCAAGTGCCATTAATCTCCAGTGTAAACAGTATTGCTAAGATATTAACTGTTTACTGTACTATACTACTATAAAAAATATAATTAGATTAAGTACAAATATACTATACAAATATTATAGTACTATACACAATAGACAAAAAAAAAGGGAAATTTCTTGCCGGATTTAGATGGGGCTGCGTTGCTAACCGGTTGTGGTGGTTCTAACTCAGAGGAGCCTACTGAAGAAAATCATTTACGCTTTCTTCTAGAATTTAAAAAAAATACATAAAATTAGCAATTCCAGAATACAGTCCGCATTTAAATTGAATATCGGGTAAATACGTCGCGCCGCCTCGCAGGTTGTTGACATACGAATATTAAGCAGCCCTACTCTGCGGGATATTTCACGTATTTTGTTATTAAAGATTAATGGGATTTTATTTACTTTGGAGTAATTCTTGATGTTTTGGAGATATCTAGATGAATCCTAAGTTATTAGTATTATGAAATACTTGCTGGAACCCACGGCTCCGCACGCATGGTTGTCGTTTATCGCGACCTTTGGTGATATCTTCGGTTCCATTTAACTTGAACCTTGATAATCATTTATTATCTATACAATTGTATGTACCAAAAATTGTGCCATAATACAGTCAGCATCAGCTCTATCTTGACTAGCAAAGTACTATAAAGATGATACTAAGGCGGTATAAAGCAAAGTACTCAAAAATATGATATTAAGAGTACTTTGCTAGAGAAGATGTATCTGACAAATTCCTTTCTCACCCAGGTACAGCTGACTGTACCTGGATGAGAAAGGAATTTGCAGGAATAACTTTAGAATTTCGAATTCATTGCATAACGCATACCAGATATGTACATCAGTTAATAAATTTTGAAACCTATCTACATTAGCATAACCTTTTAAAATGTCATCGTTGGTGGTCGATAAATGGTCCTTTGCTACACCCAATTCTTTATTCCATACGGCCAGTCTAGTCTTTTAAATTGTCTATATTAAAAACCTAATATTTCCAAGAAAAATCTCCTGATTACCAAGCGTTTCTCCAATGTCACAGTAAGCTTCTACCAGACATCTCCCTATTCTATAACTAAGTACTCCGAATAAATTTGTCCCGATAAGCACCAATAAATCAGAGCGAGACTTTTGAACAAAATTAACTAGGAGCGCCCCGTAAGCTTGCTCACCTATTTAAGGTTTAAAATTTGCATATAAATAGGTTCGCGGGGTCACGTGACATTGATGTAGATGTGCCGTGTATGATGAATGAGTGTGAATACGATTCTGTACTAGTAACGAGTTTCTTTCGCTCCCAATATGATTGCTCTTGGAGCGCAAGTCTGCACCTCCTCAGGATGAAGCTTTCCTTACTTTTACGGGAGAGATTGCTGCCGCCCTAGTAGGCGAATTCTAGGTTCTATGGTGATAAGCTTAGATGTACTCATGCTATTTTTTTATACTACTAAGGTGACAGACAAGAATACGGCCCACCTGATGTTAAATGGTTTCCGTGGCCCATGGACGTGTGCCGACCTTATAAACACAGAAAGTGTCTGTGCCGTCAGCGTAGAAGACAAAACACCTTTGGTCCCTTTGTTCCTTTGGTCTTCACACTGACAGCACAAAAACTCTCCTGTGAGCTCTGGCTACCCTACTCACCGTCGGGCACACAAAACGAGTAACCTAGTTACAGAATACCGCAGCCCAAATTTATGGCTGCGGTATTCTGTAGGGCGGAGGTACTTCACCAGTCGGACTGCTCAATTGGACGGGAATACCGTCGTGTCCTACCTCCTAGAAAGAACGTTGATGGTAACTGCCTCCTGAATGATTCGGAGAGGAAGGCCTATGGCAGACCGTTGTTTGTTAATCAGCGTACAATGATTATAAGTAAGGATGCCTTGAGCCTCAAATATGTTGCAAGCTAAATAAACATACTTAATTGAAAAAACTCAGAGGCTATATGAAACCAGAAACAAAAGTCCGCTTTACCACTTGCCGCTAATTCTACAGACCAACACGAAACAAATCGCAATAAATACCCTTAAAAGTTATTTCATCCCATGTATGATTGTCTTTTCATATTTCAATTTAATATTACTTCATAGTTCCAATTTATTGATATCTTTTAATGAAGTCTGTTTAATATCATGTTCTAATTTTATTGAACGAAAATCAAAACATTATGAGTTTTTGTACTCGCTTGTAACAACTCGTTCTTAATATAATAGCTTCAGGGAGATTTAGCGGGAACACCAAGATGGATGCAACGCGGTATTTTTTTAATTTCTGAAATTGGTGTGAATTCGTCTTTTTATGTATTAAAATGGTAGGTTTTTAGACATAACGTCTTAGGCAACTCACAGAAGTGTAGGAAAGTGGAATATTGGATACAATGAATTGTGACATTTCGTGTTCGTTCCAAATCTTCCTAGGAAGCTTTTAGTAAAGTCTCCACAACTTAACTGAGGCAGCAATCATCCTTCATCGTCATCGTCATCATCATCAACAAATGAAGACATGGCTTAAAGCTTTTGTAACCAAGCCAAAAATATTCCTAAAAAAAATAATACCTTCATTAGTGTTAATATACCAGTACAAGCGAGTACACAATACCTTTTCCACGTGATGTGGTAACAAGTAGGCATGAATGTGGTGGATTTTCGCAACAAAACATCAGAGTAAAGCCTTTTTCCCCTCAAAAGATTTTATTGCACGCTTTATGGAATGTACAGAAGAGTCAGTAAAGAATGAATGGATTCAATGAATGAAGGAATGACTGAATAAATTTTATAACAGGCAATTATTATTTACTTTAATTAGCAATTAATATTAAAATGAGATATAGTTAAAAACAAAAACCAAACGCAATCCATATAACTCTTATAAATGCATTTGTAATTCTATCTGTCTGTTTATTACGCTTTCATGCCTAAATCACTGACCTGATCGATATGAAGTGTGGTGAAAAGATGGACTGGAGCTTGGAAAAAAAGATAGGCTCCCTATTACCGCGAAAAAAAAGTTTACAATTGTTCAAATAGGGGATGAAGTTTGTATGAAAGTTCGTCATTTTCGAAAATAGCCTGACGAAGTTTGGTACATAGATAGCTTAAGAAAAAACTTAGCACTACCCAGTGCCACTTACGGCTTAACTTAGGAAAGGTGGTAGGGCGAAAAATAAAGCTTTTCATTAGATAAACACACAAGTGAACTTATTTATTAATTGCAACTGACTTATTAGACATTTACAAATACATAACAATGTAAAATATTCTCAATTTTGTGTAATTGGCATCGCTGAGGTAAGTTAACGGGTTCGTAACTATTGCGCTAGTCAAACTTCAACTATGTTCCGTTGAAATGTTCCTTAACAAAGGGTCTTCTTAATTGTGTACACAAAGCTATGTCGATCTGTGTGTAACCTAAATACTCAGATACGTAAATATAAAGATAGATACATTCATCATTTTGTAACATCAACATGTGTGATTTTTCCATTCAACCCTGGTTCCAGGCATGTCAGCGTTTACTCCTTTTCTAGCCATATAATGTTTCATATAGTCTATCCATCTCCTCATAGCTCTTTGTGTCCCCTTATAGCCAATAAATTCATTCTCTTTTATAAATATGAATATATTATGCATAAGCTTTATATACTTTTAAACAAGCGGTTTAGTTGAAATAAAACCACTTTTAAAGAATTCTATCGTGATTCATTTGCAATAATTTACATTTAGCCAACCCGCGACAATAGCTTCTGTAAAGTAGCCGAAACGTTCATTATCACTTTACAAGATATATAAAAAAATATTAAATTACCTGAGTGCATAAAAATCCACTGAGGTTTGTGGACACATTCTCGCATTACTAATTACAAACAACATTATATAGCTTAAAATAAATGATTATGTAAATTATCGGTACATTATTACTCTGTAGCAGTATTTTATTGTGATCGATAGATACATAAGACAAATTGTAGTACGATGTAATAGTAGTTTATGATACTGTTGCATAATAAACGTTCTTATAACACGAGTGTGTTTTACAAAAACGAGCAGTATATGAGTTTTTTTATAGTATCACAAGAGTGTTATAAGACCAAGTTATGTACAGTGTCATTCACTACTCTATCTACTCTCATACTATAATACACAAACTAATTTATTTTACAAACAAAACCAAACTTTGTTTAATTTAAATGTAAAATGTTGGCGCCAAGGCGCAAACATCGATTGCGCATGCGTGTTTCTTTTTTTTTCTTCCGAATCGGCGGATTCTTTTTTAAAGTAGAGGTTCAATCCAGATAGATGTTGTATAGGTGTATCGTAATGTTTTGATTTCAATTTTATAATCTTTGTATTATAGTATCAGAGTAGATAAATAATATTACGATAGAATCTATTAAAAAGTGATTTAATTTCAATGAGTGCGCTTAAACTTCATATTATTATAAATCAGTTTAAAACAAATATAGAGTCACAAATTGGTGATAGTGAATTAACTTTTTCATCATCCTTGTAAATCACAGTTAAATAAATTGAAAAGAAACAACAAAACATGAATGTTCTAGATTTTTACTGACCTAAAGGTCAGTAAAAATCTTTATCTTTAAAACTTTCACGTTTCATTTATTTTTTATTTATTTAATTTCTTGGAGTACAATAATGTTAATGGACATATGTATATGTCTATACTATGATCGCATTATTGTCTACACCCCCCTGGTTGAAAAGAATCTTCTCGTATGGTGCAGTACAGAACAAACAGGCCGCTATTATTCGTAACTGTCGGTAACCTATTGAAATATCGAATTTCTGTTATCCGAATCTTAAAACCCCGAAAACGGTTGGTAGAACTTTTAAAAGACAGATGTAATGAATGACAACTTTCTATAATTCCGTTTTTCATTTCCCAGATGAATCAATTTCCAGGTGCACTAAAACCAAATTTTCAAATAATATTTTTTTATTTCCCATATTGTCATAATCCAAATATAGTTATACCAGATTCTCAGAATATTTTTTTTTGTTTCCCATCGTACCATTTTCCAAATAAATAATTACCAAATTTTCATAATCTTTTTATTTGGTTCCCATACAAATCGTGTTCCAGCTAAACTATAATACAGGTATAGTAAAAATCAGTAAATGTATACGATTCATTTAGGGTGTGTAACGTTTGATATAATAAAAACAAATCTAACGTTCACTTAACACATAATTTCACTTAATATAATTTTGTTTAAATTATTGTTATCCATGTCATGCATGAACAGTTTTGTATGCAGGTATAATCAATGAATCAGGAAAGCGAGCTCGTGAACACTGCGTACCACGCCCGACCCGACTCGCCGTGGTACTTGTCTGCCCTACGCTAGAGTGTTATTTAAGAACCGGAGGCGCGGAGGGAGGACTGCTCTTCCCGCAGCGCCGGAGAACTGCAACACTAATGCTTGCCTGCTTGCCTGCATGCTTGCCTGCATAGTTGCCTGCTTGCCTGCATGCATGCATGCATGCCTGCAGGCTTGCCGGTTTGATTGCCAGCTTGCCTGCATGCATGCTTGTTTGCTTACATGCATACATATATTTTTTAAGGCAACGTGTGTTTTGTTCAGTAGGTCTCCAATTGTAGTTAGTAGACGTCATATGAGGTTTAGTTTTAATTAACTGGATATCAATTAATTGCATTTCAAAAATTTGTGTTTAAAAATTGGGCTTTCGTGCATATGGATTACGGTCATCTGGATTTTGTGCATTTGGATTCCGTGTGTCTGGAACTCGTTCGTCTAGATTATAAAACGTCGTAAATGAATAAATGGGCAAATGAAATTCGGAGTTGCGATTATATGGCAAATAAAACTTCGGAATTTGAAAAACCGGGATTATGAAAAATTGGGCAAACATTTTCTGGATTATGATATTCGGAATATTAAAATTCGGGATTAAGATAGGTAACCGTAACTGTCATTCGTAACTAGTTGATTCATTTATTGCAACCAGTCGCGAACTGAGAAAAATATCTGGTCCTCACCTAGACGGCCTAGACAACTGTTTATTCACGTCCTACTTAAAGTACTCGTTATAATAAGAAGGAAACACGTTGCATTTTTGAAACCACAGACATCTGCACTGAGCTGGAGTGGAACTCGTGACCTCTGAGTCAGTAGTCAGACGCTACACCACTAAACTAACAATAGTTACTTTAGTGGTGTGCCTTTCCACGAATATTTTTCACAACAACAGGCATTTTATTCTGGCATCGCTCACTCTTATCGCCTTCCGGAGTTAGTACAGTCGGCAGCTTAATGATGTGCCGACGTGGCGTACTGATAACATCACTTTGCTTTAGGGTATTCTTTTGTATGAAGTGGACATTTATTTATTTTAGCAATTTAATATTCTTTTGATGTGCAGCGTCATTATTATAGTCGTTTTGGCGGATTCGGCCCCAAAACAACGGCTTTTTGGTATCTATGAAGAATCACGAATATTATACTTAAACATTCACATTTAGTCTGTTTGTTAGGAGTTATCTCTAAAGTGGCTGGGCCAATTTTGATGGCAAATATGTGACATTATAAAACCTAAGTCAGGGTAGGTACTTAAATTTATAAAAAAAGTATTTACGTGACGCGCAAAAACTCTAGATCTAAGACGAAGGTCGCACGTTCTAAGACGAAGTAGCAGGTACAAATAGTAATTCATAAACCACGATACCTCTACGAAAAGATCCCGAACTTCTTTAGTAGAATTTCATCTCAGTAGTGTGATAAAATAAACAACATTCTTCAAGTACATCTAAATTGAAATACGGAGCTATAAGGATAAACGCAAATGATTATTTGAAAGCTATAAACCTCTAACTTAGGGTACAACCGCCTACACGAGAAAGCGATTTTGGTTTCGATTTCTCAGTAACATATTGCTGACAGTACGATCCATACAAAATAACTCATACTTTGGTGATCTAAATTCTAAGAAATATGTTGTAGTTAATAAATAGTTATTGATCCAAACATCCGCATTTATATTATTAGTAATATATTTTGAGAATAAAAATAAATACATGCATATCTAGATTTCTAGGTCGTTATTACCTATTTAATAATGTAATATTCCAATGACATATAACTCAAAAGCTTATATTTTATGTAGAAAAGAACTTTATTTGATTACGAGACCATCCAAGACGAGACCATATAAGAGTTTTGATAATATCCCAACCATGAAAGTGTCCAAAGATTACACATATATCTGAACACCCTGACACGCACGACGATACTTTAGGAGAAGTCGTTGCATAGAAGAACATTAAGATGAAGAAGCCGGATACTAAGTCCATGCTGATTCAGAATCATCAGGAATTTAGTTAAATTTTACTTCACACGGTAACTGAACTCTAGTCCTCGCATACGCAATATACTATAGCAAAGAAGTCACCTTTCAACAACATAGTGACATAGATATCTTTTCTTACTTTTTCTTCATGAATTCGTCGATAAAAGCCGTCACTTGACCAAAACGTCGCGATCTAGACATATCTCTGACTTTGTTGGTCGAATAGAAGCGAAGAGATGCTGTCTGTGCTTTTGTGCTGAATTCTTTGTAGAATCACGTCAACCGCTCCTCGCTCCGCTCATCACCACGTCGCATCCCCACGCGATCCCGCGTTCCAATTAACAGGCGGATTTGTCAAACTAAACAGAAGCGTGAAACTGTCGAACTGTTCATTGAAGCCGTTTCCACAAATAATTAATCGGCGACCAACCCCACAATTATTTCTTGCACTCTCAAGGCCAGCAAATTTGTACTAAAAGGTATTACGTGATCAAATATGTTTCTTGTTGTAACCAAAGTAACGAAATTGGAAACGAAATTGTGTATTATGTCGATATTGCCTCACTTCAAATAATAATTTAGCAATTTATTTACCCCCTTCGTTTACGTTTTTGTATCTTTATTTTCTTTGGACGTGGTTAAATTCGTACCTATTTCGACGTTTGTATTGTGTATTTAATGTAATTTTTTGGTGAAACATTTGTATGATAAGGTTGTAGGTACTTACTTACTTAATTCTAGCGGGGAAGGCCGTAGGCTGGACGGGTGATCAGCTCTTTTGCGGGGGCCATTTCAACTAATTTCCCTATTTATTTATTCTGGAGGCCAAGAGGCGTCCGGCAATCACGGCGTTCCGTCGAACCTACGTGTTTCTTTGCAGAATCTTACGATCTGTTCCACCTACAGATCCTCGAGGTCTTGAGCTTTTAGAGTGTCACTCCCCAAGTTTCGGCCAGCAGATGGAGACTGGTTGACTTTAAGGTTGTAGGTAACAAATACTTAATCATTCTGTGTCCACCTTAATTAAGAAAAGGCCGAGTCTTTTTAAAGAAGACATCCATATCTACACTCTGGAGTAGAATTTCAGTGTAACCACAAAAGAGCTGCTTCGATATATTCATTCACATTAAGTGAAGTGACTGCGATCTGAACTTCACAATATAGTAGCCATGTTGATTTTCTGCAATCATCAGATGGTTGAAATTTTTAGGATTTCAAGTACAAGTATCCTTAAACCATACCGGTTGTCCTATACTATTGACTCTTCATTCTAGCGTTAATCCCAGTCTCATCCGAAGCTATCAACTCAGAGTCTGGGATCCACTTTTACCAGTCTTCGAAATTTTCCATGACGCGACTGAAATCCTATACTATGTTTGTCATAGTATTGCTATACTATGTTCTATTTTATAGATAAGTATAGATAACAATATGTCTCTAGAATGAGGGTTGCTATGGGACGTGACTTATTCAAGTCAAAGGTCAAATTAAAACGTGATTATATTCAAACCTGACATTGGTGTCTCGCCATCAATATTTTTATAAAAACTTATATTTTCTTTGACATTAGTGACATTGGGGCAGTTTGACGCAGGAAACATTAATTCAACGATCGAACTATTTTTTCTCTCTTCAAGAATGCCATATTATATGTCCTGGACCCTCGATGTGGACTCCGTTGTATCCGAAAGCTTTTTTCGTGCGGCAAAGAGCAGTTTGCTCTGTAGTCCTTAATTCGGTAGGAGATCCAGCGGTGCGCACAAGTAATGATCTAAAGCGTGCGGTTTTAGTCGGTTCGAGTACAATATAATCACTCCGGGGGGAGGGGGGATCCATTAGTTTCTCCTCTTTTTACGGTTTGTTTAGTAGTTTGCTGGTGATAGGGTTAGCAGAGCTACAATAAATAACGGTTTCATTGTTTACTGCAAATACTCCAGTACCTTGGTGATCTTGGTTCATGGTGCTTGCAACAACGCCATAATATCAGAATCTCGAAATAATACAACATGGTAAATATCCTGAGAGCTCTAATCAATTGCGGTGTCTACAATTTTTTTTTCTGGGATAAAAAAATAAAAATATTCGTTTATTTCTTCACCACAAGCAGAATAGAATACTGATACATTGTTCGATTAGTAATTGTTACTTTATACAATAAAAATTCTGTATGTGGCTCGCTGGTGCCTGTGGTAGGTAACAAAGACCTGTATTACAGGTCACCAGATTCACACTGTACAGATGACTTACTACTTCAATATCAGAATATTAGCCTGTTAAGAAACTAGCCGGCGAGGTAAACTTGAGAAATAGATAATTTAGTGTAAGTTTTATGTAACAGTGTTCTTGTGTGTAAGAGTATGAGATATATATTGTATGTGTATATGAAGTATGAGTGTTTGCGTGTATCTGTGAGTGTGTATTGCGAGTGCGTGTGTTTGTGGGAAGTATGTGTTTGTGTTTCCGTGACGATTATAGTGTTAGCCCTGTGACGAGGTCTTGGGTTCGAAGGTCACTGTAGATGCCGTGACCTTCACTAACTTAAGTTTTATGAGGATACCAGTATTAGGCCCTCTACTGAGTCATATGACTGTTTAAGCAACCAGTTTTGGAGATTTGATTTGCAGTTGTACAAATGTAGGGTATGGAGATCCAATTCCTGTTGATATGTTATAAGAATACAGTCATTAAATACTGATAGAAGTGAAGATTGCCGTAGCATATTCGTAGCATGAGACGGTCAATGCCGTTTAGATCTGCGTAGACAATAATTTCGTAGCACTGTGTAGCTACAGCATGTTGTATTGGTATAATATTAAAATTGTTAGACCCGTATTCTAAAATAGTAGTCATCTCGATTTATTGGAGAACAATTGTATAGATAATCTGTCTATATAATCTATCAACAGATAAATCTGAAGACTGCTTGCGAGATAGCTTGGGCCCAAAAGATGCTGTTGGAGCCCCATAAACCCTTAAAACCCAATAGATTCTAAAACAATCTTATACCTAAAATGGCGCTTATATCTTACAGACAAACAATATAAATTCCTACACGCCTAAGGAGATTCGTTTCTAGAAACACGACTAAAATATTCAGCACAAAATTGGTGAAGCTATCTAAAGCATTAATGGTACGGAGAAAATAAAGGAGGTATGTGGAGGTCAAGGTTGGTTAGGACAGCCGTTAGTGTTGCCAGCCTTTTTGGCAAATAGGCGAAAACGTTTGTACAAACTGATTGTTCTCGGTAAAGCGGCCACTAGAAGAGCGATTTGCTGCTTAGTGCTTAAATCATATCTATACATGATTTAGAAATACTAGGACCACTATTTTGGCTTCTTTGGTCCTACCGGGTAAAGCAAGGCGACATGCTACATTATATAAACAGTAGCCTTTACTTGCTGTGGTTCCTGACGATTTTCCGCGTAGAGCAGCTCCCATGGCGGAACACGGTGTGATGTCAGTCGGTTTGATTCCAATATATATAATAACGTCACCTAGCCCAGTTAAGGTAGTATTCAAGAAGACTTCATACTATAAAAGGGATTGCTCTTTAGTTTCGGTTACAAATGCACTATCACCTTTTATACCACTTGGTGGCATACAAGCTCACGGCTCTAACATCATTATTATCTTCATTAAGACGTTTTACCCTGATTGCATCCGAAGCCAAGGTACCCTCGGAGCTCTGGCCCCGCCTTCCGGCTCTTCCTCATCCACTTCTTACGATCTTGAGCGTCAATAGTAGTGAAACCATTTGCCCCTATATCACCATGATCTTTACCGTACGTATAATACATTCTGCACCGCCGTTCTAATGGCCCCACATTGACGTCCATTCGCTGCGGAGATGCCTCTCGTTGTGCTTAATCACCACGACCGCCATAACGTGTTTTTTATTCTCTCTTCCCCCCTAATATGGCCAGGGATCTGCCCACACCATGTGTTTCCGATTCAATTATTGTTTTCCCCAGAAAATTGCGCGTTTTCTTAACTTTCACGAATCAGACATGTATTATGAATCTTGTTGCTAAACTTTTTTGAATGAAGCGTGTTATAAATAGGAATTCAGAAAGTTGAAGTTGTTTTTTAATGGTATACAGTTTAACTTTTATGTTTTACATATGTTTTGTTACATACCTGTTAATGTGTTACAGGTAGAGTTGCTAGGGTCATTATTGGAAAAAAATGTTGTGTGACGTCTCCGATTTGAATGTTACTTTATTCTCTTCTTGAAACATTTATTTATGGTTGTTTTAAGTGTTTAGGAGTTTTGTAAATTTCAACGTCTTTTTAGACTTTTTAGACAAGCTATATCGCCAGCTTCCAATCCAGTTATTAACATAATTAGATTTAGAAACACTACAAGACATAATAATAGTCCTTTTCATCCTAGAGTTTAATCCCAGTTGCATCCGAAGCTTTTCAACTTGTAGTCTGGGGTCTGCTTTACCAGTCCAACTGCAGATTTGGCTGAACTTCGATATTTTCCGTGAAGCGACTGCCATCTGATCTGCACAACCCAAAGACGATATCGAAGCATTGCAGTTAGATCAGTTGTTGGATTTTCGAGGGCTCCAACTACCCGTAATGACCGATGGCTTAACGTGCTCTCCGAGGCTCGACCAGACCAATGCAAATACCCATATTCATGCATACAAATTTACATTGAGCGGGGATCGAACCCGCGCCTCCTGCGTAGCGGCCCCGTTCACTACCACTACGCCACGGAGGCGTAAATAGTAACACTAACAATTTAACATAGTTCGGTGTTTGAGATGAGAAAAAAAACCCGCACTTCGAATTATTAGCCAACCACCTTCTTCTCTGAGAAACGTCAAGATAGGTAAGTGGAAAATAAATCAATCAGCATTTCATGGATTCATCGTGCATACGTCTGTACTAAGCGCGGGTCCATCATATGGCAGAGAGAGATACTTCGAGCAGATCCCGATTCGGAATAAAATAAATGTGAGAAACATGAAATATAAGCTCTTGTCCTATTTTTTGACAGAATTGTAGGGACACTTGCAGTTCTGTTTGAAAGTATGACTCTGATTGCAGTAGATTGTGTAGATGTCTTGTTTACGACTGTTTGTATTTTTGAAGGGAAAACTTCTTTAGCGGCGTTGGATGGGTAAAAAGTGTTAAACTCGCATAAGGATCACTTGACCTTTGAACCGTAACCGACGACTGACGTTAAACAACATTAGCTACAGATTGCTTATTATGTTAGGTACGCTAAGAAGCTTCGTAGCTTAGCGGTTAGCGCTTCGACTGTAGTACCGAGTTCGAACCTGGGCTTCTGACACATTTTGTGATTATTTTTTCTTTTTGTAATTTATTACTTTTTGTGATTATTTTTTCTTTTTGTAATTCATTAATTTCTTCTGACAGATAATTTGTGATTTATTACTGGTTCTATGATTGGCGCTATATTATAGGTATGGTAAGGTATGTTCTTTTTATCTTTTTCTCTGGAAATAACGAAGAAAGAAAGAAAGAAAAAGTTTTCACTTCTGCAAGTACTCCCGGAGTGCAACCCGTCTTTTTTTTCTCTTTGCCTATACCAATTTAAAATGAGCAATATCAATGTGTCTACTGAAGTTGGAATCATATGTATCGCACACAAGCTCCAGTAGCTTTAGGGATAAATTAAGTTAAGTTTAATTTAATTGTATATATTCTGAAAATTAAATACAATAAAAATAAAAAATTGTGACATTCATCAATACTCACCTTTACTACTCGTGATTCTATTCCTGCTCAGCCAAATCTGGAATCAGATACAGAATTAAACTACATAGTAATAACGACAGAATTAGTTGAAAATGATTTCATTGTAAAAAAATACGACTATATTGTAGAATATAACGTATTGTACACGAACAAAAGATGAAATGTACAAAGAGTGGTCTATTAGATTAAAGCTTTTATATTTGAAGTAGAATAAATATTATTTATTGAAAATACTAGGTTTTTTCCCCTATAAATATATTAAGCTTAAGAGCATTTATCATTCGTTTATAACTTATTATAAAGGAGCTGAAAGTTAATATTTTTATAATCATAAACGGCTTTCCTTTGTGCTAGCTACCGTGGTGTAGAACCTCCTAGAATATTTTTTATACCACGTAGGCGGCGGAGAACCACACGGCCCACTTAATGGAAAGTGGTTACCTTGACCTATGGATGTGTGTGACACCAGGAGAGTGACACTCGTACTGCCGACCGAGTTTCTGTGCCATCTGTGCAGAAGATACAGCAGGACAAGCCTTTGGTCTTCCCACTGACAGCACAAAACCCTTCAGTGAGCTCTGGCTACTCTACTCACCGCCGGGAACACAACACGACGTTATTATTGCCGCGGTATTCTGTAGTGTGGAGGTACTTCCCCAGTCGGACTATTCAGACGCCAGGTCCAAACTTAAAGTAAACGGTTCGTAGAAAAAGCATGTCATTTAGTATGTATTTGTACCCCGAATTACGGTAGAATATGTGAGATTTATAATTTTAAAAACACATGCATGTACCATATTTTAAAAATAAATGATTATTCTATTCTAGAAATGCGTGTAGCTTAAAATATAATATGCGGTTGCCCGCAATGCGTGTACCAGCAAGTTCTCTGTAGACCTAAAGGTACCAATTCTCGGTCCCATATCACACAGTCAGAACTGAGAACGCTCTACAATATCCAAACCTACCTTATCCGCAAAATTAGTCTTCTTAATTTAAATAAATTAGTAACCCAACGTTATTTTTAATTAACCTTGTAGACGTTTCCTAAACGAATTAGTCTACGAACTGAGAACTCATTATATCAGCGAGGAAGTTGCAGCAACGAGCAATGCAGGTAATAAACTCATTCGTCTAAGGTAGCATCAAGAGCATTTCACATAAATGCAATAAACAACGGTGACGATAGAACGTAAATGTTCACGTATAATTTGTTAACTTTAAATTTGTATACCCTAAATACACTCCTTGCAAAGACAAGTGAAAATGGACCCATGGCTGCTGAAAAAATTAGAGTAAATATTAAAATAACATAAAATTAATAGCAATAGAAACCGTCAAAAATATTTTTATTATGTTTGGAAATTATCTTTTGTATTATTTGTACTTTTGGTATTTTTACACGTTGCTTAGATTTGAATGTGATGATACTCCCTGTACCTATTTTAGCTATCATTAGAAAACCCATAATAAAAAATATATACTGATTTTATAGGAAAAATACACTAATTTCAATTCATCCCTCATCTATTGACTTACCTAGTTACCTTTTCTTCCACTTATCATCATAGTCTAAATTAGCAGAACTAAGAACTTAACGCTCCCACACGTGCACAGTTACGTTCTACGTCCAACGAGGAAGTTTGCCACCACAAAGGCCGCCACAGGTGTCGATCGATGCGACGCGACGGTCCGGCCGACGAACCGATGCCACACCACCGCTTGACGCTTTGCCAACAATGGATACGTGGAAATTATTAAATATTTATAAAGAACTACGATAGAACGTAACGTATAGTTACGCTCTATGGTTGGTAAGTGGAAAGTAGGGCTAGGTAAGTATATAATATATTATTATGACGTCATAATTGATAATGCCTAGCTATTTGTATGGAAGCTTGTGTGTGATTATAGGTGTACAGACACATACATTGATTTCCATGATATCTACTTCTAGATAAGCAGCATGACATTGATCCCTTTTTGGACAGTGTGCCGTCAGCAAGAAGACTTCTAAGTCGCAATTTTTCAAATGTGCTTGCTTAGTGCAGCATTTTCGGCTCGTGGGTATTGTATTGTGCGATTTGAACTTTTTTTGTCCGTTTGCTTTTTTTTACTTGCTGGCCTTTGCTTACAAATAAGTAACTATACCAAATCTAGAAGTGAAAACTTGTAATTGGCATCCAGATGTTTAACCCGCCTTTTATTTTATTGTGTTAGCTGTAAGTTTTTCATGTACAAATAAATAAATAAATAGCAACACCACAGATGACGATGTCGTCAGGTTAGTTCAATATCAAAGTTATGTTTTACTAGGGAATAATAGACATGATTGGTCGTCTATTCCATCAATATTAAGCCAAAGACTACAAAGAAATGTTAGGACAACGCCGGCTAGCTCAAGGTAATGCACAGATATTGTAACTGAAAACTACTCAAAATATACAGGATGTTCTAACCTGAACTTTCTGGAAGTGTGGTGAGCAATGTGTCTAAGGATAAAATACAAAATAGTTCAAATTATTAATGTTATATGTTATTTGCCTGTATGTCTTGATTACCGTATAAATATTTATCTCGGTTCCGTATCATAATATCTAAAGTTACTTCAACTATATTCAAGATAACTACGGTTGATTCACATATGGTCATAACGCATATTGGACGACTCGACTACTGGTTCATACACATAATTTCGAATAAACTAAAATTATTTGAACTAACGGACGATTAATATAATGTTCATTTAAGATATTGGACATGTTGACTATGTTTGAAATACCTAACGGTCGATTCGCCTACGGTTTATTGATACTACTACTTTGTGACAGAAATAATCATTTTGCTATTAAATTATTAATAAAACGTCATTATCGTTAACACCCCGACTCAGATTACCCCGACTCGGATAGGTTAGGTTAGAAGGCTAATGCGGGAGCGGAGCGTAGCGAAGCTCCCGCATTAGGCCTTCGTGGTTATTTTTGGTTCCGTATCATAATATCTAAAGTTACTTCAACTATATTCAAGATAACTACGGTTGATTCACATATGGTCATAACGCATATTGGACGACTCGACTACTGGTTCATACACATAATTTCGAATAAACTAAAATTATTTGAACTAACGGACGATTACTATAATGTTCTCTGTTCTCTAATTAATTGTAGTTGAATAAACCGTAGGTGAATCGTCCGTTATTTGTTTCGACCAGTAGTTATTACAAAAATATGTGAAACGATCTTTAGATGTTTTAAACAGTAGTTTTTTTGACCGTAGTTGTCTTGAAAATAGTTAAAATAACTGAAGTTATTATAATACGTAACCTTATTTTTTTATAAACCACCCAGAAGTAGGAGCCCCGCGTAGCGGGGCTCCGTCGACCTTGACAGACAAGACTACATGAAGTCGGTTTTGCAACAACGTAAATTTCTGTGACAAAGTAGTAGTATCAATAAACCGTAGGCGAATCGACTATTAGGTATTTCATACATAGTTCAATCAACCTTAGCACAATTAATTGTAGTTGAATAAACCGTAGGTGAATCGTCCGTTATTTGTTTCGACCAGTAGTTATTACAAAAATATGTGAAACGATCTTTAGGTGTTTTAAACAGTAGTTTTTTTGACCGTAGTTGTCTTGAAAATAGTTAAAATAACTGTAGTTATTATAATACGTAACCATTTATCTCACCTGCTTTAAATATAAACAGATGTATGCGCATAAAATAATTAAAATTAGTTTTCATACTTGAATTAATAACTATTATACTTGTCTCAATAAAAATAAAGTATTATTTCGCATGCATTATGTTTCATTTTCGCAAATAATTTGTGGGGTGATGGGCCACCCCCTATACTTAATTGTATGTAAGAAAAGTCTATCCTGCCGAAGGTTAAAAATCTAGTAAGTAACTCACACATCTCATCTACGTATGAGAATATATATAGCTCGAAATCCTTTAACCCGATGGCAAGAATAACGCACTCCATCTTTTAATTGCAAACAACATCATACTAGTCCCTCCTCTATTCCGTTTTGTTAGACTATTAGTTCGATTGGTCGGACTATCCGGAAAAAAAATTCCGGTCTGTTAGATTACTCGATGCATACAAAGCTTGTACTCACACTCTCCTACGATTGCTCTTGAGCTTATCGAAAGTGACTACTGTCTGACTACCGGCTTTCAGGTAAGATTTGTCTTGTTTGATGCCTTGAATATCTCGTCCATAAAAATCCAAAGCACATTATAAAGAGGTAACATTTCTACCGTAAAATTAGTAAACGCTATTAACTTCAACTCGACACACCGCTTCCTGGGAACGGCAAGGGACATTGCATTACAAATCAACTTTAAAATAACAAGTTTAAGAGCTATATTCCTCTGAATGTTAAGCTGGAAAAAGTTGTGTGGCCACCCTTTGTTGTCTAGTGACTAGACCAGAGGGGGCGAGGGGTACATTTTGCTTTATTTGTTCAGTCGGGACGCAGGTTATGTGTTTGTGTGTGTGCGATCGATTCGTGGCTGGGATGCACTTATAAGATCGTTTATTTTTTAATAAGTGGGAAATAGATTACGTGAACTAATGAACTAAATAAGTTAACAGTACACAGAGAGGCCTATGTTCAACAGTGGCCTATGTGCGGCTGATATGATGATGTTTTTTTTTCTATACAACTGAGGTGGCAGACAAGCACACGACCCACCTGATGGTAAGTGGTTACCGTGGCCTACGGACGTGTGCAATAAAAGGGGAATCACACTCGTGCTGCCGACCCTGTAAACACAGAGAGTTTCTGTGCAGTCAGTGTAGAAGACAAAGCAGGCAAAGCCTTTGGTCTTCCCACTGACAGCACAAAACCTCTTCAGTTAGCTCCGGCTACTCTACTGGCCTGTAACACAACACGAGGTTAGTATGGCCGCGGTATTCTGTAGGGCGGAGGTACTTTCCCAGTCGGTCTGCTCAATTGGATGGGAATACCGTCGTTGCCTACCTCCTAGAATGACGATGCTGATGACACGCACCTGTGGTAAGGAAACCCTACATTTTTGCAAGTATATCTTAGAGTAGACCAATTTGGGTATAAGTGTATTGCCGTCTGATTTAAGGACTTCTTAATAGTATGCTGTGTTCTACTTGATTCTGGTCAACACTCAAGGTTATTTTATGTTCAACTATTTTTAAAATTCTCCGTCAATAAATTTATTTCGGAACCAAATAAGCACTTAATAGAAGGTAAGTGCCTATGGGTGGATTTTATTATCATCTATATCATCATTAGGGGTGAATACCAATAGCTTCTGCTAGCTAGTACATCTATCCATTAACGAATGTCGCTCTAGGGGAGTTTCTTGGTGTTAGAACGCCAGACAGTAGACACTACTGTAACAGCAAAAATAATCCATACTAAATTTATAAATAGAAAAGTGTATGTGTGTGTCTGTTTGTCCGTCTTTCAAGCCTAAACCACTGAACCAATCTTGATGAAATTTGGTATAGGGGTAGACCTTGAAAAAGGCCATAGGCTATGTAGTTGATTGAATTTGTTGAAACTTCTTGATGGAACTTCATTTTACTATTTTTATATATATTAAAACACACTTTACCAGTTCCACACAATTATATTTAATTTTGTCACTGTATAATGCTAATATTTGATTTGGCTATGGTTGGGTACCAACTAGTCTTAACATAAAATAAGAAGTGACCGTAAGATCCAACGTGTAAGCTTTGGATGAAATTTTAATGATAACTAAGAAGATATCGATGGTGATGAGAAGGTTCTGGGGCGACGGCCTTGAGATCGAAAGGTCCCGGGTTCGAATTCTGGGTATTACACTGCCATCGTGAAGCCATTCCCAACCCAAGCAATGTAGCTTAGCTAGGGGTCAGAGGGAATATTAGTAATTTTAGTAAATAATATTTTGTAAATTTAGGTGTCATTAACGTCTTTTTTTCTGACTGTGCTCAATTTTTAAAAGTATATTCGATCGTAGAACAATGCACTTATTACACTAGTTAAATAGAAGAAAAACTTTGGTCGTTAAAAACTATTCGATAGTCGAATGGAATATCAACTTTTTCAAGGGATTGTTAAATGTTTTATCATAACTTTCCGTTGAGACAGAGTCGTACCTTTGGACGGTTAAAAAGTCTAATTCTTTTGTATTAAAATCATATTGTAGGAAAGAAACTTATAAATTGGCCGTCGATTTTTTGATGTACTTGAAACCTTTTGATTATGCCGTAATGTCTCCAGGCATTATAGTATCATGCCCTTGCTTTTTTTAGTACTGATTCATTTAAATAAATTAAAAATTGCAGTAAGAAAGGGAAATGACAACATGTTGATGTTTATAATTATAATATATCAAAAACGTGCGTAGGCATCTCCTGAAATTTTTGCTCGGATGTGTATTCATAATATCTCTGCACCTAATGTACTTATTTAGGTACGTACCTAATTAAGTGATGATTTGTTTGTTTAGATATAGGTACTATAGTTAATCATATAACGATAAATTAAATTAATTTAAATTTTATGCAAAAAATATAATCAAGCAATTTTTCTAACACTTTTTTATTTAAAACCAATAAAAGTGCCATCTATAGTTTACTATGAGAACTTCTTACAGACATAAACCTCTCTGCATGAATCTGCTGTGAGTTATTTTAGTTCCAATTAGAACAGATAGATGGTAGCGCAGACAAGTATTCAACATTCTAAAGAATTCATTGAAGGAAATAAATCCCTCCGTCCACTTGGATCCATTGAATGAGTCCATTGATGGATCCAAGTACACTCTTTCCTCCACCTGAGACCATCGTACCCCGTGATCGTACCAGTCAATTCGAAATAATGGATTCTAAGACACTTTAAGGTGCATTTGGATCCTCCAAAGAGTTATAAACGCTAATTTAAATTATAGTTGGTTGATGAGAACTGACCAGGTAAGAGGCCACTTGATGATTATAGATAAAAAAAGATGTCGCCCGCGGCTCCGCCCGCGTGGATGTCGGTTATCGAGAATCGGGGTATGAATTGATTCTCAGACCTACCCGATATGCCCACAAAATTTCATGAGAATCGGTCGAGCCGGTCGGAGGAGTTTGGCAACGAAAACTGTGACACGAGAATTTTATATATTAGATTATATGACAAGCATAACGATATACACGTAAGTAAAGAGTCAACTGTCTCATATGAAGTATAGAGTCTTCACTTAATTTTTTCTAAGAATAAAGGCACGGATATCAATCCATGAATTAGCTCGATTTGACATTCCTATATAAAGTTGTCATAAGTTATTGCTTCTCATACCTTTTGGTCATATACCCAATAAATAACCAATTACAAATTAAGCAACATACATCTATAAAATATAATTTAAATAAAAAATATCTACATAGTAGATACATAGGTATTATCTGTACTCTATTCATAAGTAGGTGGGTATTAATTGAGATGGGTTTTCTTCTCAGCGCAAATAGGTACCTCAAAATAAAGGTCTAAACCAGACGATTCTGAAACTAGCGATTCAATTATCAATTAGCATATCGCATTATAATATATTGGAAATAGGCGTCTCCCCTAAATACATACCTGCATATAGCATCCGATCGTCCGAATTCCACATTCAGTTTATCCCGTCCACCTTTTCCAGGTTCTTTTTTACGTGCGGGAAAGCCTACGAACGCGGGCAGCGATGTCCGCGAGTCTGTCTGGCTCATCGCGCCGCGCCCGCTTTGCTGTCTCCTTCTCAAGCATGACCTGCTCGCAAAAGGAGACGCTGGCCGCCCACGCATCCGCACAGCGGACCATCGCCGCGAGCAGGGTGGAGAGCATGAGCACGCTCACCCTCATGGCCGCCACAAGCTCCCGCATCGGCATCTCAAACGCCGGACACTCGGTGAGCGTGTGCAGCCCCGAGTCACGTTGGCTCTAAACCCATCAGATGCAGATACCGCCCGAAGTTATCGTGTCCGGTAATGACTTGCGTCTGACGGTACGAGAGGCCAGCATGTGGCCTCTCTAGCCACTCCCCCATGATACGTCTTACTGCCACAATCACGGCGTGCCCTGCGCGTGGTTGCTCAAGTCGTCGCTCCCACTCGGCCACCATATCCCTGTGGAGCCGGCCCGAATTTCTTCGGGCTCGTGATCGAATACCCGCTCCCGCGCCCTCCTTCGGAACCGATACAGTGCCGAAAGCGTCCTCGCTTACAGGATCCACGGTGGCGATCTGGCCAGGAGACTCGCCACTTCAAAGGACACCGTGCGGTACCCCCTGATGGCCCTGGAGGCCACCGTCCTCTGCGCCGTAAGGAGCAGAGGCAGGAATCTTGCCCCCAGGGTGTCCGCCCACATGGGGCAACCGTATAGGGGCATGGACCGCACGACACCCGCGTAGAGTCTCCTGCAGGAGTCCTCTGAGCCCCTCAAGTTAGGCAACAGCCGACGCAAGGCATTCACCGTTGTCACCAACTTGGGGCGCAGACTTCGAAAATGTTCTCTGAAGTCCATCGAACGTCAAGCACGAGCCCTAGGTATTTCAACCGGGGCTTGATGTCTACCTTTTACAGGTAATTAAAACCTGGTTAGTAACCAGGCCCCCGATTTTGCTAATTTTATGAAATAACCAAACCACTATTCTACCTCTGACATTGCATAAAATGTCATAAAATTTTAGACGATATGTCTGACTTAGTCCAAAATGAAAAGAGAAAAGTTTATAAAATTTTTCATTTACTCAACATGATTGTCATTTAATTTTAGACTTTAATGGTATAATTTTAAAGACTAAAGTTTAATGGCATTGGTTACAGTGTCTGTAGTACTGCTATGATTTTGCCATGAACAAAATTATAGCAGAATCAGGGCCCAGGTTACTTCATTTTTTACTGCCACTTTTGACTTGATGATGATTGCACCAAAATCAAAGGTGCCTTTCAAATTAAGTACTTATTAAATTTCTTCAAGCTCGGTTGTACCAAATATAATACTGACCTTCACGAATGTTTGTCTACTCACAGACCCCAATACACACAAGCGGCTTGATTAATAAAAGTTTCAATAAGTAATAACTTTGACACCGTGACTTACGTGTGTCTACACTATCTTGGTCACGTCTACATTACAATAACATTACTTTACAACGACGTAGGGACACAACAAACTGAAAACTTGTGAAGGGGATTGTGTTCCATTTACAAATTCTAATAAAAGATGTCCTGGAAAAAATCTCACTTGGATTTTTAACGAGTTTTTTTTCTTGTTTTAATTAAAGTGTCGAGTTAGCAGTCATAAATCGAAATGATGAGTGCAGTGGCCCATTGATATCAATTAAGTGATCACGAGGAAACTTTAAAAGTAAATAAACTTATGGAGGTAAGAGGTTTCGATGATTTTCGGCCAAGAAAGCAGACCTTTTTTTTATTTTTCATGGAAAGGCTCACGTTTGACCGTTTATTTAGATCTCACCTGGGGCACTATTCTGAGGTACATCGAGTTTCAAATGCAATCGTTACGTGAAAAGTTGGTGGATTACAATTGGTTAACTTGAAGAGAGAAGTAGTTACGAAACTGTTTGTCACTTAGAATATAGTGCCTGCTAATAAGTGATGATGTAGGTCTGCGCTGAAACACGTTTATCTACAAAGTGTATTATTAGAGACTTGATGATATTCAGGCCATAATAACCTCGTCTTGTATTCCCGGCAGTGAATTAATTCCGGATAGACAGAGCTCACTGGAGAGTTTTTGTGCTGACAGTGGAAAGACCAAAGGCTATTCCTGGTTGGCACAGAAACTCTCTTTGTTAACAGGGTCGGCAGCACGAGTGTGACTCCCTTGGTGTTGTACACGTCCATAGGCCACGGTAACCACTTTCTATCAGGGGGGCCGTGTCAGCCATCTCAGTTGTATTAAACAAAAAAATACAGACTCAAGTTAGGAGATCCACTTCTTAGCTGTAGGTATGCATAAAGAGGAATCGTTTTACACATATGTGTGGAATATCCACTATGCAGCGGTGGCGTGTCATTGTGCTTCTCAGGCTTAGAGATCAGATGGCAGTAGCTCTCAATATAGCCGAAAAATCCAAGCCACACAACGGAATCCTCGGTGGAAGCCTCGGATTAAACCGGGACTGTCGCAATGATATTGATGCAATCCTTGACACGAGTACGAATTACTAAACCGAAGAAATCCATCCTATCTTCGAGAACTCTCTCTACTTCCCAACAGGCCACGTCATACATAAACAGGGTATTGTATGTTCATAGCTCACATTCGTGTCTATAGTTAGTGTTTTTGTCATTTACAGACCATGGAACTTGAAACACCTCTTCAACCCGACTGTGTAGTGTCCGGAGTCCTGAGTTTTGTACTCCACGTCTCGCGAATAGCCGGGATTGCCCCTGTCAACTTCGAAAGAGTCCAAGGCGGTTGGCGTATGTCCCTATCTCGATTTTATTTTGTCTACGCCTGCCTGCTGATTATAATTATGCGTAAGTAACTAAATATGGATTTAGGATATCGTCGCTTTAGTTCTAAAACAGTCTCCTACTAATTATCTCCATAATTTGAGGTTTTTATGCTATTACAGCAGTGACTGTAGTCTACCTCTGACCCGTTACTTGGGTGTACAAGGTCTTTGAGATTCAAGCAAACCTTCCTGCTAATCAGTACTCCAGCTAAACAACGGACGTGGCACTGGCACTGACTTTATCCTTGAAATCAGGAGGCTTGATAGACCAATCAAAAACACTAAGTATACCTCCAAAATACAACTGGGAAATCAATATTATGGTTGCCATATGACGCCCAATTCCAAGAAAAAATCTGCGCTCGAGTGTCATCCATCAATTAGCAAGTGTTGGCTTAGGAACCGTAGATCTTGGCCCACCAAGATCCCCATGCCTACGCCAACCCCAGCAAGCCACAATTCTACACACCCTATTATTATTGGGACAATCATTAAAAGCCTTTTTAGGTGAAGCCTTCTAAAACAAATACCCACGAGAAGTATTTCCATAATCTTTGTATTTTCAGAGATATTCTCTGGATATTCAAGTTTTGGTGACAGAGATGACATAGTAGACGGCTATGAGCCCGCGTCTAACACCAGATTCATGCTTGTTTTTACAAAACTCATCATAATTGTGCAAGCGACAGTGACCTTTACAATAATGTACACCGGTTACAATAGATTGCGCCATATAATCGATTGTCTAGCGCAGCTGGAACAGGTAATGGCATTCTATATATTGATTATAAATTTAATATCAAAAGAAAAGCCGTTGAGAGTCTCAGACCCATTAAATTAAGAATTTCCTGCGAAGTTTGATAATAAATGAGTAATAACAATACAATATTTTGATCCACCATGAATAACCACGCCTTGTTCCCAAAGAGGAAGGCAGTAACAACATCTTTCTACGTGCTACTTCTTTTACTGTCATAATTGTTTTCATAAGTGCTCGCTATTTACGGGTACTGGCCTGGCCTTAAAGTTTCATCACTTCAATAAATCGACGCCATTTGTACCATCAACGGTACTAGTGGGACAAATCTGTGCCATTTGTACCAATGGCAATATTAATAATTACAGTTACTAATATTTTGGAAATTTAGATGTATTTAACGTCTTTTTTCTGACTGTACTAATTTTTTAAAAGTATATTCGATCGTAGAACAGTGCACTAATTACCTACAGTAGATAAATATAAGTAAAACTTTGGTCATTAAAACTATTCGACAGCGGAATGGAATATTAACTTTTTCAAGGGATTGTTAAATGTTTCATCATAACTTTCCGTCGGAACAGAATTGTATAAGGTCCAATTCTATTATATTAAAATCGATTTGTAGGATATAAAGAAAATTATAAATTGGCTGTTGATTTTGTACCATCAATGGTACAGTGGGACAAATCTGTGCCAATTGAACCATTAATAGTACTAGCTGAGGCTACAGGGGGTCCAGCAGGCTATAAATATAATATTCTCCCTTCACCCGTTTCTCTTTATCCTATGAGGAATCTTTTGCATCTATTAACATTTTCAGATAAATAAAAAATTTAATCGTCTTTTTTGGAAATTACCTATTAATGAGAGGAAAACCTGGATTTTGGTGATTATTTTAATATTGCATGGATATATTGGCACTTTTATGGAATACATCATGTATTTGTATGATGTGATACATGCAAATAATACAGGTACAATACAAGTCTATAACATCATGTAAATCAATACACAAAAATTTAATCTCGTATTAGTATGGTTTGAAACTAATCTCAATGATTAGACATTAGACATGGCACATGTATAATGGTGGCCCTCTTTCCTGAAACTTTTGCTTCGGCTTACCATCAGGCGAGGTAAAGTAAAATTGACGGGTTCTATATAAAAAAAAGACATATTATTTCGTTTCCTTCACATTCCAAGTACTGATAGACTATTGATTTGCACTTATTTTAACTTTGGTCAAACGATACCTATTTTTTATCAAGTTACATTAAGTAAACATGTATCTAAAATTTTGTTACGAGTATGTATACTTTTTATATCAATATTTTTGGTGATCGATCGAGATTATATCGGAACTGACTTTTGACCACATTTTTATTACGAGAATTATATAGTAATATTGAAAGAGTCAAGGTGGCTAGGACAAACTGAATGAGGAAGGCGGGGAATCGGTAGCAATGGTGCACATTGGGGGCCTCTTTCAACTCTTTTACCAGCAGTTAACTGCAATAGGTTAATTTGATTGATTAAATAAAAGGGTCACGAAAAAAACAAACGTTGTGCAAAATTTCTTGAAATATTAATTTGAATGTCAAGGCAATTAATTTCTGGGTAATTTTTTTCAGTGCCTTTTATTTCATTAACGATGGTAGCAGCGTATATTAACCTGATCCACTTGCAGTTATTTCCGATACAGTTCTTCCTAGTGACGATGCGATTGGTGTCAGCTCAAGAACGGCTGAACAACTCTTTGAGGAGACTGCTTCAGGAAATGTACCACGACGGTTAGTTGGTGATTTAATTTTTAGTCAGAAGGACCTAATCATAACCTGCGGGCTTGCATGAATGATTTAATTATAGTAAAGGGAGCTCGTGTAAGATGAAAGGATAGAGAGACAAATGGCAGGCTCTCTGCCTTCCTGATGAATGTTAATGTATGTATTCTTAGTTTTATTAAGGTTCAACCTTAGTGGTAAGCCGGTTCACTTGCTGTGATTATTGACGTTCTGGCGATAGTTTTCCTCTTAGAGCTGAGACTGTGATCTGACCTCTCAACTCTAGAGCTCAGGAGCTGTTAAACTATCCAAACCAAATTATGAGGCAGAGGAGTAGAAGACTCCATGTTCATACATCTGTGAAAGTCGTTCGGGGTAATTGGAGTTCTCACAAATTCAGCTAGTCTAACAATAGAACTTCGATATCGCCAATTGATTGTGGTTTTTAGAAAATATCGTTGGACTGTAAAGCCGACCCAGGCTCAGTGAATAATGTTAAAATTATTTAATACTAACTTTTGCCATCGGCTCCACCCGCGTAGATGTCGGTTACCGCGACCAAACATAGCCTATGTCCTTTCTCAAGGTCTAATCTACATCTGTAACAAATTTCATCAAAATCGGTTCAGTGGTTTAGCCGTGAAAGACGGACAAACAGACACAAACACACACTTTCCCATTTGTAATATTTTATTAATATGGATTTAACTTAAAGATAAAAAATACATTCAATATTTATTTTTGAGTTTGAGTAATTACGAAAATAAATAGTTTAATTTAATTTTTTCAGGATTAAATCCAATTCCCCAAGACATACTGACTAAAATAACAATTCCAAGAAATATTTATCCAAAATTTAACCACGGTCCTTTTAGTCGGACATCATCAATTGTGAATGAAGATAGCAGTAAAAAAGGTAAGCAGAATATCGTGTAGAGAGTCCCAGATTTGGGTCAGTAGACAATTCCTTTAGTTTTGAAAAAAGGGGTGTTGTTTAGTTTATAAAGGGGTACACCATCTTTCTTTCTATGAGCAACTAATGCTCGAGAAGGAGACGTATGACCGGGGCTGAAAAAGACTCAGTTCCCTCCCGTCCCGCGTAATCCGCAATGCGCGAAGGCAACTCTGACGTCGCAGGTCATAGAACAACCTCCGTTGTCTATAAGCGTGGGACTGGGGAGACAAAAGGAACTGCCTGTCATATAAGCAGAAGCAGGCTGAGACGGTGCTCCCCTTTTTCGGTAGAAGTTGGGGACACCGTAATCCCACACCCAAGGAAGCTTGCGATGGCCCTGGGTCCGTCGGGTGCGAGTATGTCGATAGCACTGTAGCTGCTGTATGCGATTAGCTATGAATTCTAACCTTTACACTGTGTTGTAGATCACAAACCAAATGCTGAATTATTAAACCAGTTATCAAATATCTATTGTTCACTGTGCGGCATTGTGGGACAACTGAACGAGAGCAATGGGATATCTCTAGTGATGCTTCTGTTGTTTGTCACCAGAAACTTTATCACTATGCCCTACATGGTAGTTACAATATTATGTAAGTACTTTGGTAAATGTTTAAATAGTGGGGCAAAGTGGGTTAATGGGGATAATATGGGGAAAGGTTGAAGTGCGTGTGTGGGGTAAATGTATGGTAAATAAGTGGATGAACAGCAATGTTTGGCTTTAAAATTATCTATATCTTCCAGATCGAAATCATGCCACATTTCCAGTAGCTAAGTCGTTGTGTTCAATGGCCTGGTCCAGCGTTTGTTTGGTGATGCTGATCTTGACGGTGGAGCCATGTCACCGGGTTCATAAGCAGGTGAGACTCATGATCATCACGAATAACATGAAACAGCAATATATATTGTCATCAATATAGATTGCTGTTTTATGTTATTCGTATGCCCCTAAGAAATTCTATAGATTTTTGAAGTGACAACTTCTTTAGCGGCGTTGATTGGCTAATTGTAAATCGAGATTCAGGACTGATTATCATTTTGGAATGCGTGCTTAAGTAACCGGCTCTTAACTTCTGTCAGGTGCACAATACGCCATAGTGTATAAAGGTATGTTGAGCATGAATAACAACCACCTTAACTTCTGTCCAGTTGTACCTGACGAAAAGCCTGGTCTATCAGATGATACGCTATAACCCCAGGAGAGCCTCAGCCGTGAATTATGAGCTGAAGATGTTTAAGAGGCACATCTTGCTGAACCCGGTCAGCTTTTGTCCGATGCAGCTATTGAAGTTTGACAGATACATTTTAGTTGTGGTGAGTAGTGAGAAATGAACTTTTTCATTCTTTTAAAAACAAATAAATATTTACACAATCAGATTTTTTTACGTACTCTGGCCAATGGGAATTCTTGACCCGGGCTTGAGAGCTTGAGATCCACGATGAAGCGTAAATAGAAGAACATTATTAGATGCTGATATAGATATATAAGAGAACGATATAATAGAAGGAGAAGAAAGATTTCTAGTTTTATTTATTGCAGGCTTATTGCCTTTTTTATACCACTAAGGTGGCAGACAAGCACACGGCCTAACAGATGGAAAGTAGTTACCGTGGCCTATGGACTAGTGCAACACCAAGGGAGTCACACTCGTGCTGCTACATACTTTATTATTGTTGTTATTTTACGAATACACAAGTTCATGTTATATACCGTTTTCCTTCGATGAAGAAGGTGTGTATTGCCTATTTATTGCTTTCTCCAAATAATAGTACATTATACTACAAGTGTGTAAAGTTCTGTTAGAACAGAACTGTCGCTGTGTTAGAACAAAGAGTTTATGTTCTGTCAGTGTAGAAGATTAAGCAGGACAGCACAAAAACTCTCCAGTGAGCTCTAGCTACCCTGCTCGTCGCCGGTTATTATGACCACAACACGAGGTTATTATGGCCGCGGTATTCTGGCGGAGGTACATCCCCAGTCGGAGTGCTCAATTGGACGAAAATACCGTCGTGTACTACCTACCAAACTTGTTAAAGCACAATTGATTACAACCCATATGTACGTATATTATAGGCAATACTGAGATGTTGTACTGTTTCAGGTCTTCACCACTGTTGTGAGATATTTGTCTGTGTTTATTAATCTGTGATTAGTAATTCGGCACTGAATCCCGGAGGCTTCACATGTTCTGGAGGACGTAGTATCCAATCCTCTGAGGTACGACTAAAGGGAAGTAGAAATGCTCTATAAAATGATCACTTCTAGACAAGTGAAAATACGTTTGTTATTTCTTTTTTTGTATATATAGGACACTTCAATTTGACTTCACCTCGCTTGATGGTAAGCTGAAGGCAAAGTCTCAGGAAACAGGGTGCGCGGTGGTACCCACCCGGCCGAAATTTGTGACAAATTTGTGCCATAAAATTTTTAGCACCGGTAAAATAAAAAAGAATAAGAATAAAAAATAATAGAATATATGGTAATTGACATACGTAGACATATAATAAACGTCATAATAGGTGTCAATCCATTACATTCATTATCCTATTCTGCAATACATTGGTGGTGGCAATACATAATAAATGTATTTTGATAATAAGATTAAAAGCATTCTATTTGAAGATTGTTTTATTGAGTACCCGTTTTATTTTACCTGTTATCAAATACATTATCAAAGTCTTTTTTTTTTTCGCTATGGATTTTCACAAATCCGACTAGTCTAACTGCAAAGCTTCATTAGCCAATTGGTTATGGCACAAGGCAATCGCTCTTCACGGAAATATCGAAGTTAAGCCGCATCACAGACTGGAAAGCCGGCCTCTACTAACTTGGGAAGAGGCTCAGCAAATACGGTGCAAATTTGGAGGCTATTAAATAAATTCATAAGACGTTAAAAACATTAAGTACTTTACATTGTTGAACGAGCAAGCGAAGCCAGCTAGAGTCTCCGTTTCGATAAGGTGGTCGATTTTGCTTTTATCCTGTCTAAAACTCGTTTGGCTCACCCGGGATTCGAAACAACTAAAATCCGTAAAAAAACATCCTGTATTGATATGGCATTGGTATCAATCATAAGGATCAAATCTCTCTAAAGTAAAGGAAATCCCTGAAATCTAAACTTATACATTCAATTTGACGAAATAAAGCATTTCAATAGTATATATAGTCGCATATCTACTCGCCCCTTTACTCAACTCTACTCGACTTTCTATTTGACCTCTACACGCCTATCAACTCGCCCCTATAACGATCTCTACTCGCCTCTCCACAAGCCTAGGTATATATTTGGCTCGTTACTCGACTATGTCCGTTCCCAAGCTCTAATCCATCTCTGTACCAAATTTCATTATTACAAAATCTTCAAAAATGACAAACTTTCATCGCCTATTTCCCACCATTAAACCACTTTTTAGAGATAAAAGGTAGCCTATGTCCGTTCTCAAGCTCTAATCCACCACTGGACAAAATTTCATCAAGATCATATCCGTGATGTAGGCGTGAGAGCGTAACATACAGACAGACAGAGTTACTATCCCATTTATACTATAAGTATGGAAGTATGGAAATAGATTTCGAAAATAGAGAACTTGCTGCATTATACTCGTACTGAACCTAATACTGAACTATGTTGTGTAAACATTCTACGAAAATAAACACTATTTAGGTACTGAGTGTGAACTTTTAGTATTTACCTGTGAAATATCTTTCTATTTGGATTATTACTACAGCGGGCCTAGCATGGGCGCGGGACAAATATCTCTCTCCACCGCTTATGTCAAATAGACAGGGGACAAAGGTGTTTCTCCCTGGTAGCTAACATGGCGTCAAAGGAGATAGCTTATGTCACTCGCTGTGACGTAGACAAGAGACTATTTCTCCACTTGCTTAGCACGGCGGCCGTAAAGTGGAGATAATTTGTCTCTTTTTGACAGATGATAGAGAGAAATTAGTCTCCGAACTATTGAGGTGGGGACAAGATTGCTTAATACACAATTCAAAATGTCTCGCGGCTTTTTCGTTCTAAGTGAACTACGATACAACAAAGGCAACAACGAAAAATGCAACGGCGTATGCTGAGGGATCGAATAAACGTGTTCGAATTACCAGAGAGTGAATTCATATGTAATGTAAAGTAATTCATATTTATAGGATTTCTAAAGATATGGCCCTATAGGCCCTATATGTATACAATGCATTGAACAACGCATTTTTTATAATATTGTCAACCGAAATTATCGAAATTACTAATATTCCCTCTAACCCATCTAACTAAGCTAAATGGCTTGTGCTAGGAGTGGGTTCACGTAGGTAGTGTAATGGCCAGGATTCGAACCCGGGACCTCTCGATCGTAAGGCAGACTCCTTAATCACTAAGCTATCGACGCGACGCTTATATGAATCAGAAGGCTTGCCAGTACATCATAAGGTAAATAATGGTGCGTTTCATAATCGACTAAAACTCTTATTTGAGCTGCTGTGCTCCTAATTCTAAAAAAATATATTCTTTGTAACAAATTGTTTAGAGCGAATTCGCAGTATTCACACATTCATTCACAATAACATACAACATTTTTTCACTCATTTTATTAATATTATAATAAATACTACAATAAAGATAATATTAATAAAGAATATACGATTGAGTTATGTACCGGATAAAGGGGGTAAATAAATAAACAGAAAATAAACATGTAAAAAAACGTTACATGACAGATTGTCTTTCTTTTTCTTCAATATGGCGCTCTTTAGTCAATAATAATAATCTGCAGCATAATACTGATAATTTTAAAAGTCACTTTTACTCTTATAAAGTATTTACGTTGCTAGGTTTTGTTAATTTTGTCGAATATTACGAGTCGAATATTTTTTCGTATATTGGTAGCATTAAGTGGAGAAACGTTGTCCACGGTGAGAAACTAGTCTTTCCTCGACGCCGTGCTAGCCAAAGGGACAAAAACGGAGGGAAAGACAAATTTTTCTCCACTCCCCGGGGTCGTTTTGTCTTCGTGCCATGCTAGCCCTGCAGTGTGCTGCAGGTAAGGCCACAATCTGAGACACAACATGTAACCATTGTTTTATTCTTTATATTATTCCGTTAAAATCTGATAAAATTACGGCGAATGAAATTGTAATGAATTTTTTTTTTTAATGGCTTATAACCATTATTTGCTGCTTAACTTTAACATCAGACAGATATTTATAGCCCAGACTCAGCCTCAGATGCATGGCTCGAGTCAACAATAGTACCCGGAATACGGCAATAGGCTCACCCCCTATTACATGGGACCGAATACAGATTGGTGAAATGTGGGTGTTAATTCACCTCTGCCTAACCCACCGGGGATAAAGGCGTGATTTTATGTATGTATGTATGTAAATAACCATTTCTGAACCACAAACAACTTTCGTAATCGTACCGTGAACGTATTGAGAGAACGGAGCATTTTTTTTTTAAATTTTTTTATAAAGAATATTAGCAACCGAAATTATCGAAATTACTAATATTGCCTCTAACCCCTCCAACTAAGCTAAATTGCTTGTGCTAGGAGTGGGTTCACGTCGGTAGTGTAATGGCCAGGATTCGAACCCGCGACCTCTCGATCGTAAGGTCGACTCTTTAACCACTTTAAACACAGGTTCACAGTGGGCAGGCAGCGAATCACAATGCTGCGTTCTCTCAATACGATTACGATACGATTACGATAGATCTTTCGTGCTTGGTGTCAGTCAAGCGAAAAAACGCTTCAACAGATACATACTCTGTCTTTAAATAAGCGTATGTATCTCACTTGCATACTTTTTTCGTCTAGTATTACCACTGGGTCTCCACTACGAACAAATTTTATTAGTGACTTATAAAATATTCTAGATGGCGTTATGTGTATCAATTTAACATAAAATTCTAAATGAACAAGAATTGAATCCTATAAATATTATTTTTTCATAAAACTTTAATATTTGTTCCTCATAAACATAAAATAATGAACTTTTAAACCTAATTTCGACAATTTGTTATAATTATGCAGCGCCCTTCGCGTATTTTATCGGTACTATAATGATACTACCGATACTGTGCACTAGGTTACACACAATAGATGGCGTGTTATTCAATTCTCTATATTTCACGGCTGTTACTCAAACAAAAAACATATCGAACGAGATTTACTGCAATTAACAATTGATGAGGTTCTTTTTTAATTATTTTAGGAGTATGATTAAAACTAACAATTAAAAAGTTACTTCTGTTCTGTATTTTTTTAACGTACCACCTTTATTGTTGAAGAAAACCGCTGTTTTATGATCTACGAAATTTCGTAGGTATCGCCCTTTGTTCCGAACATACACCGCCGTCAACTTGAGTGTTAGGGTTGTCACTTTGTCAATGAAAATTAAACAATCCTATAAAACGTTTAGAATGCTTATTTATTTTTAACCCCCCACGCGAAAAGGATAAGTCATAATAATATTATTTGTTTAAAATTAAAAAATAATAATAACTCTCTCCAGTGTTCTAGGGTACATTTTTGTTCCGCCAACTGACCTCCGCCCCCCATGAGCGCGGGCCTGAGGGTGACGGGTGGAGCCGCCCGTCATCCTAGCAGAAGCAGGCCACGGTGGCAAGAAATAAGGGGAAATTAGAAGGCACTTGCATAATACCTTCTGAGGGTGTCAAAACTGTCAAACTAGGGACAGCATTTTGTAATGGCGGTCATTATTTTATGGATTGCACCCCAGCTTACCATTAAGCGGGGAGCAGTCAATTTGGTAACCGAAATATTTAAAGCAATTTAAACAAATTAAGAAAAATAACGCTCCTGGGGTGCGCGCGTTCTGTAGGTAATACTAGGTTAGGTAGGTAGTACTAGATAGGTAGGTAGTATCTGCTTCTTACCTATTAGAAATAACAAGGGCTTTTAAACATGCTGAGTACGGATTTGAAAAACAATTTAAATTTGGAATATTTTTCGCATATTTCTACTGAAATAATAACGCTAGGTACCTACTTTCTGCCTCATTTTTAAAGACTACCTATCTACTGGGGTTCTTTCTGAGTTGGTGTAGTGTAAATAATGAATTTATATAATTTCGTCACAGGCATTTTTCCAGTTTCCTCTGGAGTTAGAACTCTTAAAATTACTTTTTCAATCGGTAAGTACCGGTTTTTGGAGCTTAGGCACCCGGTGGCCGACGCCCGGCTGAGACTCCGTATCCAAATTAGTATTCTTTCTACTTTTGCACAACCCTGGGTGACCGTTCTTAACATTTGAAGTTTTAAGCGATATTAGCCAGGTCGGTTTAAGGATGGGTGACCGTGAAAATAACAAGAAGGTAGGTAGGTATCTACCTAATACCTTTTATTTAAACGGCTTTATTAATTGAAAGTATGACATCTTATATCAGCACGCTTCTTATTTCAAATAAAAGAATGACTCATAAGCATTCAAATAAATAACACTTGAGTCTCGCCTACCACTTACAAAGTCGTCACATCTTTTGTTTATCGTAACTCGACCCTGCGCGCGCCGAATGACGTCACCGCAAAGCAATTAAGATAAGCGAGTAGCATGACAGCGGATAAAGCGAACTTAATAAAATGTATCTACATCAAGGTAGTCAGTAGTAGTACCTACCGCTCATACAACGACACACGGCGACGAGCCAAGCGAGCGGATGATATACCTACCTATAACGAGCTCCTATGAGACGACTTTCCCGCTCGCACATACGGCCGCTCGCTTGATCGATTCATCCTATCTCGCTCTGTCTGTGACCGTTCTTAACATTTGAAGTTTTAAGCGATATTAGCCAGGTCGGTTTAAGGATGGGTGACCGTGAAAATAACAAGAAGGTAGGTAGGTATCTACCTAATACCTTTTAGTTAAACGGCTTTATTAATTGAAAGTATGACATCTCAGGCAGGTATATTGTCGTCCGAAAAGACACACGCCTTCTTGCTTACCTACCTACCTATCAAATTTAATATCAGATCAATTACTCAACAGGAATAGGGTAACATTTATACCTAAGTACCTACATAAAGCGAACTTAATAAAATGTATCTACATCAAGGTAGTCAGTAGTAGTACCTACCGCTCATACAACGACACACGGCGACGAGCCAAGCGAGCGGATGATATACCTACCTATAACGAGCTCCTATGAGACGACTTTATTCGTACCTCCCCGGTGCAAATTGGCTTCTTGAGGATAGTAGGTCAAACGGCAGTCGCTCATGTAAAAGTCAAGGGGCTGAGTCATTTTGACCTTTTCGTACACTCTTTGATTAATGCATGGGACTCTGACGCAATTTTTCTTCTTGAGGATAGTAGGTCAAACGACAGTCGCTCATGTAAAAGTTAAGGGGCTGAGTCATTTTGTGCTATTCGTACCACCCACTGATTAACGAATGCGGCTCTGGTGCAAATTGGCTTCTTGAGGATAGTAGGTCAAACGGCAGTCGCTCATGTAAAAGTCAAGGGGCTGAGTCATTTTGTGCTATTCGTACCACCCACTGATTAACGAATGCGGCTCTGGTGCAAATTGGCTTCTTGAGGATAGTAGGTCAAACGGCAGTCGCTAATGTAAAAGTCAAGGGGCTGAGTCATTTTGACCTTTTCGTACACTCATTGATTAATGCATGCGACTCTGACGCAATTTTTCTTCTTGAGGATAGTAGGTCAAACGGCAGTCGCTCATGTAAAAGTCAAGGGGCTGAGTCATTTTGACCTATTCGTACACCCATTGATTAATACATGCGACTCTGACGCTATTTTTCTTCTTGAGGATAGTAGGTCAAACGGCAGTCACTCATGTAAAAATCAAGGGGCTGAGTCATTTTGAGCTATTCGTACCACCCACTGATTAATGCATGCGACTATAGTGCGATTTTGCTTCTTGAGGATAGTAGGTCAAACGGAAGTCACTCATGTAAAAGTCAAGGGGCTGAGTCATTTTGAGCTATTCGTACACCCATTGAATAATGCATGCGACTCTGACGCAATTTTTCTTCTTGGGGATAGTAGGTCAAACGGCAGTCACTCATGTAAAAGTCAAGGGGCTGAGTCTTTTTGAGCGATCCGTACCACCCACTGATTAATGCATGCGACTATAGTGCGATTTTGCTTCTTGAGGATAGTAGGTCAAACGGCAGTCACTCATGTAAAAGTCAAGGGGCTGAGTCATTTTGAGCTATTCGTACCACCCACTGATTAATGCATGCGACTATAGTGCGATTTTGCTTCTTGAGGATAGTAGGTCAAACGGCAGTAGCTCATGTAAAAGTCAAGGGGCTGAGTCATTTTGAGCTATTCGTACACCCATTGATTAATGCATGCGACTCTGACGCTATTTTTCTTCTTGAGGATAGTAGGTCAAACGGCAGTCACTCATGTAAAAATCAAGGGGCTGAGTCATTTTGAGCTATTCGTACCACCCACTGATTAATGCATGCGACTATAGTGCGATTTTGCTTCTTGAGGATAGTAGGTCAAACGGAAGTCACTCATGTAAAAGTCAAGGGGCTGAGTCATTTTGAGCTATTCGTACACCCATTGAATAATGCATGCGACTCTGACGCAATTTTTCTTCTTGGGGATAGTAGGTCAAACGGCAGTCACTCATGTAAAAGTCAAGGGGCTGAGTCTTTTTGAGCGATCCGTACCACCCACTGATTAATGCATGCGACTATAGTGCGATTTTGCTTCTTGAGGATAGTAGGTCAAACGGCAGTCACTCATGTAAAAGTCAAGGGGCTGAGTCATTTTGAGCTATTCGTACCACCCACTGATTAATGCATGCGACTATAGTGCGATTTTGCTTCTTGAGGATAGTAGGTCAAACGGCAGTAGCTCATGTAAAAGTCAAGGGGCTGAGTCATTTTGAGCTATTCGTACCACCCACTGATTAATGCATGCGACTATAGTGCGATTTTGCTTCTTGAGGATAGTAGGTCAAACGGCAGTAGCTCATGTAAAAGTCAAGGGGCTGAGGCATTTTGTTTTGAGTCGTTCGTCGTGCCGGAACAAAATGGCGAGAGTAGGGACCTAGTCATATTTATTCGTGTTTATAGGTGCATAGATACCTACATACGATATTTACATATTCTTGTCCCATTCTAGGTATGCCGACGTCCCACGTCGTTCATAAGTACTTATGTAAGGCGGGAATGCTTATGTCGTACTCGACATATACGCGGTGCATCCGCGACGGCTTAGTCGGTTCGAGTTCGAGTCCGACATGTCCACCGACCACCGCGCCGTGCCGCCGTGCCAGCCGCCGGTGATAACAGGTATGTTGAACTCGACTGGATATACCTACTCTGGCATGAGGTGTGTGTTTTTAATCGGTTCGAGTTCAACATAGCCACCAAAATTACACCAAATTCGTACTCAGCACACCTACTCAAAAATAAGTTAGACCATACCCGTATTGCAATTTTGTATAAATTGGACTTTGATTATCGTCTAATTCATACTCAGCATACAAGAAATGTGAAGTAGTAACCCGATTGCAAGTTTGAAGATGCGATCTATATTATTTTACCTCTTTGGTATTTTATATTATTACTAGCTGTCGCCCGCAGCTCCGCCCGCGTGGATGTCCGTTATCGCGGACTGGGGTATGAAAAATAAATAGTAGCCGATTCTCAGACTTCGGTCGAGCCGTTTCGCAGGAGTATGGGAACGAACATTGTGACACGAGAATATTAGATTAATTATTTATACTTCTTGACAAAATATAGTACACCACCATCTAGAAGCTATTACTGCGAAATGTAGACTGAACCTCTGGATATTTCGTTGACAGCTAGTGGCGAAAAATAATATTTAAAAATAATGCGCAAAATAGCCCGAGTTATGATGGTCTCATTTTTTTGTATGGAATGGGGTATCTGTACTTTAGTATTATGTTATCTGTGCCCATATTGCAATTTTCTACCTACAGCGCGGCGGCCATATTGGAGGCCAAAAATGGAGTCAAATTCGAACTCAGCATACTCGAAAACTCATTAAACCATACCCATATTCTAATTTATCTAGGACACCGCGGCGGCTATATTGGATCCCAAAAATGTCACCAAATTCACACTCAGCACGCTCGAAAACCTATTAAACCATACCCATATTGCAATTTTCTACCGACAGCGCGGCGGCCATATTGAAGGCCAAAACTGACGTCAAATTCGAACTCAGTATACTCGAAAACCCATTAGACCATACCCATATTGCAATTTAGTTAGGACACCGTGGCGGCCATATTGGATTCCAAAAATGACATCAAATTCACACTCAGCATACTCAAAAACCTATTAAACCATACCCATATTGCAATTTTCTACCTACAGCGCGGGGCCATATTGGAGACCAAAACTCAGCATACTCGAAAACTCATTAGACCATACCCATATTGCAATTTATCTAGGTCACCGCGGCGGTCATTTTGAATTCCAAAAATGACATCAAATTCACACTCGGCATACTCAAAAACCTATTAAACCATACCCATATTGCAATTTTCTACCTACAGCGCGGCGGCCATATTGGAGACCAAAACTCAGCATACTCGAAAACTCAATAGAACAAACCCATATTCCAATTTATCTAGGTCACCGCGGCGGCCATATTGGATCCCAAAAATGACATCAAATTGACACTCAGCATACTCAAAAACCTAATGAACCATACCCATATTGCAATTTAGCTAGAACACCGTGGCGGCCATTATGGATTCCAAAAATGACATCTAATTCGTACTCAACACACTCAAGAACCCTCTTATCTGGCAACCGAGGGTATTACCCTTTTTTTCTTGCGAGGATCCGCTGTGGAAAAAGCCCGATTTCGAGTTTGGAGATGCGGTCTATACTAACATCACTCACAGTCGATCTTCTTAAATAAATAGTAGTAATAATAATGTGCCTACCTATGTTTATTTGTATTGTCATTTATGTATGACACTTCTTATCGTTGAAAATATAGTACACCACCATCTAGCAGCTACTACTGTAAAACGTAAGCTGAACCTCGGGCTATATTGTTGACATCTAGTAGCGAATATTAATATTTAAATTTAGCCCGTAAAATTGCCCGAGTTATGATGGCCTCATTTTTTTGTATGGGATGAGGTATCTGTACTTTAGTATTATGTTATCTGTGGTATTACTAAGTTTTGATAGTAATGCGATGTTCAATATAAAAAGCTTTAAAAAGCCATCTGTAGTTTTCTAGGAGAACTACTAACAGACAGACGTAATCTTCTTCAAGTTATTTTAGTTTGAGTCGATAAAGATAGATGGCGGTGTAGACAGCGCGTTACAAAATTATTCACACCGATTTCTTTTTATAAAAAATAATGCAACGTACACTTCTATATATTTTTAATTTAATTAAATATTACCTTAGACGGTAGATTTATCAACTAGAGTAGGTACCTAGTGTTATCTATTCTTTTGTAGGAAGTAATTATGACGGATTTTCTACTTACGGTAAAACCTGAAAATAAAGGTCTTCAACCCGACGCCTTGCCACTGTTGAACTTATGCCTTTTCCAATGATCACTCGATCCTCCGCGTTCCACGTTCAGTTTATCCCAGCTACCTTTTTCTAATGAAAACTTGAAAAATTTACCTAAATACAAGTTATCTTATAATTGTTTATTAGCCTCCAGCTCAATTTTATCTACTCTAATTAATAACTTTACAAATCAGACATAATCTGCCTCGCCAAACTGAGGCAACTCGAGCGTCGGAGGTCACTGAATGACCTCCGTCCCGAGCGCGGGCCTGGGGGTGACTCGTGGAGTCGCCTGTCACCCCCAGCAGAAGCAGCCCACTCAATGTACCGGGGACGAGTTGGGGATCCAGTGGTCCCCCCACCCGAAGATCAGAAGAGCTATCTCACCTTCGGCCTTGCACTGCGACCCACAGACAGCATGCAGCTTAGTCGGTTCATGTCCGACATATTATTATATATTATTCTTCATAATCTAATATATAAAATTCTCGTGTCACAGTTTTCGTTGCCAAACTCCTCCGAAACGGCTCGACCGATTCTCATGAAATTTTGTGGGCATATCGGGTAGGTCTGAGAATCGGCCAACATCTATTTTTCATACCCCGATTCGCGATAACCGACATCCACGCGGGCGGAGCCGCGGGCGACAGCTAGTATAAATATAGATTAATAATATTGAAGTAAAATTAATTAGTAGCTATGAAAAAAAAAATTGTGCTTGCGCCATTTTAGAAAGCTGCCATGTTCATGCATGACGTATCTACATCTACTGTATACTTACTTACATACTAGGACCACAGAATAATTAATAGTACTAACGCTAGTACTGTATACTATTTCCATACTAAATAATATTATAAAGCTGAAGAGTTTGTTTATTTGGTTGAACCGCTAATCTCAGGCACATCCCGTTAGCCCGTTTATCGAAAAAGGTTAAAAGTTAAATATCATCACGCTACTACTCAAGGGAGTGGAGCAGTAACCATAAATGTCAACAAATCTGACAAATTATAAAGAAGAATTAATCAATTGCGGGCATTTAATATGGTTTAGTGGGGACCATACGGGGTTTTGAAGAACGCCAAAGGCGAAGGACGAAGGGGCGTTTCAGTTAGTAAATTAAATAACTTCGACTTGTTGACCTCAATGTTAAAGTATGTTTACACTATTTTGGTGACATAGTAACTGTCGAGAAATAAATATAAAATATTCTTTAGGTACATAGACCTTCTTTGGCTTCGTCGTAGTCGGGTAAAAATAAACTTTTACTTGTGAAGTACTCCTTCTTCGAATTCTAATGAAAGGTATCTTAGAAATATTCTCACTCGGATTGCTGAAGAGCTTTTTTATGTCGAATTAAGTGTCGAGCTTGTCATAAATCAAAATGATTGAGTTACTCGCCAACTGATATCTTTTAAATGATCAATAGGAAAATTTAACTTTTTATTTTTTAATCGGACTGCTAAGTTCCAAGAATGGTTATGTCATGGATAGGCTCAAGTTTGAACTGTATCTTACCTGCTGATTAGTGATGATGTGTGTTCTATGATCAAACACGTTTGTCTACAAGGAATCTATTTGCTCGAGACTTGATGATATCCAGTAGCTACCAATATAGACGAACAAACCAGATCACTCCATATTTTAGCGAATCCCGGACTCCAAGGCAAAGGCCTCGCATATGATCAGGAACAACGCAAGGATGATGAGTTCAGAATTATTTACTGAACCGAAGCAATCCATTCTATCTCAACCGTACTCTCTCTTCTTCCCGATGTGTCACATCATACGCTTAGTATTGCACATTCACAGATAATAAGCTCACTGTCTAAAGTCAGTCTTTTCGTCATTTACAGGCCATGGAACTTGAAACACCTCTTCACACCGACTGTGTAGTGTCCGGAGTCCTGAGTTTTGTACTCCACGTCTCGCGAATAGCCGGTATAGCCCCTGTCGACTTTGAAAGAGACCGAGGTGGTTGGCGTATGTCCCTATCTCGCTTTTATTTCTTTTACTCTTGTCTACTGACTATTATTATGCGTGAGTAACAATCAACTCATCTTCATATTTATTTATTTTGGCCACTGCCTGACCAGTTGCTTGAGGTTATAAAGTTCTACGAAGATCTTTGAGATGCAAACAGGCGTTTTTTTTTATACCGCTTAGATGGCAGACAAGCTAACGGCCCACCTGATGGAAAGTGGTTACCATAGCCAAGGGCGCTACACTCGCACTGCCGACCCTGTTAGAACAGAAAGTTTCTGTGCCGTCAGTGTAGAAGATAAAGCAGGACAAGCCTTTGGTCCTCCCAGTGACACTACAAAAACTCTCCAGTGAGCTCTGGGTACTATACGCACCGCCGGAAACACAACACGAGGTTATTATGGCCGCGGTAAAAAGCAGGCGTCATCTACTAGTCAGTGTACTTGCTAAACAATGAACAACGTTCTATCGCAGGCTTGCTTGTTGGGGTTGGAAGACTCTCTAAAAAGATGACATACCAATCATCGGATGACAAGCGGAACTCTAGTACCAGAGCGTAAACTTTAACGTCACTGAAAAACTAATACAAGTAGGAAGATGGCGGCCATCTGACTGCGGGCTGGGTTAAGTTCTGACGCAAGTGCTCCGTCCACTAAGACTATTTGAATTACCACATCCCAGTTCAAGCATTAAAAACCTTTTTAAATGAAGTCTGTGAGACGTGGCTACATTTCCCAAATGCAGTTGTATTTTCAGAGATATTCGCGGGCTTTGCAACTTTTGGTAACAGAGATGACATACTGGACGGGTTTGAGCCCTCGTCTAACACCTGGTTTATGTTAGTTTTTGGAAAACTTATCATAACTGTGCAAGCGACAGTGGCTCTCACAGTAATGTACACTGGTTACAATAGATTGCGCCATATGATCGACTGTCTAGCGCAGTTGGACCAGGTAAGTACTTAATTATATAAAATACTAGCTGTTGCCCGCGGCTCCGCCCGCGTTGATGTCGGTTATCACTTAGTGTTGAGCCATCGCTATTGAGCATTTAATTCGCATCTCTACTTAATTTTGTCTTCGACTATTTACTCGCCTCTGTTCTCGACTTTCTTCTCGCCTCTGTATTTGACTCTCTACTCGATTTTCTACTTGCCTCTATACTTGAATTTATACTCGATTCTCTACTGACTTCTCTGCTCCCTTCTCTACTCGACTCTGTACTCTACTCTATAACCGCCTTTCCATTGGCCTCTCTACTCGCATCTCTACTCCCCTCTCTACTCGAATATCTACTCAACTCTCTACTCGCCTGTACATTCGTCTCTCCACTCGCCTTTCTTCTTGATTCTATACTCGCTTCTCCACTGGTTTCTCTAGTCGCATATCTACTCGCCCCTGTGGTCGACTCGTCCCTATAATAATCTCTACTCGCCTCTCCACTCACCTCTATATTTGGCTCGTTACTCGACTATGTCCGTTTCAAAGCTCTATTCCACCTTTGTACAAAATTTCATGAGGATATCTTCAAAAACAAATTCTTACTATTTATCCCTTATTCACCCCCATTTTTGCGCGATTGAAAAATGACAAACTTTTTCACGATAAGATGTAGCCTATGTCCGTTCTCTAGCTCTAATCCATCTCTGTAACGAATTTCATAAGGATATTTAAAAATAGCAAACTTTCATACAAACTTTCATCCCCTATTAGCCCACCCCCTTTAAACCCTCATTTCGCTATAAAAGGTAGCCATATCTGTTTCCAAGTTCTAATCTATTTCTGTGCCAAATTTCATCAGGATATCGTCAAAAATATCAAACTTTCACCCTCTAGCCCTTTCGTCCCGCCCCTCTACCCCCTTTTCGTGATAAAAGATGCCTAAGAGCCTAAGTCCATTTCCAAGCTCTAATACCAATTTCACCAGAATATCTTTATAAATGACAAATATTCATACAAACTTTCCAGCCCTAATCCTCCGCCCTCCCCCCTTTTACCTCACTTTTGCGATTAAAGGTAGCGTTTGTCCCTTTCAAAGCTCTAATTCTTCCTTGTACAAAATTTCTGCAGGATATCTTCAAAATTGACCAACTTTCATCCCCTATTCCCCTCCTCTTAAACCCCCATTTTCACGACAAAAGGTGGCATAAGTTCATTCCCAAGCTTAAACCTATCCCTGTACCGAATTTCATCAGGATATCTTCAAAAATGACAAACTTTCATCCTCCCTTTTCGCAATTAAAGGTACCCTATGTCCGTTCCCAAGTTCTAATCCACCTCTGTACCAAATTTCATTAGGATATCTTCAAAAATGACTAACTTTCATAAAAACTTCCAACGCCTATTCCCCCCCCCCCCCCTTTAACCCCCTTTTTCGGGATAAAAGGTAGCCTATGTCTGTTCTCAAGCTTTAATACACCTCTGTACCAAATTTCATCAAGATCGGTTCAGTGGTTTAGGCGTGAAAGCGTAACATACAGACAAACAGACAGTCAGACAGTCAGAGAGACAGACAGACAGACTTACTTTCGCATTTATAATATTAGTATGGATTTCAGATTGTCTTATAGAGTTCGATTATACAAGCATTGATATTTACTGGATAGTTCGATGATACATACATACATACATATATATTTTGGGATTTTAGTCGGTTCGATTACCGGGTTTGAAAAGCGAATTTTCGAATTTTTTTTTACTGCCGTTTTATTTCTTTTTAAAAATAAAGGAAAGTTTCCTTTGAGTGAAATTCGCTATCTCCAGTATTTAGAGTACTTCCCCTCCAGAAGGTTAAAATCTTTCACCCTATATATATATATATATATATATATATATATATATATATATAATAGTATGTACTAATAGTAGTATAGAACATATATACTAGTAATATATATATATATATATATATATACTCATATATATATATATATATATATATATATATATATATATATATATATATATATATATATACAGGGTGTAATCGTTAAGTGTGTCCAGGCGATTATTCTGTAACTATTACAGATATCAAAAAACTTTAAACTGATATCGAAAGTACGTTACCTAATGAATAAAATGACATCAATAACTTTTTAAAAATCAAACGAGAGGTATCTAAAATTTTGACATTAAACACTCCCATACATTTAGTATGAGATTAGTAGAAAGGTTTTAGGTACGTACACCAGAAGGGACTTCTCTGTCTGGGTACTCTCTTCTGTGGGCGATAATGGCCGCTCTTTTGTTACAATCATATTTGTAGTCAATTTTTAGCATATTTCTCTTTTCTCTTTTGGAATATGCCATTTTGCAATCAATAAATGAAACAATCACGATTATTAACGCAAATTAAAAAAAAAAACAACGATAAATTGGTGGGAACAACAACCCGAGATAAAAGTTTTGAATTTAGAACGAACACCAAAGAGTATCTTTTTTTTTATAGTGCTTTTCAGTTAGCTCAAATTACTTAATGCGATATTAAAACACGGTTTATTACTAATTTCAAGTGGTACCTAAGATAATTATTTTACACATGTATCTATTTGAAAATCATCATTGTCATATTATACGTAATCATAAAATATGATTAAGGTAAAATGGGTACTAGATCACTTAAAATAAGGAAACTAAAACCTTTCTACTAATCTCATACTAAATGTATGGGAGTGTTTAATGTCAAAATTTTAGATACCTCTCGTTTGATTTTTAAAAAGTTATTGATGTCATTTTACTCATTAGGTAACGTACTTTCGATATCAGTTTAAAGTTTTTTGATATCTGTAATAGTTACGGAATAATCGCCTGGACACACTTAACGATTACACCCTGTATATAACAATAAAAACTTACTCTATGCCTAGTTTACATATTTTACAAACAAACGCTTTTAACTACATCGTTATCAAGTTATCATACTGTCAGTCCGACGACTTTGGACGTTCTTACAGATCAATGCCGTCAATTTGACAGAAGAAAAACAAGTCTGACGAATTCTAAATCGCAAAAAACAAACCAAACTTCACTCTTTTTCTCGATGACATACAAATTGAACACCACTATTCAATACTTGTAGTGTACAAAGGGATTAACTTTTTGATGTTGAAATTTTTTATATCCTTTTTTGGACCGTCAACAGATAGTGGCACATCAAAGCAGCAAGCATCAAGCACACAACTGACTCAGCAAATTTACCTACATTTACGCCACAAATGCTTCTCATTGAGCATTTTAGCATGGGTACCCACAGATAATGCTGCTTTGGTGCCCTACATTTACGCAGCAAATACTTCTTGTCATTTCTCGTCAAGAGGCTTTTTTGGCAATTTGCTGTGTGTGCAGCAAATGCTGCTTTGGTGTGTACCCCCTAAATTTGATGCGTGCTTGCTGCTTGCTGCTTTGGTGCGCGGTCCACTAACTCGGCACGAGTATTCAAATTCAATATCTCTTTATCGTATGGCACACAAAGGAAGAACACATTGCTTTTCTCTCTCCTTCTTCCTTTTTGTTTCAGAACACTTTATATCTAATTTATATGATAACTACGCCATAATTTTGTTTTATCACACTACTGTCCATCCCAAGGTTGCCTGGAAGAAATCGCTTAAAGCGATAAGGCCGCCCATTGTACATTCAATGTACACATGCTTCCTAATTGTCTTTACTGTAACTCAAATGGTGTACAATAAAGTATCTATCTAACATATTACAAAATATGGTAGGCACATTTTCGAAGTATACATACAATTGCGGCCTTATCGCATAAGGCAATCTTTTCCAGGCAACCATGGGATGGAGTGAGTCAAAGAGATTAAAACACTACGTTTTGAGTCAGATTTAAAAAATGAAGGGGCAGTTTCCTAACAAGTTTTGTCTAATGTATTAATATTTCCAGAGATATTCTTAGTCGTTTCGTTTATGTTATTAAAAGACGATACAGTGGACGAAATGGTGGATGGGCACGAGCCGTCTACCGACATCGGCTTTATGAGCATTTTAACGATTCTGATTCTGATAGTGGAAATTATAGTGGGCATCAGTGTGGCTGGTACCAGCTACAATAGGCTTCGCCACATGATCGATTGTATAGCGCGACTAGAACAGGTACTTAAATTACCAGTAAATGTCTTAAGAATCAGTTAATGCACCCATACCTGCATATAGTCCGTACACATGAAAAGTAAAAAAAATGCTGCACACTTGCTGCTTGCTGCTTTGTTGCGCAGATTTTGAAGAGTGTCACTTTTTAATATTTTTTGTCACTAATATTACCCACACTTCGTCATGCTTTAAGTGTTCATGTGAAACAATTTTTGTTTTAAATATGTACATAACCGTTACAGCAATACTTACCGTCCCTTATTCATCATCATCATCATCATCAACCTAGCGTGTCTCCCGGTTGTCCCAGGGTCCGCTTTCCTTCTTAGTCTTTTCCACTTTGTACGGTCTTCGGCATCCTGTTTGGTTAGTCCGAATCGTTTACCGTCCCTTATTGAGAGTGACAAATCGTTTCGTAACAAGTCATGCGTTCGTATTAGCTGATTTATCTAAGTAACACATTTAAGTTAGTCTAGCTACCCGCCAGCGGGTCTAGAAAGGCCACATTGCATGATTCTGCTAAAAACTAGTAACCTTTTGAATTATTAGTAGATCTCAATTGATTCTTATAAAATTAGTAAAATGGTCACTCATATGAACAGAATCGCAAAAAATCATGAACAAAGCAGATTCTAATTTCGTATAAATACCGCCGCATAACAGAATAGTATTAATGTTATTATAATACGATTACAATTAATGCTAATATCAATCAAAAAAATTAGTTAGTCGCACTCAACACTGCAAATTATTTGCCGGACATATCAATTTTCATACGTCGCATTGCTGTTGACCTTGTAGTGATGTGGTTTTTCACGATACCATTTTTTTTGTCTCATGCGCATAGACTATTTAGTATTGTTATAGATTTTCTGGTTATTTCTGCAAACTGCATTTTAATTAGTTTATAATTTTTTTTATCATCAGTGCATTAATCCCGGTCACATTCCAGGCTTTCACTTAGGAATCCGGGGTCCGCTATTACTAGTCTAACTGCGACGTCTATAATATATATATATATATATATATATACATCCAGTAACTCATTTGGCGTCAGGTATGTGGTGCATCATTAGGACGTCCACCAGTTCTGCTTACATTTTTCATCATCTGTCGACGAATATTGCTTAGTTTTTTGATTTCCTACTCCAAAAGATACTTAATTTTCTTGCTTTTTTACTTGCGGCAATATTCATTTTGCAGTTAGGCCCAAACATTTTTGGACCCCATACAATAGTGAAGCTTTAGTGACCTCCGACGTATATCAATATTATTTATATATTGCGCGGATATTTTCACGTCCAAATCAGACGGTTGGGATTTAAAAGTGCGACGTTGCCAGCTTGTGAATCGTTTATTCATACTTACCTCTTTCTTTCACGGAGTCCCGCAAAATGAATTGTCTATTGTGAATAATATTTTTTTTATGATTTCTCGGTTGACCGCTGTCTTATTTGGGCTATTCTCATTTTTGTATTTATAGAAACAACGACTGATTCCACAGCTGTAGTACCTAACATCTTACTACTGTTGTGGAATCAGTCGTTCTTTCTCATCGTACGAAGAAACTTTAATATTAGCATGAGTTTACATACGGGTTAGTTAGTTAGTTTATCTGGGCTGTTCCGCACTTAGCCTTTTGATTGGGCCATTGTGCGTACCATCTTACCTCTCATTCCAACCAACCCAGATCCTCCCAAAAAGCCAGCAGCATTTTCAGGTTTCCACATGCTTCCCAGAGTGACGCTGGTGACTGGAGGAATTTCGCCCGTTGTGCGGCCACGCTCGTGCACTCTGTAAGCAAATGCCGTGGCATTTCTTCTGCCCCCATGCAGCTTCTGCATAGGGGGCTGTCCGTCACACCTATTGTAAACAGTTGCTTGTTTAGGGGACAGTGACCGGTCAAGAGGCCGGTGACCTTGCGGATTTGGCCCCTTTTTAGCCTAATGAGGTTTCGGCTAAACGTTTTTGATGCTACCGGAACTGCATTTTTTGTGCATCCTTCAGTGTTTGTCCATTCTGTCAGATGGGTTTCTTCTGTACTTTTTCGTAGCCAAGTTTTGACCTGTGCTTGAGGTATGGGTAGTATTGGTTCCGGTCCATATACTGTCGACCCTGATCCTCTCTTGGCCAATTCATCGGCTGCGTCGTTGCCGAGGGAGTTGCTGTGTCCCTTGATCCATTGCAGCGTAACCCCGTTTGTGTTTGCAATGGATTGGAGTGTGTTATGACATTCCAATATGAGGACAGAGGTTATGGTGTTACTTTGGAGAGCTTGGAGTACGAATGCACTGTCTGAGATGATCTTTACATCTAGATCTCTGACATCTCTGGCGGCAATCGTCTCTGCCGCTCTCGTTAAACCAATACATTCGGTTTGAAATATTATGCTTAGCTTGTCCAAGGTGGTTGTTATTTTGATATTTACGTCATTCGAGAAGACGCCTGCTCCGGCACCATGTGTGGTTTTGGAGCCGTCTGTGTATTTCCTAACTTCTTTGACGCCAGAGTTATCTCTTTTTTCTTCAGAAAGTTAGATATGATACTTCCTTTCGAAGACGTGGTGACATGGTATTCTGTCTATGGGAGCCTCGAGAAGTGGTATCTTCTTTAGGATTCCCTGTAGAATCTTTGAATGCTTTGTTCCAGTATTCTCTTTCCAAAGCCCATTATTTTTCAGTCTTAAGGCTGCTGCCTTGGCTTCCTCCTGTATGATTAGATGCAGCGGTCTCAGGTTTAGGAGGTGCTCTAGTGCGGCTGATGGGGTGGTTCTCATGCATCCAGTGTCGCTAGGCGTTGTAAACTCTGGAGCTTTTCTTTCACAGTGATCAGTTCTGTTCTGGGCCACCATACAACTGATCCATAGGTTAGGGAAGGTCTGATAATTGCCGTATACAGCCAAAGTGTTATCTTTGTGTTAAGACCCCAGTTCTTACCAACGAGTCTTCTGCATTGCCAGAAAGTTATACAGGCCTTTTTCATCTTAGCATTTATGTGGCTAGCCCAATTCAACTTATTGTCAAGAATGATGCCCAGATATTTAACTTGAGTTGTTAGAGCTAGTTTGGTGTTAAATAGTTTTAGTTGTTGTAGTTCTGGTAACTTTCTTTTGTTGGTGAAAAGGATAAGTTCTGTTTTTTCGGGTTTACTGATATTCGGTGTTCTTCGCACCATTCTTCCACAATCTGAAGGGCTGAGCGCATGATTTTGCATAGCACGTCCTCAGCCGTTCCGCTTATCAGTATTGCAAGATCATTCGCGTACCCGATGGTGGTGCATCCTCTCTCATTTAGTCTCTTTAGGAGGCTGTCTACTACTATATTCCATAAAAGTGGCGATAGGACGCCTCCTTGTGGGCACCCTTTGACTACCTTTGCTCTTGTGGTAGTGCTCACTATCTGGACCGCTCTTTTGCTTATTAGCTGAGTGATCCAGTCCCTTATAGTTGGTTCTACCCTACGCCTTCGCAAGGCTTCGTTAATGCTGCTGTGTACCGTTTTGTCGAAAGCCTCTTCTATGTCTATGAAAGTAACTAGTGTTGAGGCTTTATTTGTGATAGCCGATTCTATCTTATGCACTACCATGTGCAGTGCGGACTCTGTTGATCTACCTTTCCTGTACGCATGTTGCTGAGGATGTAGTGGGTTGTCTTTTAGTGTTACATACGGGTATTTCTAAGCTTAATTTGATTAGATTCAAAGAGTATTATTGACTAGATATTTCTGATAGATTATTCTCAGCCTGTAATCGCCCACTGCTGAGCGTATCTTTGACTATGTATCTAAGGTACGCCACTAGCTACTTAGTATCAACCAGCCCCGCAGGAGTGACCCGATCAAGCTGTGTTTGCCTTACTAAAAAACGCTATTTAAATGGTACTTACACCAAAAAATGGAATAATCCACATATTTCTTAATATTTTAAGAACCCGAAACTTTTCACTCTCCTTTCGCTATATTAGAAACAGTAACTTTTGCCCATGACCATCTACCGAGCGCTAACGCAGGTCTGTGTATTAAGATTGGACTTGGACGAAAATGCTTTCATATGTCCGGCTTACCCGCGGCCGTCCGCGGTTTGTCCGTTTGTTCTTGGTAGCAAATAAAATTATTTATGATTTGAAATAAAACTATTTTAACCGATTTAATCGCGTGTATTATTTCAAACTTTAACCCGACGTCTCGAGGCCTTTTCAAGTCCCATGGTCACGGGTTGAGTCTTACCCGTGACCATGGGACTTGAAAAGGCCTCGAGACGGGCTAGGTCTGTATGACGCTGTACGATTACGATTACGATATTTGACTTCCGTATATATGAATCTATAGCACTACTTTACAAAAATAATTGGACGTTGAATATGGGGCGGCATGAAAAGTTTTTACCGTCAACTGACGTCCGTATATAGCTTCAGAGCTACGCGACACATATACGGATGTCGGTTTGACGCATACTTCTCATATCGTACGATATTTGATGCCCGTATACATGAATTTATAGCACTATTTTAGAAAATTAATCGGACATCGAATATGGGGTGGCATGAATAGTAGGTATCTACCGTCAACTGGCGTCCGCATATAGCTTCAGGGCTACGCGATACATATACGGATGTCGGTTTGACGTATACTTTTCATACTGTACGATATTTGACGTCCGTGTACATGAATCTATGGCACTACTTTAGTAAAATAATCGGACGTCAAATATGAGGAGGCATGAATAGTAGGTATATACCGTCAACGGACGTCCGTATATAGCCTTAAAGCTACGAGACATATATATGGATGCCGGTTTGACGCATACGTCCGTATACATGAATCTAATATCACTTCTTCTTCCTTCTCCTATAAATGCATAAAGTCCCATTATTATTATACTGACATGTAATATTCTATATTATACATAAATGAGTATGAGTAGTATGAGTATGAGTATGAATTTATGACCCAACACCGTCTCAGGTAATTAATCATGAATAAAATTTTCTAACGTTTGCGCGACTGTTATACAAAAATAATTGGATGTTGATTATATTGTTTTGATTGCGGTAGGTGCGAGTTGGCAACGTCGCAATTGTGGACGCCAAATACGCGAATCCGTAGTCAGGAATTCCTCTAGATATACAGTGTGGATATACGCACTGCAGCAGCGCCTCACCTGCGCGGTGATTTCTTCGGGAAGTTTTCAATATTTTATTGCAACCATTTAAAGCGAATTTTGGCTTCCGTCGATTTTTGTACTACGGCTAGCTAGGATCAATAGGACTTAAGTGCCACCGGATAACAAAGTGGCGGTAGGTATATGGATATATATATATATATATATAATCAATTTTATGAACATCTTTTGAACCTTTTCACTACCCAACTCAGTAAGAGTTTTGTCTAAGTTTTGAATATTTTCACAAATTTTTAGATTAACAAACATATTGATCGCCTTTTTCTGCCAATAACAGTAAGTGAGAGAAAAACATGGTTCACGGTAATTTCTGTGATGATTCATGGATATGTTGGCACATTTATGGAATACGCATTGTACCTATATGATGTCAAAACTGCAAATGATACAGGTAAGTCACCTACACATATTAATAGATACTCATTATATAAACATAAACAGAGTTAATACAACCATATTTTTCTTGCAATATGTTCAATAAATCTTACAATAGGTAAGTTTTTTGGAGTGAAAACTTCTTAGGCGGCGTTGGATGGGTAAAAATTGTTAAACTCGCGAGTCAGGATCACTTGACCTTTGAACCGTAACCGGCGACTAACGTCATACATCATCAGCTATAGACTGTTTATTTTGTAAAATACGATAAGAAGCTCCGTAGCTTAACGGTGAGCGCTACGACTGTAAGTACTTATGGATTTAGATAGTACCGGGTTCGAACCTGGGCTTCTGACACTTTTTGCGATTATTTTTCTTTTTGTAATTTATTACTTTTGGGATTTTTTTTCTGTTTGTAATTTTTTAATTTCTTCTGACAGAAAATTAGTAGAAAATTAGTAATAGGTTCTATGATTGGCGCTATATAATAGGTATGGTATGGTTTGGTATGGTATGTTCTTTTTATCTTTTTCTCTGTATATAACGAAGAAACAAAGAAAGAAAAAGTTTTCACTTCTGCCGGCACTCCCGGAGTGCATCCCGTCTTTTTTTCACAAAACACTGTTTTTACTGGTTGGCGAAAGAAAATCTTGTACAAGTTGAAATTATCCAGTTAAAATTGTCTATTCTGTTTACTCTCTCTCTCTATTGCGGAAGGTTTGCCTTGACCTCATGATATGTGGCGACTAATTATTATTATAAAATTATTTATTATCAGCTTCTTATTATGAGAAATTGACAATTGTAATACTGTTGAACTTCTGTTGTTTATAGCTATTTAGTACCAGCAGCTTAGCTTGGTGACGTAGACATATTATTTCTTCGCGTCTCTTCGATCAATGAAGTCGATGAGATATGTGTTCATTACGTTTTGATTACGTGAGACCTTTTTTTAGTGATTTCATAGTTTGAAGATATATCTGGATTTTGGCGATGTCCGCCGTGTTAAGACTGCAGGGATAATAACTTCTATATATTTTTTCAGTGCCCTTCAAATGGATGGCAACGGCGGTTGTGTATGTCTTTCAGGTCTACCTGCAGTTGTTTACTATACAGTTCTTCTTGGTAACTATGCGATTGGTGTCAACTCAAGAACGGCTGAATAATTCTTTGAAAAGTCTACTGCAGGAAATACATAATAAGTGTTAGTGTCTCATTGTAAATGTTTTGGGCCCCATAAACGACTTGAAATGACTTGTCAATTTGACATTTCATTATCAATCACATTATCTTTATTCGTAGGAATAACTAGTCCCCTGCTTCGCTAGGACGCCCAGGCGACGTCGCCGGCCACGTGTCCAAGCAGTTAGTATTGAAATGTATGGTACCTCACTTTCTTGGCGACGGTTTAGCAAGGTCGACACGTTGGAAGCGTGGCCACAAACTACAGCCAACGTGGCTTATGGATACTCTGGCGCCTGGCGACGATGCCAGTGTTGCCACTATAATCTACATGACAAAGAAGTACACAAACAAGACGTAAACGAACTGACTGTCGGGACGCCATGGCCACTTGAATTGGCGACCTACGAATGCCAGAATTAGCCAGGCCTGGGCCGCTGGCGACATCGCCATGGCGTCCTAGTGAAGCAGGGCTTTAAGGTTGACTATGCTAGCTAAGACCAAATTTTGTTCAATTGATATAAGAGGCATACCAAACTTCTTTACTTGCTAACATTAATTTGAAGATTTAAAGGCTTCATTAATCATTACAAGTTAATTTTGAAAAGAAGTAAATATTTAAAATAAAAATATTGAAGAGACACTCGGGAGCGTTTCCCTTACACCCGGTATGTACAGTAATTTCCACCAAGTGCCATCGATCAAAAGTTTAAACATATTTTTTTATTAAGTATATAATTTAACTTTTACGTTCTCTATTACAGGTTTTAGAACAGATCCTGTTATATTAGAGCAGTTGGCCAACATCTATTGTTCACTATGCGATATAATAAGATACTTGAACGCAAGCAATGGAATTCCGCTATTTATGTTGTTTTTTCTTATTGTTGTGTACTTGGTATATACGCCGTATTTTTTGGTTTTTGTTTTATGTACGTTCAATTTTTATAAATGTAATAGGTACTTTGTCTTTGATAATGTTATGTAATACAGTTTTTTGAAATTGGAATAATGTTTCCATTTTAAGTATGTTCGATTTTGACAAATTGAAAACAGTATTCAAACTTGGAAATAAGTTTTCATTTCAATAGTGCTTATTTTTGTTAATAGTAATGTCAAATGTTGCATTATTTATTTTTGTAGATCGATTTAAATTCAAACTTCCAATTGAAAAAGCAATTTCTACGTTAATGTGGAATAGTGTTTGTGTTAGTATGCTGATTTTAGTGACTGAACCTTGTCACCGAGCTCATGATCAGGTAATCGCATAAATATAGGTTTTTTTTTAATTTAATACTCTTTGCCGTTTCATTAGTATTTTTTTAGACAAAAGTTCTGAGTGTATCATTTTCAGTATTACCTGTTATATAGCTATTTCTCGTAATGATGTTTATAATTTATAATTGCTTTTCACCAATTCCATCTCTGTTTAGTTGTTCCAGACCAAAGATTTGATCTCCCAGATGATACGTTATTCTCCCAAAAACGAGGTGGAGCTTAACTGCAGGCTCAAGATATTCAAAAGGCATATCTTGCTGAATCCAGTCAGCTTTTCTCTAATGCAGTTATTGAAGATTGACAGATACACTTTAGTTGCGGTGAGTTAGTGTCAATTCAGAACAGGCGGAAAATGTTTGAGAGCTTCTTAATGTTAATTAAATATCAACCTCATTCCATTTAGACAAGGCTGGAAATACTTAGTATGCAGTAGTATGATAAGACAGTTACGCGTTAAATTTAATTAGTTTGATATTATTTGATTACTACTTAAAATTGCTTGAAAATTTTTCCGCATGATTTAAAATGGGTCAACTGTCCTTTCAGAAAATAGCGCTATAGCCAGTATATTTGTTTCACTAATACTGTGCATTGCTTACGTGTATGATTCATCTTATATTGTTTTAGGTCTTCACTACTATAGTAACATACTTATCCGTCGTTATCAACCTATGAGGAGAGAATCAAAATTCATAAGGTCTACCAAGTTACGATCCCAATGAAAAGAAGACGAGTAACTCCCAGGATTTGTGTGAGGCAATAAGAGATAAATGTTACATATTAAGAAAATCAGGTGACATTGATTGCGACTTCATACATTGTTGCCACGTAGACCAAGCACATGAGGTGACTGGTTTTATTTGTGATCTCAAAGTGTCGGGCAACCCAAAAGGTTAGGTCAAAGCTGAAAAAAAAACAATAAGCCCATCGTTGTCCACTGCGTCGTTGTGCCAAGGTGCGCCATTTCATCCGATCTTCATAAAGAAAAAATATTACATTCTTTAACTTTAACTTCTGCCTTTATATCTTCTAGCTGCTGCTATACATATATGTGGAAAGATTCACGTGACAAAAAGACTGGACTTTATCTTGTACAAAGAATTAGCATTGCCATAATTCAACATGGAAATAAATGCAGCCAGCCTTTTGGGAACTTTAGTAAAAGTTTTCTATTTTTTTATTGTATTTTAGTAATATTATGATTCAATAGAAGATAGTAGATTTTGGTGCGTCTAGATTTTGCGGCAATTACCCGGTTACCGAGGTAACAAACGTCTAGCAATGGCGCCGGTAGAAGCCGGCTCGGTGTCGTGGATGAAGACATGCGTATCAATGGTCTCATAACCATACATGCCCATGACTGTGTCAGAAGTAAAAGTCGGAAAGCGGACCCCAGAATCCAAGGAGAAGGCCTCGGAAGCGACCAGGATTAATACAATGATGATAAAAGGCAGACTAGTTCAGCTTGCTGGCTTCTATAATGAACTTCAATTAATCATTATCAAATAAATACTCACTAGGTAATCCTAACCTAACGTTCTTCTGTGAGGTGATCATGATGGAAAGCAGTGCTTGATAATATGAAATCTTCTTTAATTATTCTAACTAGCTGACCCGGCAAATTTCGTACCGCCGCAGAATCGATAACAAAAAAAGTTGCAATTTCTTATATTTTGTCACCGTTTAAACCTTTCCTGGGCATCCACAAATATTTCAAGACTAAAATTAGCCAAATCGGTTCAGCCGTTCTCGAGTTTTAGCGAGACTAACAGAATTGCAATTCATTTTTATATATAAGAAGATAATAAATAAATCTATTTTCCTTTGTTTGTTAACCAATTTTCTTTTATTTCTATCCATCTATTTAAGTCTATCTAAGAATATAAGTCTAAAATTGTAATAGAATAATTCTTTTTTTTTTTGTTTATTAGCTATTGACGAGCTTTACTAATGAATACTGTATGAAATCAAATGCTTTCATTGCATCATGCATTCATCTTGATTTAGTATCTATAACAACTTACTTAGTGATATTACTATCTGACCTTGGCTTTGAAGAGAGCATATTTGAGGGGTATGAGTTGGAGTGTGGGGTGACGATTTAGCTCACATAGCTGTATAACTTAAACATTAAATGGCTGGTTGAGAAGCTTCGTAATATTGGGATCGGACGCTCTATAACTATAGTTTGAAATAGTATGTACGTGGACCTATAATTTATGCTGATAATATTGCTACGCCGGGCGCTTGGCCACTTCAATATATGGCCAAATTTCCATAGGAGTGAGCGAGACGGCACTATAAAAAGAGAATTTCTTCTAGAACAGTGACGTCAAGACCTGCTGTCTTGACGTCACTGTTCTAGAAGAAATCGAATGAATAGAACGAGACGTCAGGCTAGAAAGAGACACAAGACCCAATAGAATCTTCCAGAAAGTTTCTGTCTTTTTCAAAACGTTCCTGTCTTTTCTCGATCTTTCGCTACTTGGCCGCGCCCGATATAAAAGGCGAGCTAACAGCCTCCGCTCAAGTTAGTCTACGACTAGTATTCGAAGCGATCAAGGCGATAAAGTGTGCGAAGCGATACAGTGCGATTTATAATAGGGGTTAAAGTATGAAATTGCCGTTTCATTGTAATAGGTACTTCGAATTGACATAGAACCTTCATGGTTTGAGATTTTTGAGTGAAACTTTTTCCACATGGTACCTATGTAGTTCTTCATTTAAAAATGTGCAACATTCGATTATCGACTTTCAGTTGTTTTTTTTATTCAGCTTAGACAAGAAAGATGGATACTTCGAAAATTCGAGTGATTTTTGAATACGAGTTCCGACGCGGAACTAACGCGGCAGAAACAGCTCGCAATATCAATGTTGCGTTTGGAGAGGGGACTGCTAATGAACGCACCGTGCGATTTTGGTTTAAACGCTTTCGTGATGGAAACTTTGATTTGAAGAACGAACCACGAGGAAGGCCGTCCACACAGGTGAATAACAATGAATTGAAAGACATGGTGGAAGCCGATCCGAGCCAAACTACCCAGGAATTAGCTGCATGGTTTAACGTTACCTTACCAACAATATTGACTCATTTGCGTCAAATCAATAAAATAAAAAAATGTGAAAAATGGGTACCTCATGATTTGACTGATCTGCAGAAAGAAATGCGTGTTGAAACTTGTGTTGCCTTGTTGAATCGATACAGAAATGAAGGAATATTGGATCGAATTGTGACATGTGATGAAAAGTGGATTCTTTACGATAACCGTAAGCGAAAAATGCAATGGCTGACCCCAGGTGAAACGCCACAACAGTGTCCTAAAGCAAAGCTTACCAATAAAAAGGTAATGGTAACTGTTTGGTGGTCTCAGCATGGTGTTATTCACTATAGCTTTCTACGATCTGGTCAAGCAATAACGGCAGATGTCTACTGTGCCGAACTCCGAACAATGATAGCAAAACTAGCAGTGAAACAGCCCCGACTCATGAATCGATCTTCAACATTATTGCTCCATGATAACGCGAGACCTCATACAGCACGAGAAACCGTTTTAACTCTACAGGAACTGCAATTAGAAACTATCCGTCACCCTCCGTATTCGCCAGACCTTGCTCCAACAGACTACCATTTTTTTCGTGATTTGGACAATTTTCTATGTGATAAAAAGTTTTCTTCTCAGGAGGCAGTACAAAATGCTTTCACACAGTTTGTCGAATCTAGATCACCAGAGTTCTATCGCAAAGGCATAAATGACCTTCCTACTAGATGGCAGCAATGTATAGATAATAATGGTAATTATTTTGATTAAATAAATACGTTAAATTAAAAAAAAAAACGAATTTCAATTTGTCAGTACAAATCGGCAATTTCATACTTTAACCCCTAATACAAGTGACTGTGTATTGTGTAAGGAAGAGTTTTGAATTTCTACGCGCTTTGCTGTAATTTAAGTGCAGCTGAATAAAATCTGTTTTCAACGATTGTCCTCGCATTTTCTATTTAAACCGACCCCCACACTTGTGACAATTTAATGGTGTTGTACAATATGATAAGACTCGTTTCTTGTTTCAACCCTGAAATGAGACCTTGCAGTGCCCCAAAAGTGGGCATTGTTAATTCACCGCAAGGGAGTACCATGGATCTATAATGCGAGTGGATAGCTTCCAGCACTGCTTCTTAGCACTGGATTCCTTTAAATTTGTACGGATCTTGACAGGTATAATATATAATTGAGTTTGCTATTATAATCTTAAATTATAACTTCATCATTTTAAAACCTTAGGAACCTTTGGAAAACATTTGTGTTTCAAATGTTTTCCGAAGGTTCCAAACATATTAAAACGTAACCAAATCGGTTGAAACGTTCTTGTGTTTTAAGCATAAAACATCGATTTTCATTAGTTAGATTGACATATAAGTCACGCCATTTCTTAAACTTCAATATTTATTTTATTTTTATTAGGTCCTGACACTATTGACATCTGAAGGTCACAATATTATCTGTAATTCAGTTATGTAGTAGTTTCATCCATAGGAAATAGAGTACTTTGACATTTATGTAATCACTATGTACAAGACATATTTTATGTATTTACTAGGGTAGAAGATTTTTTTTTTCGATTTTTTCGATTTTCGAAAAAGTAAGTAAGGTGGGTATTGAAGATACTCTATAGGCTAGGATTTGAGTGTTAATATTTTTTTCCTGGATGTTCATCTCGAAAAGGAAGGTCATAGTGAACAAACAGATAAGATTTAAAAAAAATCATATTCTGTATCGTTAATATAACATAGTCCAAGTATTTTTTAAATATCTTCAATGTACAGACACGACTATTTTACAATTATATAATAGTATAGATAGATGAATATACTCACTAACAGCTATGACATAATTGTACTTACCGAGATTTGGTTGACACCAGAAATATTTGATAATTAATTTATTGATTCCCTCTACATAGTATATCGGTGCGACAACGATCGAATAGCTACTAATAAAAAAAGATGGCGGCGGAGCACTTGTTGCCGTGTTCAAAAGTCTGCGTTCAGTTAAAATTTTACCACCGTTAATCATTTATTCTAAGATGGAGTGTGTCCTTCTGCAAATACCTACTTCATCCAGAGCCAAACACATTATTATTAGTGCAGCCTATATACCACCTAGTACACCTGAATATGTTTATGTTCAACACTTTAATATGTTGCAACCTGTACTAGGGGTCACTCGCGTCGATAATTTTTACATGGTGGGAGATTATAACTTACCAGACATTTGTTGGTCACCTTGTAATAATGACACATCATTGGTGGGTCTTTTATCTACTTTAAGGCCGACTACGGTGGCATTAATAATGTGCTGACCGCTACAGACTGGAATAAAGAGATTCGGATGGATCAGTGCATTAATGAGTTGGTCAACACATTTTATAACATTATTTTTAATACAATAAAAACGCACGTACCTTTAGTTAATAGTAGTCTTCAAAGTTTCCGCATTGCTTCTCGCCTGCCTTAATACATATCCACAAAAATGAAAGGTCGGCGTGGACCAGATGCAAAAAAAAAAGGCGCTGAAATCATTACATGCTTCTAAAGGGCCAGGACCTGATGGGCTTCCGGTTATATTTTTCTAAAAGACGGCAGAATTTCTATGTATTCCTGTAAGAATGTTACCTACCGACCTATCGTTAAAACAAGGTGTCTTTCCTAATGAATGAAACCGTGCAAATCTAACACCCGTTCATAAATCGGGTCCTAAGCACAATGTTGAGAACTATAGCCCAATATCATTACCATTAGTTTTGTCGAACCTTTTTAAAATACTTGTACATAATAAAGACTATCCCGATTTCACGCTTCACAATGGTCTAATCCAACAACAACAGGGATTTGTCAAGAGAAGGTCCACCACCACAAATCTGGTTGCATTTGCGGATTATTTATTTAACAACACGGACGCTCGTATCCAAGTTGATGCTGTATATGTCGCCGCCAACTAGCTTAATCAGCCGTCCAATTAACTGCCTAGGCAGCTAACTAAACGGCACCATTCAATTAACGGCCTGTATGATAATCAGCCATCTCGTTTATTACATCATTTCATAACCTGTCTGGCTAATGCTTAGGCTAATCGTAAGATGAGGCACTGCTACGAAATAAGATAGAAAATTACATACATACATATACTCAGACCTATAAATCCCGAGGACCCCCTCGGGATTCTGTGAATACACCTCTGTCTACCCAGACAGAGGTGTATTCACAGAAAATTAGTGATAGGCTTATTGTGATAGCTGCGTAATCCGACTTGGTAAGATTAGGTTAGAAGGCTAATGCGGGAGCGGAGCGGAGCGTTGTTCCCGCATTAAGCCTTCGTGGTTATTTTTTTAATACCATACAGAAATAAGTCTATTTACTAACTATTTGATTAAATGGCAAGGCAAGTAGTTAAACGTCTTCAAGCTATTACCTAGCCGTTTAAATATTTGGCCGAACACCATTCAGGCCGTTAATTGAATGGCGCCGTTTAGTTAACTGCCAGGGCAGTTAATTGAATGGCTGATTAAGCTAGTTGGCGGCGACATATATACGGACTTTCGAAAAGCATTCGACAAAGTTGACCAACAGCTAGTACTGAATAAATTGCAACCAATGGCATACGTGGTGATCTTTTCTTCATATGTTTCCAAAAGAACGCAGAGGGTAGTAATAAATGGATTCCAGTCTCATCCTGTTTGCGTAAACTCTGGTGTGCCCCAGGGATAGATTCGGGGCCCCCTTCTATTCGTCCTATTCATTAATGACTGAAAATTCATTAATGAACTCTAAATCTAAATCTATGCGGATTATCTCAAAAATTTTAGACGGATTAAAAGTAACTTAGATTGTTTATTGCTTCAAACAGACTTGAATAGGTTCGATGTATACTGTGAAGCTAACAAACTGCAACTAAGAATTTCCAAATGCTGTTGTATAAGCTTTAGGAAAAACAGGAACATAATTAAACACACATACACGTTAAATGATACAATTCTCTTAAGGGTATTCTCATTAGTTCGTGATCTGGGTGTTCTTCTCGATGATAAATTACATCTTGATGAACATATTAGTAATATAGTGAATAACGCCTATAGGATGTGTGGTTTTAAAATGAAAAATGCTAAAGAATTTGTGCGCCTATAAACATATTTATATAAAACTTTAATTAGATCACAGTTAGGATATGCATTGCCTGTGTGGAATCATTACTATAAGCATTACTCTGACTATATGGAGAAAGTTCAAAGAATTTTTTTAAGAGCCATGCATACATGCTTCCCTAAGTTTGAAGCGCCTAACAATTTGGTACAAAGGTATAATTTACAATATCTGAAAAGTGGACATGTCTTGTTGGCGACAGTATTTCTATTCGATTTTATATGACCGTATTGATATTCGCAATAGATTAAGTTATGTGGTACTTAAAACATCTACACGCGCTAGAGGCGCGTGCACAAGTCACATTTGTTGTCTTTTTTTCTCGTACTAACGCAGGTTTGCGAGCGCCTCTGCGTCGGCTAGCAAGAAATTACAATCAGTATTTTCACCATATAGATATGGTTCTGTTTCTTCAGGCAAATGTAAAGAGCTTGGAATGGAGATGTTGAGTAATATAGATTTTTTAGTTCGTAATTTGTTTTACATATAAACTTCACACTGAGTAGGAACAACGCATGATAATCTTTAAAATATTTTATATTAAAATATTATATGGAAAATGTTGTAGGTCTCACAGAGATATTTTTTATCTTAATTTATGGTTTGTGATCGATTGTGAGGCTGTTCATTTTCCCAAATAAATTAATAATTATAAATAAATAAAGTCTTTATTTTTAATCACGACATCAATATATTGTAGAAGATAGGCTCCAATCTTTGTTCTCAACAACTGCTTTAACAACTAGTCTTGAATTTAATAAACATTTAGACACAATCTAAATAAAAACATGTTGGATTGTTAACATCGAAAGTGCTACCCATATTTTCTTCATCCTTTTCATGAACAGCATCTGCCAGTGACTGGGGGTAATCAAAACGCCTAGTGAAGTGGCTCTTCAGGTAATAAATTTGATTGTGACCATATTTCTTATATTAAATATTGATCATCACCGAGAAATACGTTATAGTAGTTGTCAAGACCTGAAACAGAAAAGAACAAATAGTTGAGTCTTCTTGAACATCACATTTGTTGGCCTAGCACACGACAGAAAGGCTTAACGTACTCTGCGAGGCCCAGGGATTCTCAAAAGGATTGACTCGGGCTCACTTAACTGTGCAATGTGTGCGCCTTAAGTATAGTATTATTATCTATTCTGTTGTATAATAACAACTTATTTCAAAATAACATGAGGGTAACGATATAAATCTAAGACAGGTTCACCAGAAGCCGTACCGCCACCTCTTAAAAGTAATATTATTTCAATCTTAGTTTCATATTGTGAATCGGACTCGTACCGTTCGTCCATCGATATTTGTGTACTTATATATCTTGTAAGACGAGTGTAAATTCTAACAAAATAAAGAAATAAATGAATCCACAACAGTAAGAGATGCTGTTTTACTCATTTTAATAATAAAACACTATTATCCAGAATACCCTGACGGATGCTGACGGTTCGAATCACACGATAGAAGTAAAGTAAGATCGAATTATTGTTAATGTAAGAGGTGGTGGTAAGGCCTCAGGTAATATTACTCACCGCAACTAAAACGTATCTGTCAAATTTCAACAGCTGCATCGGACAAAATCTCACTGTGTTTAGCTGGATATGTCTTTTGAACATCTTTAGCTCGTAATTGACTGCTGAGGCTTCTTGAGGAGTGTGACTGATGATCTGGTATACCAGGTCCTTGGTTAGGTGCAACTAGACAGATTTGAAAATAAATGTAATTAGGTATATGTCAACTAAAGAAAATCTCCAGGGAAGCAAGAAACTCGGCATAGAAGCTTTCTTCTTTTCCATCATCCTTGCGTTTAATCTTAATCGCATTCTAAGTTTTCACCGCGGAGTCTGGAGTCCGCTTGTTATTTTCTACGAAGGGACTGTCACCTGAACTCCACAAGCAATTAGCGATATCGAAGTATTTCAGTTGGACCAGTTCTTGGAATTTTAAGGCTGGCATTCACACAGAGATTTGCCCGCGGATTTGTCGCCAGCGTCAAGTTCGCGGACAATTCTCCGTGTGAATGTGTTGATTTTCAGTGCGGCTCGTGGCTCGCGGTGCGGCTCGAGGCTCGCCGTCTGAAGATAAATCTATACGTGTGTGTACGACTGCGGATTTGTCGGCGAACCTCGTCACTTGCCATCGCGCTCTCGTGCACGCACGTACATACTGCGTAAAATAATAAAAGGACTTAAACTTTCCCGTACCGACTGCCAAAGGTATTCGAATGGTAACCGGGACCGATGGCTTAACGTACTTTCCGAGGACGACCAGGGCAAATCAAATATATCTTGGACCTATTTAACGTTTCTTGGGAGTGTTGAGGATAGCACGTGATGCTATGGCGGTGGAGCAGCTTAAAGTCACCAAGCATAGATTTTTATAAAACAATCCGCGTGCGCCAGGCCCTCTTTTGTCTCGCGAATTAGGTCCAAGATATGTATTCCGAGGGGTACCCATTTTTCATGCATACACTCTTACACTGCATACATATTTGCATACATATCCAGACTAATATTATAAATGTGAAATTAACTCTGTCTGTCTATCTGTCTGTATGTTACGCTTTCACGCCTAAACCACTGAACCGATCTTGATGAAATTTGGTACAGAGGTGTATTAGAGCTTTAGAATGGACATACGCTACCTTTTATCATGAGAAAGGAGGTTTAAGGGGGGAAATAGATTAGAGAATAGATAAATTTGTCAATTTTGAAGATTTTCTGATCAAATTGGTATAGAGATGGGGTTAGAGCTTGGAATGCACATAGGCTAACTTTTATCGCGAAAAGAGGGGTAGAGGGGGGCATAGGGTTGTATGGGATGTAAGTTTGATAATTTTAAAGATATCCTGATCAAATTGGTATAGAGATGGAATAGAGCTTAGAAACGGACATATGCTACCTTTTACCGCAAAAAATAAGGTAGACGGGGGGGGGGGGGGGGGGTATTGGGGCTAGTTAGTCTGAAAGTTTGTCATTTTTAAAGATATTCTAATGAAAGATGGATACGAGCTTGGAAATGGACATAGGCTACCTTTTATCGCGAATAAGGGGGTAAAAAAAGGAGGGCGGATAGGGCTAGAGGATTAAAGTTTGTCATTTTACAATCGCGCAAAGGGGGCGAATAGGGAATAAACAGTAAGGATTTTTGTTGAAGATATATCCTCATAAAATTTGGAACAAAGGTGAATTATAGCTTCGGCACAGACATAGTCGAGTAACGAGCCAAATATAGAAGCGAGTAGAGATTGTTATTGGGGCGAGTGGATAGGCGTGTAGAGGTCAAATAGAAAGTCGAGTAGAGTCGACTACAGGGGCGAGTAGATATGCGACTAGAGAAGCCAGTGGAGAGGCAAGTATAGAATCAAATAGAGTGCAGTGGAGAGTCGAGTAGAGAGGCGAATAGTGAGACGAGTGAAGAGGCGAGTAGGACACGACGGTATATCCGTCCAATTGAGCAGTCCGACTGGGGAAGTACCTCCGCCCTACAGAATATCGCGGCCATAATAACCTCGTGTTGTGTTCCCGGCGGTGAGTAGGGTAGCCAGAGCTCTGGAGTCTCTGGAGAGTTTTTGTGCTGTCAGTGGGAAGACTTGTCTTCCACACTGACGGCACAGAAACTCTTCGTACACAGGGTCGGCAGCACGAGTGTGACTCCCCTGATGTTTCACACGTCCATAGAACACGGTAACCACTTTTCATCAGGTGGGCCGTGTGCTTGTTCGCCACCTCAGTGGTATAATAAAAAAAAGAGAGGCGAGTAGATAGGCGAGTGGAGAGAGTCAAGTCAGGGACTAGTAGGGAGGCGGTCAGAGAATCAAGTGGATGGGCGAGTCGAGAGGCCAATGGAAAGGCGAGTATAGAGGAGAGTACAGAGACGAGTAGCGAGGAGAGCAGAGAAGTCAGGAGAGAGTCGAGTGTAAATTCAAGTATAGAGGCGAGTAGAAAGTCGAATATAGAGGCGAGTAGAAAGTCGAGAACAGAGGCGAATTAATAGTCTAGGACAAAGTTGAGTAGAGAGGCGAATTTAATGCTCAGTAGCGTCGGCTCAACACTAAGCGACAACCGACATCCACGCGGGCGGAGCCGCGGGCAAACGCTAGTGCATAAATATTTGCACTGAGCGGGGATCGAACCCGCGCCGATCATGTCCTGTCTGAATGCCTGCTTTGAATTTATCCTGTTCTTTAAAGACTAGCTTTTGCCCGCGGCTCCGCCCGCGTGGATGTCGGTTACCGCTATAATATCGGTTATCGTTATAAATTGTAGCCTATGTGTTATTCTGATGTATAAGCTATATTATTGTGAAGTTTCATTAAAATCTACTCAGTAGCTTTCACATGAAAAGTACAAAAACTGGAACCAGTAGCAAACGAAATGACATTTTTGCGTTTTGAAAGCACCGTTACCATAGTAGGCAACCCGCAGCAATAAAAATATAGACGTACAGGGCTCGGCATAGTACACGAGCAACGCAACACAAGACTCGCGTGGTATTTGGGCGATGACGAATTCGTCCATGGATTTGTACGGCTCACGGCTCGGCTCGCGGTGCGTATAGTGCGTGAATGGTGGGCTTAACAGCGACTGTTAAGCACTCACTAGGTACTACCACGCCAAAAATCAAATATATTGATTTAGTAGCCAATGTGAAATAACCATGGATCTTAATATGTTGGGAGCTTACCTGGTCGTGAGCTCGGTGGCATGGCTCAACAGCCACGAGAAGCATAGAAAAACAAACGCTGGCCCATCCTACCGTACTTAACGCCTTGACCATTGGGAATTCGGCATGGTTTCGATCTGTTAGCACAAAATAAATCATTAAACTTTTCGACGGTTATGCTAGCTTCCAAATGGGTCTTATAGTGCATGTTAAATTACATTCTGTTTGGTTAGATACATCAGTGAGTTAAGTAAAAAGGGCAAAAAAGTAATTTAAATTACAAAACAGTTAAGCTGACTAGACAAGGAACAAAAAAATGTCTGTGTCTACTTTATTTGCTGTGGCTTGATAGCTGGCAAGCAGGCTAGGCACCAACATATCATTAGGTATACATATTTTTACGACGCACTGTCAAGCGACTTTCTCGCATATTTGGCGTTTCAGTGCCTCTTTCTTGTTTTTCAAAATCGGTTTAACTTTAGACTAAATTTTAGAATTGAGCGTACATAATACAGTAACCGCGAAATACGGTGTGGTCACCAAGTTCCGGACAGTAAACATAAGTAGCATCATTAGGGAAATCCCGTTGCTATCATTTAGCTGTCTCATAATATCGCACAGTGAACAGTAGATGTTTGTCAATTTGTTTATTGTTTCCGGGTCTGTTTTGTGCCCTGAAATAAAGAAAGGATATTAGCTAATTAGGTACCATAAGTAATTACTTATTAAACTCGAGTGCATATGAAACATAAATATATAAATAAAAAATATGAAAATATACCTTATAATAATATTACAAAAACTGCTATAAAATAAAATACTATGTTACCCATTTTTGTCATTAGTGATATCTGCCAATTAGTGATACGATTAATTTCATGAAATAGACTCTTTCTATTTCCTTTGTTAATCATTTCATGTTGTGGAATCGGTAATTCCGATGCTGTAAAATCAAATAAATAGGAATTTAACGACGCATTAGGGATGAAAATATTAATTTATTTTGAATTATTATAATAATAGTTTCTAGTTTGAAATTTCATTCATTAGTTATATTATAATGAAAGGCAGTTAAAAACAGACGCTTTATCAGAAACCAACAGACCCCTTTTTGCTAATATTTAACCACCGTCATGCTACTGACACTAATATTTTTTTTAATTTTAACAACGTAACTTGTATTTTTCAGTTTTTGTTCAAGTAAAAAAAAATATTTTGAACAAAGTATAAATATTTTTTTAACTTTTATGGCACGATCTTGTTAAGTATGTATGTAAGAAATGCTATATAAAATGAAAATTTCTACAACAATTATTTAAAACTTTTTTTTTCACTTTCAATTAAGACGGAAGTTCGAGAAAATGTTGTTAGTTAACAATTGTTTAACTTGTTGAAAAATTAACTTTAAGTAAAATTGCCAACGAGAATAAATTATTTATAGTGTTCAGAACACACCATATTTTATTCAAATTTAAACAATTTTTTTTTTATATAGGACACGTCAATTTGACTTTACCTTGCCTGATGGTAATGCCATTATGCACACGTGCCATGTTAACAATGGTGGCGCTCAGCTTGACGGCCTCATCAGATGCTTTTTCACGCCCCGCTTAAAGGACCCGGGACTGTAGGAAGAGGGAAACACGTGAGCTGGCAAGGAATTCCAAGTCTTAATTGTGCGACAAAGGAAAGAGTCACCGAACCGCTTGGTTCTTGAAGGAATGTTCTGCACCGTATGCGGGTGACATCTAAGTCCTACATGTGTCGTCCTGTATAGGAAAGGAGAGGGTGGGACTAATTGGAATAGCTCTTCAGAACATTCACTATGGTAGAGACGGTAAAATACTGCCAAGGAAGCAACATCTCTACGCAACTGCAAAGGCTCGAGGGTACTCGTGACCTCAGGATTTCCGATAATGCGGACCGCACGTCGCTGCAACCTGTCGAGAGCATCTAATAAGTACTTTGCGGATCCATCCCAGAGATGCGAGCAGTATTCCACGCAGGAACGAATTTGTGTCTTGTATAGAAGACACCGTTGCTCCGGCGTGAAAAACCGTCTCACTCTGTTCAGGACTCCGAGTTTACGCGAGTCTGTTTTGATGATACTCTCGATGTAGTTTTTGTTATTTAGTTTACAGCGAACATCCATACCGAGGATATTGAGGTTATCCTGCAGTGGCAGTGACGTGCTCTGAAGAGTGGGAAGGGGAAGGGGAAGGTCGCTATTGACGCCGCGCGTGCCATCTAAAATAGTCACGCGCTGACCTATTTTCAGCGTAAAATTAAAATTATAAATAATGAAGATAGAGTTCCGGGATTCAAGACTTTTTTATTGACAATTTCCTCCTTTTTCTGAATCACACTCGCGCTGCCGACCCTGAAGAAACCTTCTAATGCCTTAAATAATGGGAGTAGCATTCCCATTATTTAGGGCATTAGAAGGTTTCTTCAGGGTCGGCAGCGCGATTGTGACGCCCCTGGTTTTGCACACGTCCATAGGCTACGGTAACCACTATCTATCAGGTGGGCCGTGTGCTTGTCTGTCACCTAAGTGGTATGAAAAAAACATTGATCATTCAATTGTACAATACCGGCCGGCCAAGAAAATGCCACTTGTCTGGGGGTCAGTGAATTTAAAAGGATTGAAAACTTACTATACATTTCTTGAAGTAGACTCTTCAAATAACTGTTCAGCCGTTTTTGAGTCGATACCAGTCGTAAAGTGATCACGAGGAATTGTATTGGATACAGCAGTAGGATAACTATATGGATATAGAGGGCTGCAAGGGCATATGATGAGAAAGGCACTAAAAGAACAAGATCAACATCAAAGTCAATTATCATATTCTGTATAGAACTTTAAAACAACACCTACAAAAGGTCAAAATTTAAAGTCTAGTTTAGCAAATGGACCACCGTGATACCCGCGCCCCGTTCGTAATGCTACCCCAGCAAGAAACTCAACTGGCTTCTTTTTTGTTGATTTATTTAGAAACATTTACAAAGGCTGGATCCATTAAATTTGCTTGAGTAGTATAGTTGAGTTTTTTACATACCTATGTTAAATGGATCCGTACTTACCTGTATCATTGGCAACTATCACATCGTATAAGTATATAACATATTCTAATAATGAGCCGAAACATCCATGAATTATCACCAAAATCACTAATATCCATATTTTAGTTTCATCAGTTGGCAAAAGTCGAAAAATGCGATCGAATTCGTTATTGATCTGAAAAAAATCAAAGTGTTCGTCTAAAATTGAGGACCAATTAGATATTATTATTTGATTGTTAACAATACACTAGCTAGATGATTTATGTCTGCCAATATCCCGAGACACTTTTAAACTTAACTGGATCTGTTCAATTAGAAGGGCGGCACACCAAAGTTGCATTTGCTGCACACATAGAAAATTTCCAAGAAAACTACTTCTTGACAAGATATGTCAAGATGCATTGCCGCCGTGTCCTACCTCCTTACGTAATCCAGGTGTCCAAAGTAACCACAGTTTACGATAGGTAGAGCTTCAAAAGAAAGAAGGTAAGTACCTGATCCAATTGCGTGATGGAATAGATCATATGCCGGAATCTGTTGTAGCCAGTGTAGACTACTGTGATGCCTAATAGATACTGCGACAACGGTACAAGTATTTTCACAACTCGCATAAATCCAGTATTGTTACTGATCTCATAACCATCTCTTGTTTTTTCGTCAGTTTTGAAGTAATAAAAGGCTGTTATGATATCTGGAAGCATAAAGATACTGATTGTTTAGAATATGAAAAGTAGACCATTATAAGCTGTTGAGTATGTGAAAATGTAAGATAAAGATCAAAAGATCCGCCAAAAAGTTACAGATACGGATCTTTTTTTCACTCGTTACGAGTATGCAAAACAGCACTAACATAAATACCTTAAACTATATAGAAACTCTATAGATACAGTAAAGGGCACTAAAACGCAGCGTTGAAAAGATCTACTACTTTATACTTGACATATACATTCGTTCCACAACATACACACATTGACAGTTCAAAGAACGATATTGACATTAGCTTACTCACACATAACGCGTATTTCAAGCCTGCAATGCTGTGCCTATACAGTACATGGTTAAGATAAATAAATTATATTAATAATTACCCGTTAACATGGCGTTAATTTGAAGTCACTTACCTAAAGTTATGATCACAAAAAAGTCATAAACGGAACAAAATCTAGATAAGTGTATGCGCCAACATCCACGCACTCTTTCAAACTTAATAGGCGCTAAGCCAGCAATTCGGGAAATACGCAAAATGAAGCTCAGGACTCCAGATACCGTGCATTCGGGTTCAAGAGGTGTTTCAAGATCCATGTTCAATCCAAATGCCTGTAAACAAAGTAGGTTAAACATTACAAAGTCACAAAAACACTCATATACATAACGGCGCGAGACATTATTTAATACTGAAAATCAGTTCATTTTGAGAGTTTTAATTTGTTTTGTTATTCTTAACGAATTAATCGATTAAGAGCGGGTAACCCCGAATGGAGTTGCGTGAGCCATGACGGGCGAACGTGGTGTCACTGGTTTTGTTTCGGTGGTTGACAGACGTTGCACGTAATGGTCTTTTGCACAACCATTGGCTCTAAATCGTTAATAATTTCTGCAAATCCTTATTTGTTTGAGTACGTTAAGCGTTTGTATAATTAAAATAGTGATAGCCAACGAGCCAGTGTATTCATTTTAACGTTTTCTTGAAATTTGCCGCTCACTATGAATTCCCTTGCTGTTGAGGTCACGAATCACCAGTCAGATGCAACAGCCCGGCTTCCCGACTTCCCGTCATATAGATTATTCAGTCACTTCCTTCTTTGCCATATCTGCTTTCACGCCATCAATACATCTTTTCTTGGGTCTACCTCGGCTCCTAGAGTCCTCTGGTTCCATACTTGAAACCTCTTTTACAACATTACTGTCACCCCTCCTCATAACATGTCCATACCACGATAGTCGCTTGCTTCTCAGTTTTTCATTCACTTCTAGCACTTCCAAACTTCCTCTTGTATTCTTTCCTTATTCTGTCTATTCTCGTCCATCTATCTTAACATTCATTCACAACATTATTAACAACTAGCTGTTGCCCGCGGATCCGCCCGCGTGGATGCCGGTTAGCGCTTAGTGTTGAGCCAACGCTATTTTTTCTCAAATAAAAGTAGCCTATATAAGTCCTGTCAAAATCGGTTACGCCGTTGCAGAGATTAGCAGGAACAAACAGACAGACAGACAAGCAAACATGGTTAAAAATGTTATTTTAGTGTATGTACCGTTTTATATCCATATGCATGTAGTGAAAAACGGTTCTTTTAATATAACAAACAGACACTCCAATTTTATTTATATGTATAGAGTATAGATGTATAGATGAAACAAAAGCGATAAATTGATATTTTACTTGTGCAGGGGAAAGATGTTAAAGACACATAAAATACCTTCGTCACATGTAGGTACCGTTGCCTTCTGGCTAAGACGAATACCTGATGAACCTACTACCTTCCTTTTCAAAATAAACATCTAGGAATAAAATATTATAATTCAAAACCTAGCTTCATAAAGTAGCATCTCTAAAGCCTCTCAATAAAGAACTTCATCGAACATCATAATTTGGTACATTAAGACTTCTTCTCTAGTAAATATATAAAATATGTATTGTAATGATTACATAAATGTCAAAGTGCTCTATTATATAACTTGAATTACAGATGATATTGTGACCTTCAGATGTCAATAATGTCGGGACTTAATAAAAACAAAATAAATATTGAAGTTTATGAATTGTCGTGACTTATATGTCAATCTACTTAATCAAAATGGATGTTTTATGCTCAAAACTCAAAGACGTCACAGCCGATTTGGTTATGTTTTTCATGACTTTCAAAAGTTTTCCACAGGTTCCAAAGGCTTCAAAATGATGAAGTTATAATTTAAGATTATAATAGCAAACTCAATTACATATTTAAATATTTGGGTCATTGGGTCACTGGTGATCTAAATGACAATTTAGACATTGAAAGAGAAGGCTGTCCGATGCAATATGTTGATCCGTAGATTTGCACGGTGTACCAATGACGTCAAAGTTACCTTATTTAGGGCTTATTGTCAGACTTTTTATACGTGTAGTCTGTGGGTCACATATTCGCAGAGGGCATACAACGCCCTGCGTGTACAGTACAACAATGCATTCAGGATGCTGGTTGGGCTGCCACGCTTTTGTAGCGCTTCGGGGATGTTCACGGAGGCGAGGGTCGATGGCATCCATGCCATCATCCGGAAACGAAGTGCTTCCCTCTTGCGGAGAGTACGGGGCAGCTCACACAGCATCTTGAGCGTATTGTCCGATAGGTGGGACTGTCCGATGCTGGGGCGCTGGGTACGATTGCATGTAATGTAGGTAGACAGTGTCCTAGTTTTGTGGCGGTCTCAAACTATCAAATTAAAATTAGCTAAATTTGTTAGTAACACTACTATTAAGATTATTATGACTAACACATTATGGATCCTGGTCCGAAATAAATGATTTTATTGTTATTATTATCTCTTTATTCATTTAAAACTACTTATAAATTACATTTTTAAATACATATCGAAAGAAAAACATCTATTTAAAAATATAAAAAATAGAAGGCCACCGATCGCTATCGGGCCCAAGCTACCGGCGGACGGAGTCACATAGAGAGAAACCTCCGGACTATACGTGCCGTGTCGAGGATGACCGCCTTCTGCATCTGACCCTTGACCCAACCATCTAGCGAGAGCCTCTTGAGGTGTTGGTCGAGGCTTTTCGCTATCAGCCCGTTCGCCGAAATGACTATCGGGACAATGATCGTTGAATCAACATCCCACATGGCGGTTACTTCGTGAGCCAAGTCAAGGTACTTGCTGATTTTGTCCTTCTCAGCCTTCACGAGGTTCTCGTCATGCGGAATGGTGATGTCAACTATCATTGCCCGGCGCTGGGGCCGGTCGATCACCACGATATCAGGCTTATTGCAAGCAATAGTCCTGTCAGTGATAATAGAGCGGTCCCAGTAGAGCAATGCATGACTATTTTCAAGAACCGACACCGGTGTGTACCGATAGTACGGCACCTCAGACTCAACATGGCCATATCGAAGAGCAAGTTGCTGGTGGATGATCCTGGCCACTAGGTTATGCCTGTGCAAGTACTCGCCATTGGCCAGATGAGAACAACCGGAAATAATATGCCTGAGTGACTCTCCGGGACGGCGGCATGCCCGACAGATGTCAACCGTACCGTCCTTCAGGATATATTTCCGATAGTTATTCGTCATCATGACCTCGTCAGCAATTGCACAGGCAAACCCTTCAGTTTCCCCAAAGAGGTCCCCGAAGCGTAGCCAGTTGACAGAGGCCAGGAGGTCCACATCGGGCCCTGTTAAGGCTCGATAGAATCTCCCGTGCAGCTCCTTGCCCTCCCATACGGCCTTGCGGTCCGTGACGCTCAGTACCGTCGGTCTGCGCCAGTTCTCATTCGCCAAGGAGAGCGGAGTAAGACCCTTGTCTACTGCCACCACATCACGATGCATCCCGCACTCGTTGCTCCGGAAATAATCCCTGAGTCTGCACACCTCACGGTTGTGGAGGTTCTTGGCATTTAAAAAGCCTCGACCCCCCACCTCCTTGGGATGTACGCTGAGTGTCCATACCTACTTGCAAACACAGCGTACATGGTGTGAGTGCAATAATAATCGAATGTACAAATGTAACTTCTTCTGGCAGTCGAGAAAACACGTGATCGGCGTAATAAGATTTGCCACGTATTATAAGCTGTTTGGATGGCGTTTGTGACACTTTAACGTCACGTGTCACAAACGTAATTTTACGTCAGCTGGGTAGGTCAATCAATGGTCGATGTCGATCATAGACCATAGATCATTGTTATTTTTTGTTTTATTTCTGCTTTGATTTAAGTTATTATCTGTGCCATTAGTGTTTTAAGTATAACAATTTTATTGTAATGTGCGTTGTGTTGCAAATAAACGCGTTTTCTTTCTTCTTTCTGTCATGTACAGTCTCATCACAGATGAGCGCGGGTGTAGCATACGATGAGTGGTAAGCAGTTGACGGACCTTTCTATCCAGGGCGTCCAGCTCAGTCTGAGTCCATCTCAGTATGCCAAAGGAGTAAGTCAGTAGAGGCATCACCCAACCGTTGAAGGCTCGCACCTTGTTGCCGCCCGACAAAAGACTGTTGAGTACTTTCGTGAAGCGGCAGAAGAAGCGTTCCTTCACCGATCTCTTGATATCCAGTACTGAGATACCCAAAGACTCTGACATACCGAGATACTTGTACATTTCGGCTTCAGAAAGAGATCTGAGAGTCATAGTCTCAGAAAGTTGCAAATTCGTAGAATTCACTACTTTCCCCCGCTGCACATGTAAGACCGCACACTTATCCACACCGAATTCCATCCCAATGGCGTTGCTAAAAACCTGCGTGATTTTCAGCAGCTCCACCAGGTCAGGTAGTTTCGGTGTGAAAAGTTTGAGGTCATCCATGTACAGCAGATGACTAATAACCTCACCCTCTCTCCGAAGCCGGTAGCCTAGACCTGAATCTCTCAGCAAAGTGCTGAGAGGATTCAGTGCTAGGCAAAACCAAAGCGGGCTCAGACAGTCACCCTGGAAGATGCCCCGCTCAATCCTTATGGAGTCCTGGGGGTCAGAGGAGATCTCCCCGCCGCCCGGTTGACGAAGAACTGTGGTCCACTGCCCCATACACGCACTGAGGAAGGATCTCAGAACTGCATCGATTTTATACAACTCTAAGATCCTCCTCAGCCATGAGTGAGGCACCGAATCATAGGCCTTCTTGTAGTCAATCCAGGCCGCGGACAAAGCCCCGCGGTTCCGCCGGACTTGTTTGCTAATAGTCATGTCTATGAGGAGGAGCTCCTTAGTACCGCGGGACCCAACCCTACACCCATTCTGAGCGGGGGCCAAAATATTATTCACAATAATGTGTGTGTTAATTTTGATGGTCAGAATGGATGTAAGGAGCTTGTACATAGTGGGCAAGCACGTGATGGGTCTATAGTTTTTAGGTTCAACGGTACTACCGGTCTTATGGAGCAAGTAGGTGATCCCGGTGGTCATAAACCGGGGGAGGGAGCCAACTTCGAGGACTTGTTGGAACTGCGTCGCTAAGCGGTCATGGAAGCACCGAATCTATTTTATCCAGAAGTTGTGCAACCCGTCCGGCCCAGGACTTTTCCAGTTCGGGGCCGTACGAATCGCACAACTCACGTCTTCTGGGTCTATAGTAATAGATCCCATGGGTTCGATACTCTCACATTCACGCTCAACAACGCACATCCAATTGCCCTCCGTGTGTTCGACGGGCGCTGACCAGATACCACGCCAGAAATTAATCATGGCATTGGCTTCTGGCAGCCCCTCATCGACCACACACTGGTCGGTTCCATCCCACTTCCGGTACACCTTCCTTTGGTCGCTTTGGAAAAGGCGATTCTGCCAGTACCGATCCACGCGCTCTCTGTAGCGGCGAATACGGGCTGCCCATGCATAGACTTTCTGCTTCAGGTAGTCAATGCGCTCCGTGACGTTAGCTACAAAATCCGAGCGCCGAATACCGGTCCCGGCGAATGCTTGAGTCACGAAACGCATGACACGGCGGCGGTTATTCCCTCGGCTGAAGCAGACCAGCTTCGCAATGAGAGTCCTGAATGTGCTGATACGCCGCTCGATTCGTACCTGCCAAGCGGGTGCAACCTCGGCGGGCCGCGGCGCTCGGTCAGTATCTGGGAACTTGACACGAGTGACGCGGCACACCGCGATTGCTCCACAGTACATGATCGAGTGGGTATCAGACAAGTCTTTACTAGCCCGCATGTACGGGAGTAGTAAATCATTCAGGGCTCCCATCAGTGCCAGATTTCGCCTATGAGTGGGCAGACGCGGTAGACGCGGCCTAGATTCAGGCGCGGACCTATACTGGCGAATGGCATTCTCCAAAGCCCTCCCCAATTGCTCACTTACCTGGGTGCTAACAGTCGTACTCACACAATCTCCATCATCGACCACGGGCTCCACCGAGGTCGCTGGTGCCACCTCTGACAGCGGAGCTGACGACGCGGCGGGTGGGTCCCGTATCAAGGAAGGAGTCACGCGAGTAGGTTGTGCCTCCAGGCGGAGCCGATCAAGCACAGATTGATCCAATAGGTTACACCGTTGGATAGCCCGCACTTGATCCGACAATGGTTGGGCGGACACTGTGATGGTTGGATCGAGGACCTGAAACAATGCAAGCATCCTGTCACGATACGCCTTACGGATGGTTTCTCCCTCTGTAGCCCCATAGTAGGTGCGCATGCAATTCTCATTCATAATATGAGTCCATCGCATGCGGCGCACTACACCACCGGCAGCGGGGGCCCTATTCGAGGCCGGTGGGCCTCGGGACCCCAAGCAGGTCGGTGGCCGGCCTCTCCCTCGCCGGCGCGCAGGTGTTGGTGACGTCGGTGGGGAGAAATACTCGTCACTCGAGCTGCTGTTGCTCGACGCCCCAGGAATTCCACTTGTGGTTGGCTGTGGGGCGGAGCTGAGTGACGAGTCCGGAGATCTTGGGCGTGCGTTTCTTGTTGGGGATCGTGTTATCATCTTCGTGTCCTTTTATTTTTCATATTTTGTTGAATGATGACTGACATTAGCTGTCATGTGAATTTTATATTTAGTGGCTCTGTTTCCATTATATTTTACAAATATTGCACATATTTTTGCATTGAAATTTATTAAATTTATTTAATTTTGTGTTTTGGTGATCTCTAAAAGCTATTGTATATTTATATTATAAATTTTCTTTAGGGCACAAAAATGTCGACCATTCAATCCCAGTGTAGCCAGGTTTTTTTTATTATTATTTTTATTATATTATACCTGTCAAGATCCGTACAAATTTAAAAAAATCCAGTGCTACGAAAAATGGTCGAAGATTGGAAGCTATCCACTCGCATTATACTCGTAGAACCATGGTACTCCCTTGCGGTGAAACAACAATGCCCACTTTTGGGGCACTGCAAGATCTCATTTCAGGGCTGAGCAAGAAACGAGTCTTATCATGTCATATAATACAACATCATAACATTATCAGCATAAATTATAGGTCCACGTGCATACTATTTAAAACCATAATTATAGAGCGTCCGATCCTAATATTACGAAGCTTCTCGACCAGCCATTGAATGTGAACATTTACTTGATAATGACTTATTGAAGATGATTATAGAAGCATAGTTGAGCTAGTCTACTTTTTGATCATCATTGCATAAATCCCGGTCGCTTCCGAGCCTTCTCCTTGGAGTCTGGGGTCCGCATTCCGGTTTTTATTTCTGGCACGGTCTTGGGCATCCATGGTAGTTAGACCATTGACACGCATGTCATCCTCCACGACACCGAAGCCGGCACTTCTTGGGTCTATACCCCCTACCGGCGTCTAGAGTTTCCGACCTGCTTCTCTTCTATTTAATCATAATATTACTAAAATACAATTAAAAAATTGAAAACTATTACGAAAGTACCCAAAAGGCTGGCAGCATTTTCATGTTGAATTATGGCAATGCCAATTCTTCTTTTGGCCCTATTTCTTGTATTGATCATCAACGAGAATTAGGTTATAGTAGTTGTTAAGACCTGAAACAGCAAAGAACAAATAGTCGGGTCTTTTTAAACATCACATTTGTTGGCCTAGCACAGGACAGACAGGCTTAACGTACTCTGCGAGGCTCAGGGATACTCAAAACGACTGACTCGTGCACACTTAACTTCGAAAAGCGTGAATATTTAAATATTGCCTCGTTGAAAAAAGGGTGTATGTCTTCTAGGCTAACTGTACTTGTATGTACCTATAAAGACAATAAGGGAATCAAAACAGTCTTAAGATAGATATATAGATAAATAATTCCTTATTGTAGGTACACCAATTGATTTACATCAGAACTAGTAAGTTACATGTATACAATTTAATGTAGAATGGACCTTATCGATGGAAGCGATTTCTTCCAGACAACCTTAGGATGAAGAGTTTTGTGAAAGGTGATAAAAACAAAAGCGATGGTGTAATTTTCTTTTAGTTTTGTTTAATTATTCTGTGGCTTGCGTGAATGTTACTGCACTTGTTCGCTGTTCTTGAAATATTTCTTGTATATGGATTCCTTTGTGCAGTATTTAAATGAAATAAGAAATAGACTTCAAGAACTCATATTTCTATTGAAGTTATTGTCTAGCGTTGCCAACTGGCTGCAGTTGATCGAGCAGAAATACTGTCTACAAATGATTGGCATACTTACTGGACCTGGGTGTGCTGGCGTAATGTCTCATTGTTTTGTTGTTGTTATGTATAAATGTCTAATTTAGTATTATATTACCAAAATTGTGGTGGGACCCACACTAAACTAAATATACTATATATGATTATACTCACTAAAAGCTATGACATAATTGTACTTTACCGAGACATGGTTGACACCAGAAATATTTGATAATGAATTTATTGATTTCTTCTACATAGTATACAGGGTGTATTTTTGAAACGTGGCAGTAAGGGCAAGTACCTTAACCGTTGCAGTTACAGCAAAACGTTCTTAAAAGACCTTCCCTAACTTTTTGGGACATTTTGAACTGCATTCACAGATTTTGTAAAAAACTTACAGTTAGCAAAAAAAATGCAAAAAGTTCAATTTTTTTTTTTATGCCAATCGATTCTATTTCATGTGGGGATCAAAAAACTCTATGGGACCATTTTAGCTTTCAGTACTATAAAAGACAGAAATCGCCAAAGACCTTTCCCATACATTTCGTACGGAAATATGATAAATCAACTCGAAACTCATAGGTCAGGTAAAATTTTGAACTTTTTTAAATGAAAAAAAATCATTTAAACATTTAAGAAATTGGTTTATGAAATAAATTGCTCAAAATGATTTCCATTTTCACGAATACATAAGTCTATCCTTTTTTGCACTGAACGAATGGCGGCTAATAATGTTCTGGGATGAATATTACGTAAAATGGTCATTAATGCATCCTTGAGCTCTTGAACACTGGCGTACGTCGTCTTATACACCTCGTTTTTCACGAAGCCCCATAAAAAAAAATCAAGTGGTGTTAGATCGGGGCTACGAGGTGGCCACTGTGTTGGACCATGTGTACCTATCCACTGTGTACCGAATAGGCGGCTCAAATTGGAACGTGAAAGGTGACTGTTATGTGGCGGAGCACCATCTTGTTGAAAATGAACTTTTCGCAATTCCGACAGGGGCCATTCGTCCATCTCGTTTTCAAGATGGTGTAAAATGACTTCATTATACATGGCAGAATTCAGTTTCCCTTCATAAAATTCCACCATTATGACTCGATTGGACATTATACCACACCAACAGTTGAATGAGAAGCGAACCTGATTATGACTTGCCGTAACTCTTAGTGGATTTTCTTTGGACCAATAGTGGTGATTTTTTCTGTTGTACATACCGTTATTGGAAAAATTCGTTTCGTCTGACCACAGTATGTAATTTAAAAATTCATGATCTCTGCTTATTTTTCCTCTTAGTCATCTGCAAAAAGTAAGCCTTCGAACATCATCACCCGGATGTAACACTTGAACTATGCGCCCATATCGATAGCACTTGTAGCCGTATTTCTTCCATATCTTTATCACAAGGGAGTGGGATACACCTACTTCAAGGGCGACTTGCCTGGACGATACCTCTGGATATGCTTCGACATAAGTTAGCACCGCAATCTCCGTGTCCATGTCCACACGAGGCTGCGGCTTTCTTTTGAAAGAACCCTGCAATTCCAGGTTTTTCAAAAGATTTGTAATAACCTTTCTTGTTGGCACATGCCGCAACGGATACTTATTGCGGTACCACACTAATGCAGCTCCCGCATTTCGATTATTGACAAAATACGCTTCTAATAAGTCAATTTTTTCACGATTAGAAGACATTTTAGCGAAAATCCTTAATTAATAACTCATACGAAGTTTCTCAGCTGAAACTAAGAATAACACACAGATTTTCGAATCAAATTCGAAATTTGAGGGTAAAAATTCTTTTTATTTACTTTACAGTCAATTCTACCCACTTCCTGGCCATAACAAAAAGTTAGACCATCGTAGAAATTTGTTTCTGTTGCCGAAATGTATGGGAAACGTTTTTGGCGATTTCTGTCTTTCCTAGTACTGAAAGCTAAAATGGTATCATAGAGTTTTTTGATCCCCACAAGAAATAGAATAGATTGGCATAAAAAAAAAATTGAACTTTTTGCATTTTTTTTGCTAACTGTAAGTTTTTTACAAAATCTGTGAATGCAGTTCAAAATGTCCCAAAAAGTTAGGGAAGGTCTTTTAAGAACGTTTTGCTGTAACTGCAACGGTTAAGGTACTTGCCCTTACTGCCCCGTTTCAAAAATACACCCTGTATATGTGCAACTGCGATCGAATAGCTACTAATAAAAAAGATGGCGGCGGTGTTCTCGTTGCCGTGTTCACAGGTTTGCGTTCAGTTAGAATTTTACCACCGTTAACCATTATTTCTAAGATGGAGTGTGTCCTTCTGCAAATATCTAGTTCATCCAGAGCCAAACACATTATTATTAATGCAGCCTATTTACCACCTAGTACACCTGAATATGTTTATGTTCAACACTTTAATATGTTGCAACCTCTACTAGGGGACACTCACGTTGAAAATGTCTACATGGTGGTTGATTATAACTTACCTGATATTTGTTAATAATATGCTGAGCGCTATAGATGGAATAAAGAGATTTGGATGGATCACCAACGCACGTACCTTTAGTTAATAGGTCTTCAAAGTTTCCTCATTGGTTCTCGCCTGCCCTAATATATATCCACAAAAATAAAACGTCGGCGTGGACCAGTTGGAAAAAAATATCAAAACATTTCTGCCCTGTATCCTGGACATAAATAATAAAAATTGGTATTAATGATGATCCACTTTTGACCCAGGATTATTCCGAAGGTTGTTTCGTATTTAGCGAGATTCACTTTAGTGATTTCCGAAGGTTGTTTCGTATTTAGCGAGATTCACTTTAGTGATAATGATATTTTTCAGGCCCTGACATCATTAGATGTTTCTAAAGGGCCAGGACCTGGCTTCGTGTTATATTTTTCAGAACGACGGGAATTTACTTTAATAGAGAATTTCTATGTATTCCTGTAAGAATGTTGTTCAAGCTATCGCTAAAACATGGAGTCTTTCCTGACGAATGGAAGCGAGCAATTATAATACCCGTTAATAAATCGGGTCCTAAGCAGATTGTTGAGAACTATCACCCAATATCATTACTATCGGTTTTGTCGAAGCTATTTGAAAGACTTTTTCATAATAAACTCTATCCCGATTTCACGCTTCACAATGGTATAATCCAACAACAACATGGTTTTGTCAAAAGAAGTTCCACCACCACAAATCTGGTTGCATTTGCGGTTTAATTACTTAACAACATGGACGCTCGTATCCAAGTTGATGCTGTATATACGGACTTTCGAAAAGTATACGATAAAGTTGACCACCAGCTATTACTGAAAAAAATTGCATACAATGATATACGTGGTGGTCTTTTGCAGTGGTTTTCTTCATATGTTTTGAACGTAGAGGGTAGTAAGTAATAAATGGATGCCAGTCTGCTCCTGTTTGCGTAACCTCAGGTGTGCCCCAGGGATCGATCCTGGGCCCCCTTCTATTCAACATATTCATTAATGACATTGGCACATGTTTCCATAACTATAAATTTGTTACTCTATGCGGATGATCTCACCGATCCGACCGATTAAAAGTGAGTTAAATTGTTTATAGCTTCAAGCAGACTTGGATTGAAGCTAACAGCTTCCAAATGCTGTTGTATAAGCTTTACGAAAAACAGGAACATAATTAAACATACACATTAAATGGTACAATTCTCTCAAGGGTATTCTCATTAGTTCGTGATCTGGGTGTTCTTCTCGGCGATAATAGTAGTTTATGATACTGTTGCATAATAAGGGTTCTTATAACACGAGTGTGTTTTAAAAAAACGAGCCGTAGGCGAGTTTTTTTATATTATCACACGAGTGTTATAAGACCAAGTTATGTACAGTGTCATACACTACTTTATCTACTCTCATACTATTATACATAAACTAATTTATTTTACAAACAAAACCAAACTTTGTTTAATATAAATGTAAAAAAAAAGTTGACGCCAAGACAAGGCCGCAAACATCGATTGCGCATGCGCGTTTCTTTTTTTTTCTTGCGATTTGGCCGTTTTTTTTTTAAAGTAGAGGTTCAGTCCAGATGGGGATTGTATAGGTGTATCGTTATGATTAAAAAGTTATTTTATGATATAGGTATCCATACAAGACCTGTATCGTAATAAAACTTTTTTTTTGGCCTGTGCGTAATGTTTGTCATAAGAGTTTTGATTTCAATTTTATAATCTTTGTATTATAGTATCAGAGTAGATAAATTATATTTTAATAAACATATTAATTATATCGTGTATAACGTCTATCGGATGTATGGTTTTATAATGAGAAATGCTAAAGAATTTCTGCGCACATCAACATATATGTATTTATATAAAAGTTTAATTAGGTCACAGTTAGAATTTGCAGTACCTGTGTGAAATCCTTTCTATAACCATTACTCTGACTATATTGAAAAAGTTCAAAGATTATTTTTAAGAGCCATGCATTATCGTTGCTTCTTTAGTTTTGAAGCGTCTAACATTTTGGTACAAAGATATAATTTACAATATCTGAAAAGTAGACATGTCTTGTTGGAGACATTATTTCTGTTCGAATTTATATGATCGTATTGATATTCGCAATAGGTTAAGTTATGTGGTACTTAGAACATCTACACGAGAGGCGCGTGCGCAACTCACATTTGCTATCTCTTTTTCTCGTACTAACGCAGCAGGGCTAACATGCGCGCCACGAGATAGCTATCTCGAGGCATTTTGCCGTTTTATATCGATATGTCGACTGTTGGTAGCATGAAGGGCTAACATGCGCGCCACGAGATAGCTATCTCGAGGCATTTTGCCGTTTTATGTCGATATCGACTGTTAGTAACATGGCAAATTTCATGGCGATCTGTCAGATGTCGCCATAACTCGACTTCGAGAAATCATCTCTACTTAGTGTCTGCAAATTGTAACATACGTGCTCTTATTTACTCGAATTTTGACATTTAAAATGTTTTGTCTCTCGTCTTTCATTTGGTCGACGAGAAGTTATCTCGTGTAAACTTTTCTTGTGCTCGGTTCATTTTGGATCAAAATTTAGTACCTTTGTGCGACTGCAAGCTATTTTCGACCTTAATGACATTTCCTTTGTTACGTGTCTTTTCGCGTTAATTGATGACGCTGGTCACGAATATAAGAAAAAAAAATCGATAGCATGTCATGTCAATAAGGTCGAAAATTGTTTGCACAATTTTTTCTCTTTTTTAAATTAAAATGTTTTGTCTCCCGTGTTTCATTTGGTCGACGAGAAGTTATCTCGTGTAAACATTTTTTGTGCTCGGTTCATTTTGAACTAAAACAGCGACTGCAAGCCATTTTCGACCTTAATGACATTTCCTTTGTTACGTGTCTTTTCGCATTAATTGAAGACGCTGATCACGAATATAAGAAAAAAAAAACAATAGTATGTCATGTCAATAAGGTCGAAAATTGTTTGCACTATTTTTTCTCTTTTTTTCATACCTAGCATCCCTAACTAGTCTGTGCTTTCGAGCAAATGGCCGTATCGGGCCGATTTTATCGGATAAATGTTTAAAAATGAGTATGCCATAGACAACAATTGAAAAAGTTTGACGCGACAAAATATGTCGGCGTTACTTCGCTCGAGAAGACTCGAGATGATTCTCATCTCGATTCGAGATATTTGACGACGCGCACATGTTAGCCCATGTTAGCCATGTTAGGTTTGCGATGAATTGGAGACGTTGAGTACTATAGATTTATAAGTTCGTAATTTGTTTTATATAAACTTCATACTGAGTAACGCATGATAGTCTTAAAATATTTTATATTAAATATTCTGTGGAAAATATTGTAGGTCTCGCAGAGATACTTTTTATCCTAATTTATTTGTTTTTCGTTTGTAATTGATTGTGAAGCTGTTTATTTTCCCAAATAAATTAATAAATATAAATAAATAAATTCTTAGTTTTTAATCATGACATCAATATATTTTAGTAGATAGGCTCCAATCTTCGTTCGCAACAACTGCTCTAACAACTAGAATTGAATTTTTAATAAACATTTAGACACAATCTAAATAAAAACATGTTGAATTGTTAACGTCGAAGGTGCTACCCATATTTTCTTCATCCTTTTCATGAACAGCATCTGCCAGGGACTGCAGGTAGTCAAAATCCCTAGTGAAGTGGCTCTTCAGGTAACGAATTTGATTTTGGCCATAGTTCTTATATTAAATATTTATCATGAACGAGAAATAAGTTATAGTAGTTGTCAAGACCTGAAACAGAAAAGAACAAATAGTTGAGTCTTCTTGAACATCACACTTGTTGGCCTAGCACAGGACAGACAGGCTTAAGGTCCTGTGCCAGACCCAGGAGTTCTCAAAAGGACTGACTTGGGCTCACCTAACTTTGCAACGTGTGCGTCTTAAGTATAGTAACAACTCATATCACTACATAGTATAAAACAAAGTCGCTTTCTCTGTCCCTATATCCCTTTGTATGCTTCAATCTTTGAAACTACGCAACGGATTTTGATGCGGTTTTTTTAATAGATAGAGTGATTCAAGAGGAAGGTTTATATGTATAATACATGCTTAATATAGTAGAGGGTGCAGCGGGAACGGGATCTGATGCCACGCGGGCGGAAAAATATTGGCGGTACGAAGTTCGCCGGGTCAGCTAGTTTTAATAATATAACACTATTATCCAGAGTACCCTGACGGATGCTGACGGTCCGAATCACACAATAGAAGTAAAGTGAGATCGAATTATTGTTAATGTAAGAGGTGGTGGTAAGGCCTCAGGTAATATTACTCACCCCAACTAAAACGTATCTGTCAAATTTCAACATCTGCATCGGACAAAATCTCACTGTGTTCAGCTGGATATGTCTTTTGAACATCTTTAGCTCGTAGTTAACTGCTGAGGCTTCTCGAGGAGCATGACTGATGATCTGGTATACCAGGTCCTTAGTATGGGACAACTAGACAGATTTGAAAATAAATGTTATAAGTATATGTCAACTGAAGAAAATCTCCAGGGGAAGCAAGAGAGTCGGCATAGAAGTTCTCTTCTTTCATTCACTACTACCACGCCAAAAATCAAATATTTTGCTTTATTAACCAATGAAGAGCAACTATGGATTTTAATATGTTGGGAGCTTACCTGGTCGTGAGCTCGGTGACATGGCTCAACAGCCACGAGAAGCATAGAAAAACAAACGCTGGCCCATCCTACCGTACTGAACGCCTTGGCCTTCGGGAATTCGGCATGGTTTCGATCTGTTAGCACAAAATATATCATTAAAGTTTTCGACAGTCCTGCCAGATTCCCAATAGGTCTCACAGTGCCTGTTAAATTACATTCTGTTTGGTTAGATACATCAGTGAGTTAAGTAAAAAGGGCAAAGAAGTCAAATTTTAACAAAAAGTTAAACCGACTTCAAAGAACAAAAAGAGGCACTGAAAAATAAGAGAATTTACAGATTTACTGATTTGTTAAAATATGACGATCTGGGCTAGGCACTGACTTCTAACATTTTTTTTTTCTTAGTGCCTCTTTCTTGGTTCTTGAAGTCGGTTTTACTATTTTGTTAAAATATTATTTATTATTATGAAGTAGATTTCAGAATTGAGCGTACATAATACAGAAACCGCGAAATACGGTGTGGTCAACAAGTTCCGGACTGTATACATAAGTAACATTATTAGGGAGATCCCGTTGCTATCATTTAGCTGTCTCATAATATCGCACAGTGAACAGTAGATGTTTGTCAATTTCTTTATTGTTTCTGGTTCTGTTTTGTGTCCTGAAAACAAGAAAGGATAATAGCTAATTAGGTACCAATCACAAATATTTATATCCTGAATCGAGTGAACATAAAATATAAATATGTATATAAATGGTAAATTAAAAAATATTCCTTATAACAATATTATACAAACTGTTTTAAAATGAAATACTTGCTCACCTCTTTTTGAAATTAGAGATATCTGCCAATTAGTGATACGATTCATTTCATGAAATAGACTCTTTCGATTTCCTTTGTTAATCATTACATGTTGTGGAATCGGTAACACCGATGCTGTAAAATCAATTAGAAGGCAGTTAAAAACAGTAGACGCTTTTTCACAAACTAACAGGTACCCGGTTCTGCTTATTGTCAAGCACGGTAACCACTGACACTGCAAAAATGCGATCAAATTTTAGACTTTATTTTCATAGGTTTAAAGTCCTTTTTGAAATGCCTGTGGTATGACAGTGGTTAGCAATTAGCATATGTATACATATTACTGTTTTTATAGAATGTTTTTATGTAACAGGATAATTAAGTTACTGTTTGTTGAGTTTCAAACAACATTATCACCTTAATTTCTATATACATACACAGATAAAAAGTGAATGAGGAAATGAGGAACCACCAAGACTCTTGAGGCCCAGGCAACCTGGTCTAGTGATTGATAAATGGGACTAGCGCAGGCTCTCCATTCAGACTCTCCACACAAGTGGCATTACACTTATAGTATTGATAGATCAGTGTTTTGTATTGTAATATATTTTTGACTGTCATAAATCAAAATACGTATCTTTCCCATAACATTCATCATTCAATTGTACAATACTGGACGGCCAACGAATTGCCACTTGTCTGGAGGGTAGTGGATTCAAAAGGATTGAAAGCAATAAACTTACTATACATTTCTTGAAGTAGACTCTTCAAATAATTGTTCAGCCGTTTTTGAGTCGATACCAGTCGCATAGTGACCAAGAGGAATTGTATCGGATACAGCAGCAGGATGACTATATGGATATAGAGGGCTACAAGGGCAAATGATGAGAAAGGCACTAAAAGAACACGCGAAGTCGAATTATCTTATTCTGTTTAGAACATTAGAACGATAACTACAAAATAAAAAAAAATTAAAGTCTAGTTTAGTTGAAGTTAGGCTGAATATAAATGAAGAAATAAATTTGCTTGAGTAGTATAGTTGAGCGAACACCCAATTTCTAAGCTTGTTTATTATTTGAATAATCTTGAATTTTATAATAATCTTTTTGGCATAGTTTACTTTTGATCCAGGCAACATGGGTTTAATATTGTTATGAAGTCTTTTACTTACCTATGTTGAATGGATCTATACTAACCTGTATCATTGGCAACTGTCAAATCGTATAAGTATATAACATATTCCAAAAATGAGCCGAAACATCCATGAATTATCACTAAAGTCACTATTATCCATATTTTAGTCTCATCAGTTGGCAAAGGTCGAAAAAGTCGATTGAATTCGTTATTGATCTGCAAAAAAATCAAACTGGTCGTCAATAATTGAGGACCAATTAAATATAATTATTTACTTGTTAACAATACACTAGCTGATTTATGTCTGCCAATGTCCCGAGACAATAACGAACTTTACCGGACCTTTTCAATTATGGAGGGGGGGGGGGGCACACCAAACTAGCATTTGCTGCACACAGCAAATTGCCAACAAAATAGCTTCTGGACATCAGGGTACCAAAGCAGCAATTTCAGGTACGCAGCAGTGCTGCTTTACTGTGTAGGCCTCTCTTACAAAAACAATAAAAATATCACTGCTTATAGGTAAGTAAAAAAAATCGAAATAGACCACTAACTGCCACATTTTTACTTAGGACAGCGGGACATTCTTGGGACAGTTTTAAATTCGAAAGCAGTCTGCAGTGGATATTTGACTTCTCAACAAATAGAAAATTGAAAGTTAGAGTGGGGGACATACTTTTAGAAGCTCACAGTGTACACAGCGGCGTTCCTCAAGGATCTGTGATTGGACCTATCCTATTTGGTATATTCATTTCTGATCTCAGAAGCGTCATTAAATCGAACTTGTCTTTATTCACTGATGATACGAAAATAATGGGGCATCCTCTTATCAGTCGCAATATTATACAGCAAGACCTAGATCGCGTAGTACAATGGACACAGGACTGGCTTATCGCACAAAACACGGCAAAGTACACAGCCCTACATATTGGCAGTAGCAACCCCAAATTGCAATGCAATTAACTATAGACTCAGTGGTAATCCAACCCGTAAGCTCCCAGAAGGATCTAGGGGTTACCATCACACATAACCTCAAGTGGGAGGAGCACATCATGAACATATACAAAAAGGCAAATTCCATGATGTACACATGATCAGAAAAGCGTTTTATGTTATCACCAAGGAATTATTTTTTAATATCTACAAAACTACTGGAATACGCCTTCCAAATATGGAGTCCATACTTTAAAAATACATCTTATTATTAGGAAGGGTTCAAAGAAGAGCCACTTAAATGGTCACTGGTTTGAAAGAGATATCGTACAAAAAACGTCTTCTGGAACTCAACCTAACCAGACTGGAAGAGAGAAGGAAAAGTAGAGACCTCATAGAAACGTACCAAATTTTGAACAAAGACGTATTAAACATTGAAAACATCTATACCATGGACTCCAACAGACACCTAAGATGCCACTTAATGAAACTAAGCTAGCCTCGGTGTGCCAGTAACCCTAGGTATCATTTCCTACCAAACCGCATGGTGCAAATGTGGAACTCCCTGCCGGAAAGTGTAATAAGTGCTCCTGACGTGAACATTATTTAAAAATAGACTGGACACACACTATATAAACTTAAAAATACAAATGCAGTAATATAAACGCATAAGCTTAGGCTGCTAGTCTGGTAGTTAAATAATAATAATAGACCGATCCCAACGCCGAGCATTGATTGTAGATGTCACCATTCCTCATGACGAGAATCTCGTGAAAGCTGAGAAAGATAAAGAGATCAAATACTTGGACTTGGCCCACGAGGTTGTCGACATGTGGAATGTTGACTCAGCAATCATTGTACCGATAGTTGTGTCAGTCAACGGACTGATAGCAAAGAGCCTAGACCAACACCTGAAGTTAGACCTCAGGTTAGACGGTTGGATCAAGGGCCAGATGCAGAAGGCAGCTGTGCTCCTTGATACGGCGCGCACCGTGAGAAAGTTCCTTTCTCTGGAGTCCTAACCACCGGTAGCTTGGTCCTTGTATCCGATACCGGTGGGACACTACTTTTATATTTTTAAATAGATGTTTTTTTTTCGATATGTATTTAAAAATATAATTTGTAAGTTTTTTAAATGAATAAAGAGAATAATAAAAACAGATGAATGGCACGACTAGCATTTCCACTTCTGCGGAAAGCGAGGTTCACTAATGTTTACTACTAAAAAATATTATTGTTTACGGTAGGTAGAGCTTCAAAAGAAAGTAGATAAATACCTGATCCAATCGCGTGATGGAATAGATCATATGCCGGAATCTGTTGTAGCCAGTGTAGACTACTGTGATGCCCAATAGATACTGCGACATCGGTACAACTATATTCACAACTCGCATAAATCCAATATGGTTACTGATCTCATAACCATCCCTTGTTACTTTGTTAGGTCTGACGTAATGAAAGGCTGTCAATATATCTGAAAGCATAAAGATATTGATTGTTTAAAATAGGGAAACGAGAATATTATTCAAGCTGTTGAGTATGTGAAAAGGTAGGATAAAGATCAAAAGATCCCCCAAAAAGTTACAGATACGGATTTTCTTTTCCCTCGTTACGAGTATGCAGCACATCACTAATATATATATACCTTAAACTATGTACAAACACTTTAGACCCAGTATGGGGCACTAAAACGCAGCGTAAAGACACATTATTTGCAGTTCAATAAACAATATCGACATTAGCTTACTCACTCATCACGCGTAGTCAAGATAAATGGATTACATTATTAATTACCTGCTAACAACGTGATTGTTATTTTATGTCACTTACCTAAAGTTATGATCACAAAAAAGTCGTAAACGGAACAAAATCGAGATAAGTGTATGCGCCACCCTCCACGCACTCTTTCAAACTTAATAGGCGCTAAGCCAGCAATTCGGGAAATACGCAAAATGAAGCTCAGGACTCCAGATACCGTGCATTCGGGTTCAAGAGGTGTTTCAAGATCCATGTTCAATCCATATGCCTTCAAACAAAGTAGGTTAGATTTCACAAAGTAACAAAAACACAAATTTACAGATTATTCAGTCACTCCCTTCTTTGCTATATCCACTTTCACGCAATCAATCCATCTGTTTGTGGGTCTACCTAGGCTCCTAGAGTCCTCTGGATTCATACTTTAAACCTTCTTTACAACATTACTTCCACATTCCTTCTTTACAACATTACTTAAGTATAGTTGGTATAGTTGTTCACTCACTTCATACGTTCGCAGTTCACTCGTTTTCATTCACTACTAGCACTTCCAAACTTCCTCTCGTATTCTTTCCTTATTCTGTCTATTCTCGGCAAACCACACATCCATCTCAACATTCATTCAAAACATTATTAGCAATGAAATAAAAGCGATAAATTGAAATTTTACTTGTGCAGACGAAAGATGTTTAAGACAGATAAAATACCCACGTCATTTGCAGGCCGTTGCATTCCGGCTAAGACGTACACCCGATGAACCCACTAACTCCCTTTTCAAAATGAACATCCAGGAAAAAATATTAACATTCAAAACTTAGCCTACAGAGTATCTTAAATGCCAGCCTTACTTTTTTATGAACTACTTAGTTGGCAGACAAGCACACGGCCCAACTGATGGAAAGTGGTTACCGTGGCCTATGGACGTGTGCAACACCAGGGGCGTCACAATAGTGCTGCCGACCCTGTTAGAACAGAGAGTTTCTGTGCCGTCAGTGTAGAAGATAAAGCAGGACAAGCCCTTGGCCTTCCCACTGACAGCACAAAAACTCTCCAGTGAGCTCTGGGTACCCTACTCACCGCCGGGAACACAACACGAGGTTATTATGGCCGCGGTATTCTGTAGGGCGGAGGTACTTGCCCAGTCGCACTGCTCAATTTAACGGAAATACCGTCGTGTCCTACGTCCTGCTGACTGTTTCGGCAATGTATTATAAAGTAGCGCCTCTCAATAAAGTACTTCGTCGAACATAATAATTTGATTACATTAAGACTTCTACCCTAGTAAATACATAAAATGTCTTGTAATGATTACATAAATGTCAAAGTGCTTTCTTTCCTATTGATGAAACATAAATTGAATTACAGATAATATTCTGAGCTTCAGATGTCAATAGTGTCAGGACATTAGGCCACAATAAAAACAAAATAAATATTGATATTTAAGAAATGTCATGACTTATATATCTTTCCAGGTTTGAAACATGAAACGAGTCTTATCGTATTATATCGTACAACATCATCATCATCAGCATTCCTTCCATACCTTCAGCTTACCATCAGGCGAGGTAAAGTCAAATTGACGTGTCCTATTTATAAAAAAAAAAAACTGTATATGCAGAGGCTGCATGGGGGCAGAAGAAACGCCACGGCGTCACTCCGGGAAGCCTGAAAAGGCTGCTGGCTTTTTGGGAGGATCTGGGTTGGTTGGAATGAGAGGTAAGATGGTACGCACAATGGCCCAATCAAGTGGCTAAGTGCGGAACAGCCCAGGTAAACTAAACTACTATTTAAAACTATAATCATAGAGCGTCCGATCCTAATACAGCTTCTCAACTAGTCATTTAATGTTTAAGTTGTACAGCTATGTTAAACACATACTCCAACTCAGACCCCCCAAATATGCTTTCTCCAAAGCCAAGGTGACATAGTAATATTACTTAAGGAAGTTGTTAGAGATACAAAATCAAGATTAATATGTTGTCTTTTTCCATTTCAAATTTTAAGTGTCTCTAAAATTTAAAAATTAAATATATTTTGATTATGATTTGAGTGTAGGCTATATAAACAGGGTATTGTCTGTTCATAGCTCACATTCATGTCTATAGTTAGTGTTTTTGTTATTTACAGACCATGGAACTTGAAACACCTCTTCAACCCGACTGTGTAGTGTCCGGAGTCCTGAGTTTTGTACTCCACGTCTCGCGAATAGCCGGGATTGCCCCTGTCAACTTCAGAAGAGTCCAAGGCGGTTGGCGCATGTCCCTATCTCGATTTTATTTTGTCTACGCCTGCCTGCTGATTATTATTATGCGTAAGTAACTAAATATGGATTTTGGATATCGTCGCTTTAGTTCTAAACCACTCTCCTACTAATTATCTCCGTAATTTGGGGTTTTTACTATTACAGCAGCGACTGTGGTCTACCTCTGACTCGTTACTTGGGTGTACAAGGTCTTTGAGATCAAGCAAACCTTCCTGCTAATCAGTACTCCAGCTAAATAACGAACGTGGCTCTGGCACCGACTTTATCCTTGAAATCAGGAGGCTTGATAGAACAATCAAAAACTCTAAGTGGACCTCCGAAATACAACTGGGAAATCAAGATTATGGTTGCCATATGACGCCCAATTCCAATAAAAAATCCGCGCTAGAGTCAACTAGCAAGTGTTGGCCTAGGAACCATAGATTTGGCCCACGGAGATCCCCATGCCTACGCCAACCCCAGCAAGCCACAGTTCTACACACCCCATGTATTGGGTCAAGCATTAAAAGCCTTTTTAGGTGTGGGCTATTTTCCCACTTCTTATTTATATATTACCATATAAATATTTATTTTCATTTATATTTAATTTTATAAAACATACAAATAATATTCCTAACATAAATAAAATATCTCTAATATAAAAATAACATTTAAACTACAAAAATAATATTTACACAATAAAAATAATATGTTTATTAACAAATTAATATATTGTTAACTATTTATTTATTATAAAACATTACACACATCACATGTGCCAGTTAGTCGATATCGATAATGTCGGAAGTCGATATTTTCCCTCGCACTAGTGCATCCAAGTATAAGCCTTATGTGCGCGGACGCAGTAGCGGTCGCGTAGAGGAGACTTGACCAGTCGAGATTCGATCACGACGCGGAGCGCTTGCCTTTTTGTATCGCATTGTTTACTTATTATCTCGCTTTCTACGCTTGTATAAGACTAGATGTTTATGTGATTACCTTCTATACTTAGTGCCTTCTATCTTACTGTGCTATTCTTCGCTTTTGGACTGTGTGCATTGTGGATTATATACTTATTCACCAAAATACGCAGTGAGTTGTTTATTTACACCTAAACCTGACAACAACGCCATCGAATAGCTATATTGGTGACCCCCTAAACGAAACATGCAGGAGGAATCGCAACCAGCTGGTGGATTTACCACAAGAAAGAATGCTAGTGATGGGAAAGGGTCGAGTGAAAATGTCGATATTGTGAAGGTGAGCATTCGAGTACCACCCTTCTGGCCGGAAGAACCGGAGATATGGTTCGCGCAGGTAGAAGGGCAATTCGCTATTTCTGGAATCACTAACGACCTCACCAAGTTCAACTATGTCATCGGGCAACTAGACCACCAGTACTCAAGGGAAGTTAAGGACATCATTATCACGCCTCCAGCGTCTAACCGGTATGTAAAGCTGAAGACAGAGCTTGTTAAGCGACTTTCGGCCTCCAATGAAAAGAAGCTGAAACAACTGCTGATGCACGAGGAGTTAGGAGACCGCAAGCCATCTCAGTTTCTCCGTCATCTCAAAAGTCTCGCCGGCATCGATGTACCTGACGACTTTCTCAAAACCATCTGGATAAGCCGCTTACCACTCGGCGTGCAGACGGTACTCGCCGGTCAACCAGCCGCTGCTCAATTGGACGACCTTGCTGACCTTGCTGACCGTGTCAACGAAATCGCTTCATCGACACCGTCAGTTGCGTCTACGAGTGTAGCAGTTCCGGGGTCAGTGCTGAGTGATCTTTCCAGAGAGGTAGCTGAACTACGGAAACAACTGCAACAACTTGCAACGCAAGGGAACGGTAGGTCTCGCGCTAGGACCAGGTCATCTGGAAACAGATCTTCGTCAAGGCAGCGGTCGCAGTCGAACTACAGGAAGTTTCCATTGTGCTGGTACCACCACAAGTACGGCAACAAGGCCAGCAAGTGCATCCGGCCATGCGACTTCAAGTCGGAAAACACCAAGGGCGGTCGGTAATGGCGACTGACGATTGCCCTTCATCATCCACTGGTCGCCAGTTCGTTACTGATCGAACTTCAAAGACGCAATTCCTGGTCGACACCGGTAGCGACCTCTGTGTCTTTCCTCGGTCAGCTCAGCGGGATCGTCGTGCTAGGACTGACTTCAAACTGTGTGCAGCGAACGGTACAAATATTTGTACATACGGCTACGTACATTTTAACTTAGATTTAGGCTTACGTAGAACTTATGCTTGGCGATTTATAGTCGCAGATGTAACAAAGCCAATTATAGGTGTTGATTTTTTGAATTTTTACAACCTTATTGTAGATTGTCGCAATAAGCGCTTAATTGATAACACTACGTCTGTAACAACACACGCTACGCCTGCTAATTGTAAAAAATTGTTTTCCGTGAAAGTCTTGACTGGTGAGTCTCGTTACCACAAGATTCTCAACGAATTTCCCGAGCTCACTCGACCAGCTGGTACAGTACGCACACACACACATAATACACTCCACCATATACGCACGACCCCAGGGCCTCCAGTTTCATGCACACCCCGCCGTCTAGCTCCCGATAAACTGAAAATTGCTCAAAAGGAATTCGAATCCATGCTCACCAACGGGACTGCCCGGCCTTCTGAAAGTCCATGGGCTTCCCCCTTACACTTGGCGCCTAAAAAGGTCAACGGGTGGCGTCCTTGCGGTGATTACCGTATGTTAAACGCCCGCACCGTGCCTGACAGGTATCGATTAGGCACATCCAAGACTTTAGTCATAGCATTTCAGGCTGTTCTGGTTTCAGTACTCTGGACCTTTTAAAAGCATATAATCAGATACCTGTCAGTCCGGAGGACATCCAGGAGACCGCGATAACAACACCGTTCGGGTTATTTGAATTCCCCTTCATGACTCGGACTTCGAAATGCTGGGCAGACTTTTCAGCGGTTTGTCGACGAAGTCACTAGAGGGCTTGATTTCGTGTTTTGCTACCTAGACGACTTCCTGGTCTTCTCAAGAGACGAGGCACAACACGAGGAACACCTTCGTAAAGTATTCACCCGGCTGAAAGACTATGGCCTGTTAATTAACTCGTCGAAATGCGTTTTTGGGGCAAAACAGGTAACGTTTTTAGGTTACTCCATTTCTGCAGACGGCACCAAACCACTAGACACCAAGGTAAAGGCTATCCAGGAGTTCCCCGTTCCGAAAAACGTGCGCCAGCTGAGAGCATTTTTGGGCATGCTCAACTTTTACCGGAGATTTCTCCCACAAGCTGCCCAAATACAGGCACCATTGCACGCTCTTCTAACAGGATCGGTTAAAGGAACACAACCTATCAACCTTTCAAACGAAGCATTGGCAGCTTTTCAGGCGTGCAAGGAAAGCTTATCTAACGCCACCTTATTAGCTCATCCAGACTGTTCAGCTAAACTAGCCCTTGTAACAGACGCTTCGGATAAGGCAATCGGGGCTGTACTCCAACAACTGAAAGACGGCGTATGGCAGCCAGTAGCCTTCTTCTCAAGGAAGCTCTGTCCTTCGCAGGTCAAATATTCTCCCTATGACCGGGAGTTGCTGGCTATTTACGAAGCCATTAAATATTTCAGGCATATGGTCGAAGCACGTCATTTCATCGTCTATACTGACCATAAACCGATCAGTTTTGCATTTCACGAGCGGAAGAAAAACTGTTCGCCTAGGCAGTATAGACATTTAGACTTCATCTCCCAATTCACGACAGACATTCGTCACATATCGGGTAAGGATAATATTGTGGCCGATACCCTGTCGCGAATTGAAGAGCTAGCCGCGCCTGTTGACCTACAAATTTTGGCTCAGGGTCAAGCATCTGATCCTGAACTCAATAAATTATTGAGTGAGGGCTCATCCCTTCGCTTAGAAAAATTTCATCTACCTGGAAGCCGATTTCCCGTGTATTGCGACGTCAGTACTCCGACTTCTAGGCCTTTTGTACCGAAGTTTTTCCGCAAACAAGTTTTTGATAGTTTGCATTCGTTGAGCCACCCTGGCGGCAACGCTGCCACTAAGCTAGTTGCCGAACGTTTCGTCTGGCCAGGCATCAGGAAGGATTGTAAGGAATGGGCTCGCGCGTGTCTATCTTGCCAAAAAGCTAAAGTCATTAGGCACGTGACCGCCCCACTAGGCACCTTTAATTTACCACGCGCTCGTTTTAAACAGGTACATATAGACCTGGTGGGCCCCCTTCCACCTTCCCATGGCTACCGATACTGCCTGACGGCCATAGACCGGTTCACCCGGTGGCCGGAAGCAGTACCGATAGAGAACATTACCGCCGAGACTGTGGCTAAGGCCTTATTATCGACATGGATAGCTCGATTTGGTTGCCCCACCGATATAACGACTGATCGTGGAGCCCAGTTTGAGTCAGCCTTATTTAACTGTCTGTCGAAAATGGCCGGTTTCGAACATAAGCGCACCACAGCATACCACCCGGCATGTAACGGCCTAGTGGAGCGTTTCCACAGGCAGCTTAAGGCTGCCATTGTGTGCCACGCGAACGACAGATGGACTGAGACGTTGCCATGGGTCCTCTTAGGCATAAGGACTTCTTTTAAGGCAGACTTACAGTCATCTGCCGCGGAGCTGGTATACGGAGAACCGTTGAGGCTTCCCGGTGAATTCTTTGAGCCCACCACAAGCGGTACTACGGATATAACCGAATTTTCTGCACGGCTCAGAAATTTTGCTGAGAAATTACGCCCATCACCAGCTTCGCGACATTGTAAACCTACGGTGTTCGTTTACAAAGAACTGGCAACCACTGATCACGTTTTTCTTAGAGAAGACGCATCACGTGGTTCCCTCCAACCGGCATACTCAGGCCCACATAAAGTTATATCTCGCGGAGATAAAGTATTTAAAATTTTATTAAATGGCAAGGAGGTCACAGTATCGATAGACCGAATTAAACCGGCCTTCATACTGACAGACCCAGAGGAAGAAGTTTCACCACCCATAAATAAGGAAATTATAACCCGTTCCGGTCGCCGTGTAAAGTTCACGGATTTCTATCGCCCTTGACGGTCTCTGGAGGGGGGTGGTGTGGGCTATTTTCCCACTTCTTATTTATATATTACCATATAAATATTTATTTACATTTATATTTAATTTTATAAAACATAAAAATAATATTCCTAACATAAATAAAATATCTCTAATATAAAAATAACATTTAAACTACAAAAATAATATTTACACAATAAAAATAATATGTTTATTAACAAATTAATATATTGTTAACTATTTATTTATTATAAAACATTACACACATCACATGTGCCAGTTAGTCGATATCGATATCGATAATGTCCGAAGTCGATATTTTCCCTCGCACTAGTGCATCCAGGTATATAAGCCTTATGTGCGCGGACGCAGTAGCGGTCGCGTAGAGGAGACTTGACCAGTCGAGATTCGATCACGACGCGGAGCGCTGGCCTTTTTGTATCGCATTGTTTACTTATTATCTCGCTTTCTACGCTTGTATAAGACTAGATGTTTATGTGATTACCTTCTATGCTTAGTGCCTTCTATCTTACTGTGCTATTCTTCGCTTTTGGACTGTGTGCATTGTGGATTATATACTTATTCACCAAAATACGCAGTGAGTTGTTTATTTACACCTAAACCTGACAACAACGCCATTGAATAGCTATATAGGTGAAGCCTCCTAAAACAAATACCCACGAGAAGTATTTTCATAATCTTTATATTTTCAGAGATATTCTCTGGATTTTCAAGTTTTGGTGACAGAGATGACATAGTAGACGGCTATGAGCCCGCGTCTAACACCAGATTCATGCTTGTTTTTACAAAACTCATCATAATTGTGCAAGCTACAGTGACCCTTACAATAATGTACACCGGTTACAATAGATTGCGCCATATAATCGATTGTCTAGCGCAGCTGAAACAGGTAATGGCATTCTATATATTGATTATAAATTTAATATCAAAAGAAAAGCCGTCGAGAGTCTCAGACCCATTCAATTAAGAATTTCTTGCGTAGTTTGATAATAAATGAGTAATAAAAATACAATATTTTGATCAACCATGAATAACCACGCCTTGTTCCCAAAGAGGAAGGCAGTAATAACATCTTTCCGCTTGCTACTTCTTTTACTGTCATTATTGTTTTCATAAGTGCTCGCTATTTACGGGTACTGGCCTGGCCTTAAAGTTTCATCACTTCAATAAATCGACGCCATTTGTACCATCAACGGTACTAGTGGGACACATCTAATATTTTTGAAATTTAGGTGCCATTAACGTCTTTTTTCTGACAGTACTCAATTTTTAAAAGTATATTCGATCGTAGAACAGTGCACTTATTACAGTAGATAAATAGAAGAAAACTTTGGTCGTTAAAAACTATTCGACAGCGGAATGGAATGTTCACTTTTTCAAGGGATTGTTAAATGTTTCATCATAACTTTCCGTCGGAACAGAATTGTATAAGGTCCAATCTTTTTATATTAAAATCGTTTTGCAGGATATAAAGAAAATTATAAATTGCCTGTTGATTTTCTACCATCAATGGTACAGTGGGACAAATCTGTGCCAATTGTACCAATGATAGTACTAGCTGATGCTACAGGTGGTCCAGCAGGCTATAAATATAATTTACTGCATTTAGCCTTTGCATCTGTTTACATTTTCAGATAAATAAAAAATTTAATCGTCTTTTTTGGAAATTACCTATTAATGAGAGGAAAACCTGGATTTTGGTGATTATTTTGATATTACATGGATATATTGGTACTTTTATGGAATACATCATGTACTTGTATGATGTGATACATGCAAATAATACAGGTACAATACAAGTCTATAACATCATGTAAATCAATACACAAAAATGTAATCTAGTCTTAGTATGGTTTGAAACTTATCTCAATGATTAGACATTAGACATGACACATGTATAATGGTGGCCCTCTTTCCTGAAACTTTTCCTTCGGCTTACCATCAGGCGAGGTAAAGTCAAATTGACGTGTTCTATATAAAAAAGACATATTATTTCGTTTCCTTCGCATTCCAACAACTGACAGACTATTAATTTGCACTTATTTTAACTTTTGGTCAAACGAAACCAATTTTTTAATCACGTGACAATATGTAAATATATATCTAAACTTTGTTACGAGTATACTTTTTATATCAATATTTTTTGTGATCGATCGAGATTGTATCGGAACTGACTTTTGACCACATTTGTATTACGAGAATTATAGTCAAGGTGGCTAGGACAAACTGAATGAGGAAGGTGGCGAATCGGGAGCAATGGTGCACATTGGGGGCCTCTCTCAACTCTCTTTCCAGCAGTTAACTGCAATAGGTTAATTTGATGGATTAAATAAAAGGATCACGAAAAAAACAAACGTTGTGCAAGAATCTCCTGAAATATTAGTTTCAATGTCAAGGCAACTAATTTCTAGGTATTTTTTTCAGTGCCTTTTATTTCATTAACGATGGTATCAGCGTATATTAACCTGATCCACTTGCAGTTATTTCCGATACAGTTCTTCCTAGTGACGATGCGATTGGTGTCAGCTCAAGAACGGCTGAACAACTCCTTGAGGAGACTGCTTCAGGAAATGTACCACGACGGTTAGTTGGTGATTTAATTTTTAGTCAGAAGGACCTAATCATAACCTGCGGGCTTGCATGAATGATTTCATGATAGTGAAGGGAGCTCGTGTAAGATGAAAGGATAGAGAGACAAATGGCAGGCTCTCTGCCTTCCTGATGTATGTTAATGTATGTATTCTTAGTTTTATTCTTTTTCTGTGTCTTAGTTTTTCTCTTAGGGTTGAGACTGTGATATGACCTCTCAACTCTAGAGCTCAGGAGCAATTGCTCCAGTGAAACTATCCAAACCAAATTATTAGGCAGAGGAGTAGAAGACCGCATGTTTGTGACATTGGAGTTCTCAAAAATCCAGCTAGTCTAACTATAGAACTTCGATATCGCCAATTGGTTGTGGTTGTTAGAAAATATCGTTGGACTGTAAAGCCGACCCAGGCTCAGTGAATAATGTTAAAATTATTTAATACTAACTTTTGCCATCGGCTCCACCCGCGTAGATGTCGGTTACCGCGACCAAACATAGCCTATGTCCTTTCTCAAGGTCTAATCTACCTCTATAACAAATTTCATCAAAATCGGTTCAGTGGTTTAGCCGTGAAAGACGGACAAACAGACACAAACACACACTTTCCCATTTGTAATATTTTATTAGTATGGATTTAACTTAAAGATAAAAAATACATTCAATATTTATTTTTGAGTTTGAGTAATTACGAAACTAAACAGTTTAATTTAATTTTTTCAGGATTAAATCCAATTCCCCAAGACATACTGACTAAAATAACAATTCCAAGAAATATTTATCCAAAATTTAACCACGGCCCTTTTAGTCGGACATCATCAATTGTGAATGAAGATAGCAGTAAAAAGGTAAGCAGAATATCGGGTAGAGAGTCCTAGGTTTGTGTCAGTAGACAATTTCTTTAGTTTTGGCGAAAAATGGGGTGTTTAGTTTATAAGGGGCACACCATCTTTCTTTCTGCGAGCAACTAATGCTCGAGAAGGAGACGTATGACCGGGGCTGAAAAAGACTCAGTTCCCTCCCGTCCCGCGTAATCCGCAATGCGCAAAGGCAACTCTGACGTCGCAGGTCATAGAACAACCTCCGTTGTCTATAAGCGTGGGACTGGGGAGACAAAAGGAACTGCCTGTCATATAAGCAGAAGCAGGCTGAGACGGTGCTCCCCTTTTTATGTAGAAGTTGGAGACACCGTAATCCCACACCCAAGGAAGCTTGCGATGGCCCTGGGTCCGTCGGGTGCGAGTATGTCGATAGCACTGTAGCTGCTGTATGCGATTAGCTATGAATTCTAACCTTTACACTGTGTTGTAGATCACAAACCAAATGCTGAATTATTAAACCAGTTATCAAATATCTATTGTTCACTGTGCGGCATTGTGGGACAACTGAACGAGAGCAATGGGATATCTCTAGTGATGCTTCTGTTGTTTGTCACCAGAAACTTTATCACTATGCCCTACATGGTAGTTACAATATTATGTAAGTACTTTGGTAAATGTTTAAATAGTGGGGCAAAGTGGGTTAATGGGGATAATATGGGGAAAGGTTGTAGTGCGTATGTGGGGTAAATAAGTGGATGAACAGCAATGTTTGGCTTTAAAATTATCTATATCTTCCAGATCGAAATCATGCCACATTTCCAGTAGCTAAGTCGTTGTGTTCAATTGCCTGGTCCAGCGTTTGTTTGGTGATGCTGATCTTGACGGTGGAGCCATGCCACCGGGTTCATAAGCAGGTAAGACTCATGATCATAGGGGCGTATATACGGGCTCATATCATACGAATAACATGAAACAGCAATCTATATTGTCATCAATATAGATTGCTGTTTTATGTTATTCGTATGCCCCTAAGAAATTCTATAGATTTTTGAAGTGACAACTTCTTTAGCGGCGTTGATTGACTAATTATAAATCGAGATTCAGGACTGATTATCATTTTGGAATGCGTGCTTAAGTAACCGGCTCTTAACTTCTGTCAGGTGCACAATACGCCATAGTGTATAAAGGTATGGTGAGCATGAATAACAACCACTTTAACCTCTGTCCAGTTGTACCTGACGAAAAGCCTGGTCTATCAGATGATACGCTATAACCCCAGGAGAGCCTCAGCCGTGAATTATGAGCTGAAGATGTTTAAGAGGCACATCTTGCTGAACCCGGTCAGCTTTTGTCCGATGCAGCTATTGAAGTTTGACAGATACATTTTAGTTGTGGTGAGTAGTGAGAAATGAACTTTTTCATTCTTTTAAAAACAAATAAATATTTACACAATCAGATTTTTTTACGTACTCTGGCCAATGGGAATTCTTGACCCGGGCTTGAGAGCTTGAGATCCACGATGAAGCGTAAATAGAAGGACGTTATTAGATGCTGATATAGATATATAAGAGAACGATATAATAGAAGAAGAAGAAAGATTTCTAGTTTTATTTATTGCAGGCTTATTGCCTTTTTTATACCACTAAGGTGGCAGACAAGCACACGGCCTAACAGATGGAAAGTAGTTACCGTGGCCTATGGACTAGTGCAACACCAAGGGAGTCACACTCGTGCTGCTACATACTTTATTATTGTTGTTATTTTACGAATACACAAGTTCATGTTATATACCGTTTTCCTTCGATGAAGAAGGTGTGTATTGCCTATTTATTGCTTTCTCCAAATAATAGTACATTATACTACAAGTGTGTAAAGTTCTGTTAGAACAGAACTGTCGCTGTGTTAGAACAAAGAGTTTCTGTTCTGTCAGTGTAGAAGATTAAGCAGGACAAGCCTTAGGTCTTCCCACAGACAGCACAAAAACTCTCCAGTGAGCTCTAGCTACCCTGCTCGCCGCCGGTTATTATGACCACAACACGAGGTTATTATGGCCGCGGTATTCTGGCGGAGGTACATCCCCAGACGGAGTGCTCAATTGGACGAAAATACCGTCGTGTCCTACCTACCAAACTTGTTAAAGCACAATTGATTACAACCCATATGTACGTATATTATAGGCAATACTGAGATGTTGTACTGTTTCAGGTCTTCACCACTGTTGTGAGATATTTGTCTGTGTTTATTAATCTGTGATTAGTAATTCGGCACTGAATCCCGGAGGCTTCACATGTTCTGGAGGACGTAGTATCCAATCCTCTGAGGTACGACTAAAGGGAAGTAGAAATGCTCTATAAAATGATCACTTCTAGACAAGTGAAAATACGTTTGTTATTTCTTTTTTTGTATATATAGGACACTTCAATTTGACTTCACCTCGCTTGATGGTAAGCTGAAGGCCAAGTCTCAGGAAAGAGGGTGCGCGGTGGTACCCACCCGGCCGAAATTTGTGACAAATTTGTGCCATAAATTTTTAACCAGTAAAATAAAAAAGAATAAGAATAAAAAAGAATAGAATATATGGGATTGACATACGTAGACATATAATAAACGTCAAAATAGGTGTCAATCCCATACATTCATTATCCTATTCTGCAATACATTGGTGGTGGCAATACATAATAAATGTATTTTGATAATAAGATTAAAAGCATTCCATTTGAAGATTGTTTTACTGGGTACCCGTTTTATTTTACCTATTATCAAATACATTATCAAAGTCTTTTTTTTTTCGCTATGGATTTTCACAAATCCGACTAGTCTAACTGCAAAGCTTCATTAGCCAATTGGTTATGACACAAGGCAATCGCTCTTCACGGAAATATCGAAGTTAAGCCGCATCACAGACTGGAAAGCCGGCCTCTACTAACTTGGGAAGAGGCTCAGCAAATACGGTGCAAATTTGGAGGCTATAAAATAAATTCATATACAGATTGTTGAACGAGCAAGCGAAGCCAGCTAGAGTCTCCGTTTCGACAAGGTGGTCGATTTTGCTTTTATCCTTTCTAAAACTCGTTTGGCTCACCCGGGATTCGAAACAACTAAAATCCGTAAAAAAACATCCTGTATTGATATGGCATTGGTATCAATCATAAGGATCAAATCTCTCTAAAGTAAAGGAAATCCCTGAAATCTAAACTTATACATTCAATTTGACGAAATAAAGCATTTCAATAGTATATATAGTCGCATATCTACTCGCCCCTTTACTCAACTCTACTCGACTTTCTATTTGACCTCTACACGCCTATCAACTCGCCCCTATAACGATCTCTACTCGCCTCTTCACAAGCCTAGGTATATATTTGGCTCGTTACTCGACTATGTCCGTTCCCAAGCTCTAATCCATCTCTGTACCAAATTTCATTATTACAAAATCTTCAAAAATGACAAACTTTCATCGCCTATTTCCCACCATTAAACCACTTTTTAGAGATAAAAGGTAGCCTATGTCCGTTCTCAAGCTCTTATCCACCACTGGACAAAATTTCATCAAGATCATATCCGTGGTGTAGGCGTGAAAGCGTAACATACAGAGAGACATAGTTACTATCCCATTTATATTAGTAGATATGGAAGTATGGAAATAGATTTCGAAAATAGAGACCTTGCTGCATTATACTCGTACTAAACCTAATACAGAACTATGTTGTGTAAACATTCTACGAAAATAAACACTATTTCGGCACAAATTGTCACCCCGGTGACAACTGGGAAGACAATTCCTAGCTGTCACCCCAGAGGACAGAGCTAGAGGGGACTACTGGGAATATCACTTTAAGTACTGAGTGTGAACTTTTAGTATTTACCTGTGAAATATCTTTCTATTTGGATTATTACTACAGGTAAGGCCACAATCTGAGACACAACATGTAACCATTATTTTATTCTTTATATTATTCCGTTAAAATCTGATAAAATTACGGCGAATGAAATTGTAATGAAATTTAATTTTTTTATGGCTTATACCTAACCATTATTTGCTTAACTTTAACATCAGACAGATATTTACAGCCCAGACTCAGCCTCAGATGCATGGCTCGAGTCAACAATAGTGCCCGGAATACGGCAATAGGCTCACCCCCTATTACATGGGACCGAATACAGATTGGTGAAATGTGGGTGTTAATTCACCTCTGCCTAACCCACTGGGGATAAAGGCGTGATTTTATGTATGTATGTATGTAAATAACCATTTCTGAACCACAAACAACTTTCGTAATCGTACCGTGAACGTATTGAGAGAATGGAGCATTGCGATTGGTCGGCTTCACATACACACAGGTTCACAGTGGGCAAGCAGCCAATCACAATGCTGTGTTCTCTCAATACGATTACGATACGATTACGATAGTTCTTTCGTGCTTGGTGTCTGTCAATCGAAAAAACGCTTCAACATTAAACATACTCTGTCTTTATATAAGCGTATGTATCTCACTTGCACACTTTGTTCGTCCAGTATTACTAAGTTTTTGATAGTAATGCGATGTTCAATATAACGAGAAAAATTGTGACGTAATAGTAATACATAAAAAGCGTTAAAATGCCATCTATAGTTTTCTAGAACTACTGTAAAGATGCAAATCGTCTATTGTAGTTTGAATTATTATTTACACATTTAGTCGATTAGTATCAACCTAAAAATTATATTTTAGCTACATTTTTAATCTGCCGTTCTATCAGTACATTTCATTTGTCTCTGACCGTTTGATTGTCTCTGGCCGTGTGCGATATACTATTAGTCTGATACATTCTTAATGGCTGCCGTTCATCGATGATGTAAAACTAGTGCTAATATGTAGCCCCGGAGAGGCAATTTCGCCATATCCAACATTACCAGGAGGCTGGTCATGTAGGCCCGCCCACTGGCTGATGTCTGGGGGAGGCTATAAAAGCCATTGCAGCCTCAATCGAGCGCTTTTCTCTTGACATCAGCTTCTTCTTGCTAAGGCTCGGGTGAGAATTACTGATAGCTATATGCAGTGTGTGCTAATCTCTTTTTTATTTCAGGTGGCTCAATAGCGACATGAAAACGATGCATACTACCAAAGCTTAGTCCTGAGACCTTCTGTACTCATTGGGCAATAATTTATTTTCGGTGCCACGTCGTTTTCATGTAGCTAATGCAAAGCTCCTTCCAGGCAATTACCAGGCTTTTTACGTGAGCATGGTGTGCCGTATTTTATTTTATCCATATAGTGTCATATATGGAATATTTTAACGCCACGTTGTGTGTGCATGTAACGGGGTGTAAACCCCGAGATGGATGCTGTTTTTTACGTGAACAGTGTCCATCATATTTTATTTTATATTAAACGCTTCTGCAATATAGTTGCAAGGCTTATTTCGGTTTGTTTCACATGCTTGTCAAAAGGACATTGACCCATGCGGTCGTGGGATCACTGAACTCGTGTCAATACCTTCATGTCAAATTGTTTCTGTGCACCCTTTCCTTTCGTTGCGATGTTGTGAGCTGTGGCTTTTACGGTAATGACTTTTGCACCACATGCCTTGGGGAAGCTTGACCACCTGCTCCTGCCTACTGCCTGCCACGCCGCACTTGCAGTATGTCAGCCCGACATACTGAAAGGCTTTGCTTGCGTTTTTCAGGTGTGACAGAGCGGTCCACGCGACCAGACAGGCGTCAGCGCGGCACGTGCTTGTCCAGACCGGCGGAAGCAATCTAAGTGTCCACCACCAACTTCGCACCGCGGGCTGTTGACTGGAGATGCTGTACTCCACGCCCTAATAATTATAAATTATATTTATAACAAATCAGATTATATTATTGTTAAACAGTTCTTAGCAAAACTTTTTATTTCTCTCTGCTCTACCGGGTAACTAAAGTACCTATATTGCAAACTTAACTTATTAAACAAACATTAACGTTTCACTACTAACAGACGTAAACTTGTCTGTACGAATCTTCTTCAAGTTATTTTAGTTTTAGTCGTAACAGATAGATGGCGGTGTAGACAGCGCGTTAAAAAAATTCACACCGATTTTTTTTATAAAAAATAATGCAACGTACACTTTTATATATTTTTAATTTAAATAAAAATTATTACCCTGTACGATAGATTTATCAACTAGAGTAGGTACCAGGTGTTATATATTTTTTTGTAGGAAGTAATTACGAAGGATTTTCTTCTCACGGTAAACCTGAAAATAAAGGTCTTCAACCCGACGCCTTGCCACTGTTGGACTTATGCCTTTTCCAATGATCACTCAATCCTCCGCCTTCCACATTCAGTCTTGAAAAAAATGACCAAAATTCAAGTATTCTTATAATTGTTTATTAGCCTCCAGCTCAATTTTATATAGGTACTCTAATGAATAACTTTACAAATCAGACATAATCTGCCTCGCCAAACTGAGGCAACTCGAGCGTCGGAGGTCACTGAATGACCTCCGTCCCCTATGAGCGCGGGCCTGGGGGTGACTCGTGGAGCCGTTTGTCACCCCAGCAGAAGCAGCCCACTCAATGTATCGGGGACGAGTTGGGGATCCAGTGGTTCCCCCCACCCGAAGAGGGCCAGATCGAGAGAGATGGCCCTGGGTCAGCCGGAGTGCGAGGGATATGCTCTATGGCTACCTCACCTTCGGCCTTGCACTGCGACCCACAGACAGCGTGCAGTTTAGTCGGTTCATGTCCGACATATTATTATATATTATTCTTCTTAATATAAATATAGATTAATAATATTGACGTAAAATTAGTTAGTAGCTATGAAAAAAAAAAGGTGCTTGCGCCATTTTTGAAAGCTGCATGACGTATCTACATGTACTGTATACTTACTTACATACTAGTACTGTATACTACTTCAATACTAAATAATATTATAAAGCTGAAGAGTTTGTTTATTTGGTTGAACCGCTAATCTCAGGCACATCCCGTTAGCCAGCGTTTATCGAAAAAGGTTAAAAGTTAAATATCATCACGCTACTAAAGGGAGTGGAGCAGTAACCATAAATGTCAACAAATCTGACAAATTATAAAGAAGAATTAATCAATTGCGGGCCATTTAATATGGTTTAATCGGGACATAAACCGCCAAAGGCGAAGGACGAAGAGGCGTTTCAGTTAGTAAATTAAATAACTTCGACTTGTTGACCTCATTGTTAAAGTATGTCTACACTATTTTGGTGACATAGTAACTGTCGAGAATTAAATATAAAATATTCTTTAGGTACATAAACCTTATTTGGCTTCGTCGTAGTCGGGTAAAAATAAACTTTTACTTGTGAAGTACTCCTTCTTCAAATTCTAATGAAAGGTATCTTAGAAATATTCTCACTCGGATTGCTAAAGAGTTTTTTTATGTCGAATTAAGTGTCGAGCTAGTCATAAATCAAAATGATTGGGTTACTCGCCAACTGATATCTTTTAAGTGATCAATAGGAAAATTTAGAAGAAAATACATTTATGGAGGTAAGTTATTACGAGAGTTTTCTGCTTAGAAGACACAACTTCTTCTTTCTGAAACCTGACTGCCAAGTGCCAAGAATGGTTATGTTATGAATAGGCTCAAGTTTGATGATCGAGACTTGATGATATCCAGGTTATAAGTTTGAGACAATATAGACAAGGAAATTCACTCTTCCTAACCTAACCAGTAGATACGCATAATAAAAAAATGTTTGCGTGTGACGGTCGCGTATCCACCAGGTTTAGGTAATCTGTGGTCTCAGGCTAGGAGATAAGACAGCAGTAGCTACCAATATAGACGAACAAACCAGATCACTCCATATTTTAGCGAATCCCGGACTCCAAGGCAAAGGCCTCGCATATGATCAGGAACAACGCAAGGATGATGAGTTCAGAATATTTACTGAACCGAAGCAATCCATTCTATCTCAACCGTACTCTCTCTTCTTCCCGATGTGTCGCATCAGGTTATTCCCAGTAGTCCCCTCTAGCTCTGTCCTCTGGGGTGACAGCTAGGAATTGTCTTCCCAGTTGTCATCGGGGTGACAATTTGTGCCGACTGTTCCCTTTGAAAGTTGACTAGAGGGGACAAATGAGAAGTTTGTTTCTCAGTTGTTACGGGGGGGGGGGGGGGACAATTGCAATTAAAAACAATCCATAGATTTCAGCTTTTTTATTTCTTATGTTACATAGAATCTTCGAAATTAATTATCGTTAACACCCCGACTCAGTGCAATCCGACTCGGATAGGTTAGGTTAGAAGACTAAGGCGGGAGTGAAGCGAAGCGGAGCTCCCGCCTTAGTCTTCGTGGTTATTTTTTTTTAAACCACCCAGAAGTAGGAGCCCCGCGCAGCGGGGCTCCGTCGAGCTTAGTTAGTAGACGCCATAATATATGAGGTTTAGTTTTAGGTTTAAGAATCTGGATATTGTTTGTCTGAATATCAATTAACTACATTTCAAAAATTTGTGTTTTAAATATTCGGGTTTCGTGTATATGGATTACGGTCAAGACAATTCCTAGCTGTCACCCCAGAGGACAGAGCTAGAGGGGACTACTGGGAATAATCGGTCGCATCATAAGCTTAGTATTCGCAAAAAAGGGGGGTGAAGCCCCGCGCAGCGGGGCTCCGTCGAGCTTAGTTAGTAGACGCCATAATATATGAGGTTTAGTTTTAGGTTTAAGAATCTGGATATTGTTTGTCTGAATATCAATTAACTACATTTCAAAAATTTGTGTTTTAAATATTCGGGTTTCGTGTATACGGATTACGGTCAAGACAATTCCTAGCTGTCACCCCAGAGGACAGAGCTAGAGGGGACTACTGGGAATAATCGGTCGCATCATAAGCTTAGTATTGCACATTCACAGATAATAAGCTCACTGTCTAAAGTCAGTCTTTTGTCATTTACAGGCCATGGAACTTGAAACACCTCTTCACTCCGACTGTGTAGTGTCCGGAGTCCTGAGTTTTGTACTCCACGTCTCGCGAATAGCCGGTATAGCCCCTGTCGACTTTGAAAGAGACCGAGGCGGTTGGCGTATGTCCCTATCTCGCTTTTATTTCTTTTACTCTTGTCTACTGACTATTATTATGCGTGAGTAACAATCAACTCATCTTCATATTTATTTATTTTGGCCACTGCCTGACCAGTTGCTTGAGGTTATAAAGTTCTACGAAGATCTTTGAGATGCAAACAGGCGTTTTTTTTTATACCGCTTAGATGGCAGACAAGCTAACGGCCCACCTGATGGAAAGTGGTTACCATAGCCTATGGACGTGTGCAACACCAGGGGCGCTACACTCGCACTGCCGACCCTGTTAGAACAGAAAGTTTCTGTGCCTTCAGTGTAGAAGATAAAGCAGGACAAGCTTTTGGTCCTCCCAGTGACAGCACAAAAACTCTCCAGTGAGCTCTGGGTACTATACGCACCGCCAGAAACACAACACGAGGTTATTATGGCCGCGGTAAAAAGCAGGCGTCATCTACTAGTCAGTGTACTTGCTAAACAATGAACAACGTTCTATCGCAGGCTTGCTTGTTGGGGTTGGAAGACTCTCTAAAAAGTTGACATACCAATCATCGGATGACAAGCGGAACTCTAGTACCAGAGCGTAAACTTTAACGTCACTGAAAAACTAATACAAGTAGGAAGATGGCGGCCATCTAACCGCGGGCTGGGTTAAGTTCTGACGCAAGTGCTCGGTCCACTAAGACTATTTGAATTACCACATCCCAGTTCAAGCATTAAAAACCTTTTAACATGAAGTCTGTGAGACGTGGCTACATTTCCCAAACACAGTTGTATTTTCAGAGATATTCGCGGGCTTTGCAAGTTTTGGTAACAGAGATGACATACTGGACGGGTTTGAGCCCTCGTCTAACACCTGGTTTATGTTAGTTTTTGGAAAACTTATCATAACTGTGCAAGCGACAGTAGCTCTCACAGTAATGTACACTGGTTACAATAGATTGCGCCATATGATCGACTGTCTAGCGCAGTTGGACCAGGTAAGTACTTAATTATATAAAATACTAGCTGTTGACCGCGGTTCCGCCCGCGTGGATGTCGGTTATCGCTTAGTGTTGAGCTATCGCTATTGAGCATTTAGTTCGCCTCTCTACTCAATTTTGTCCTCGACTATTTACTCGCCTCTGTTCTCGACTTCCTTCTCGCCTCTATATTCGACTCTCTACTCGATTTTCTACTCGCCTCTATACTTGAAGTTATATTCGATTCTCTACTGACTTCTCTGCTCCCTTCTCTACTCGACTCTGTACTCTACTCTATAACCGCCTTTCCATTGGCCTCTCTACTCGCATCTCTACTCCCCTCTCTACTCGAATCTCTAATAAACTCTCTACTTGAATCTCTACTCAACTCTCTACTCGCCTGTACATTCGTCTCTCCACTCGCCTTTCTTCTTTACTCTCTACTACACTGTATTTGATTCTATACTCGCTTCTCCACTGGCTTCTCTAGTCGCATATCTACTCGCCCCTGTAGTCGACTCGTCCCTATAATAATCTCTACTCGCCTCTCCACTCGCCTCTATATTTGGCTCGTTACTCGACTATGTCCGTTTCAAAGCTCTATTCCACCTTTGTACAAAATGTCATGAGGATATCTTCAAAAATAAATTCTTACTATTTATCCCTTATTCACCCCCCTTTTTTGCGCGATTGAAAAATGACAAATTTTTTCACGATAAAATGTAGCCTATATCCGTTCTCTAGCTCTAATCCATCTCTGTAACGAATTTCATAAGGATATTTAAAAATAGCAAACTTTCATACAAACTTTCATCCCCTATTAGCCCACCCCCTTTAAACCCTCATTTCGCTATAAAAGGTAGCCATATCCGTTACCAACTTCTAATCTATCTCTGTGCCAAATTTCATCAGGATATCGTCAAAAATATCAAACTTTCACCCTCTAGCCCTTTCGTCCCGCCCCTCTACCCCCTTTTCGTGATAAAAGATGCCTAAGAGCCTAAGTCCATTTTCAAGTTTCACCAGAATATTGTTACGAGCGTGGGGGTCGGTTTAAATAGAAAATGCGAGGACAACCGTTGAAGACAGATTTTATTCAGCTGCACTTAAATTACAGCAAAGCGCGTAGAACTTCGAAAACTCTTCCTTACACAATACACAGTCACTTGTATAATCGCACTGTATCGCTTCGTACACTTTATCGCTTTGATCGCTTCGAATACTAGTCATGGACTAACTTGAGCAGCGGCTGTTAGCTCGCCTTTTATATAAGGTGCGGCCGAGTAGCGAAAGATCGAGAAAAGACAGGTACGTTCTGAAAAAGACAGGAACTTTCTGGGAGGTTCTATTAGGTCTTGTGTTTCTTTCTATTCATTCCATTCCTTCTAGAACAGTGACGTCAAGGCATGCTGTCTCTTTCTAGCCTGAAGTCTCGTTCTATTCATTCCATTCCTTCTAGAACAGTGACGTCAAGGAATGCCGTCTCTTTCTATAGTGCCGTCTTGCTCACTCCTATGGAAATTTGGCCATATATTGAAGTGGCCAAGCGCCGGGCGTAGCAATATCTTTAAAAATGACAAATATTCATACAAACTTTCCAGCCCTAATCCTCCGCCCTCTCCCCTTTTACCTCACTTTTGCGATTAAAGGTAGCGTATGTCCCTTCCAAAGCTCTAATTCTTCCTTGTAAAAAATTTCAGCAGGATATCTTCAAAATTGACCAACTTTCATCCCCTATCCCCCTTCCCTTAAACCCCCATTTTCACGACAAAAGGTGGCATATGTTCATTCCCAAGTTTAAATCTATCCCTGTACCAAATTTCATCAGGATATCTTCAAAAATGACAAACTTTCATCCCCCTTTTCGCAATTAAAGGTACCCTATGTCCGTTCCCAAGCTCTAATCCACCTCTGTACCAAATTTCATTAGGATATATTCAAAAATTACTAACTTTCATAAAAACTTCGATCGCCTATTCCCCCCCCCCCCCCATTTAACCCCCTTTCTCGGGATAAAATTTAATACACCTCTGTACCAAATTTCATCAGGATCGGTTCAGTGGTTTAGGCGTGAAAGCGTAACATACAGACAAACAGACAGTCAGACAGACAGTCAGAGAGACAGACAAACAGACTTACTTTCGCATTTATAATATTAGTATGGATTTCAGATTGTCTTATAGAGTTCCATTATACAAGCATTGATATTTACTGGATAGTTCGATGATATATACATACATACATACATATATATTTTGGGATTTTAGTCGGTTCGATTACCGGGTTTGAAAAGCGAATTTTCGCAAATTTTTGAATGCCGTTTTATTTCTTTTTAAAAATAAAGGAAAGTTTCCTTTGAGTGAAATTCGCTATCTCCAGTATTTAGAGTACTTCCCCTCCAGAAGATAAAAACTTTCACCCTATATATATATACAGGGTGTATTTTTGAAACGGGGCAGTAAGGGCAAGTACCTTAACCGTTGCAGTTACAGCAAAACGTTCTTAGAAGACCTTCCCTAACTTTTTGACATATTTTGAACTGCATTCACAGATTTTGTAAAAAACTTACAGTTGGCAAAAAAAAAATGCAAAAAGTCCAAAAATTTTTTTTATGCCAATCGATTCTATTTCATGTGGGGATCAAAAAACTCTATGAGACCATTTTAGCTTTCAGTACTAGGAAAGACAGAAATCGCCAAAAACGTTTCCCATACATTTCGGCAACAGAAACAAATTTCTACGATGGTCTAACTTTTTGTTATGGCCAGGAAGTGGGTAGAATTGACTGTAAAGTAAATAAAAAGAATTTTTACCCTCAAATTTCGAATTTGATTCGAAAACCTGTGTGTTATTCTTAGTTTCAGCTGAGAAACTTCGTATGAGTTATTAATTAAGGATTTTCGCTAAAATGTCTTCTAATCGTGAAAAAATTGACTTATTAGAAGCGTATTTTGTCAATAATCGAAATGCGGGAGCTGCATTAGTGTGGTACCGCAATAAGTATCCGTTGCGGCATGTGCCAACAAGAAAGGTTATTACAAATCTTTTGAAAAACCTGGAATTGCAGGGTTCTTTCAAAAGAAAGCGGCAGCCTCGTGTGGACATGGACACGGAGATTGCGGTTCTAACTTATGTCGAAGCATATCCAGAGGTATCGTCCAGGCAAGTCGCCCTTGAAGTAGGTGTATCCCACTCCCTTGTGATAAAGATATGGAAGAAATACGGCTACAAGTGCTATCGATATGGGCGCATAGTTCAAGTGTTACATCCGGGTGATGATGTTCGAAGGCTTACTTTTTGCAGATGGCTAAGAGGAAAAATAAGCAGAGATCATGAATTTTTAAATTACATACTGTGGTCAGACGAAACGAATTTTTCCAATACCGGTATGTACAACAGAAAAAATCACCACTATTGGTCCAAAGAAAATCCACTAAGAGTTACGGCAAGTCATAATCAGGTTCGCTTCTCATTCAACTGTTGGTGTGGTATAATGTCCAATCGAGTCATAATGGTGGAATTTTATGAAGGGAAACTGAATTCTGCCATGTATAATGAAGTCATTTTACACCATCTTGAAAACAAGATTGACGAATGGCCCCTGTCGGAATTGCGAAAAGTTCATTTTCAACAAGATGGTGCTCCGCCACATAACAGTCACCTTTCACGTTCCAATTTGAGCCGCCTATTCGGTACACAGTGGATAGGTACACATGGTCCAACACAGTGGCCACCTCGTAGCCCCCATCTAACACCACTTGATTTTTTTTTATGGGGCTTCGTGAAAACCGAGGTGTATAAGACGACGTACGCCAGTGTTCAAGAGCATTAATGACCATTTTACGTAATATTCATCCCAGAACATTATTAGCCTCCATTCGTTCAGTGCAAAAAATGATAGACTTATGTATTCGTGAAAATGGAAATCATTTTGAGCAATTTATTTCATAAACCAATTTCTTAAATGTTTACTGATTTTTTTTATTTAAAAAAGTTCAAAATTTTACCTGACCTATGAGTTTCGAGTTGATTTATCATATTTCCGTACGAAATGTATGGGAAAGGTCTTTGGCGATTTCTGTCTTTTCTAGTACTGAAAGCTAAAATGGTCCCATAGAGTTTTTTGATCCCCACATGAAATAGAATCGATTGGCATAAAAAAAAAATTTGAACTTTTTGCATTTTTCTTGCTAACTGTAAGTTTTTTACAAAATCTGTGAATGCAGTTCAAAATGTCCCAAAAAGTTAGGGAAGGTCTTTTAAGAACGTTTTGCTGTAACTGCAACGGTTAAGGTACTTGCCCTTACTGCCCCGTTTCAAAAATACACCCTGTATAATAGTGTATAAGAATAGTAGTATAGTACATATATAACAGTATATATAATAGTAATATATGCAAGAAATATATATATATATATTATAGTGATATTTAAATCACTGGACCACCATGATAAGATTACTGATCTGGATAGAAGAAAACTATGATATATAAATATCTGGGGGCACAGGAGTGCCCCCGCCAAGACGAGCCAAGCGAAGCGAAAGGACACTACCTACCTTTTCTCGAAACGCTTCGTCGTTTTCTTGAACTCTCATAACTTTGCTTTGGATAATGCTAAATAGTTAAGATTTTCAAGGCAGAATGCCATCGGTACAATCATTAAACGTACAAAGTTTGAATGTCGTAGCTATTATACTTTAGATTTTATTAATGTCTTAAAACCCTACATTACGTCACTGACTCAGCTGAAATTTGGTATGTAAGCTAATATTACTACAAAGACAACAAAAAAATTAAAAAACTAACCTAACCTATACACTGGGAATAGGAGGTGGAAGCACCTACTACGGTGGAAGTTTGTATTTGAGACTTGCACTACAGTTTGTGCTACATAAGGCAAAATTAATTAAAATATTTCTTATAACAAATAAAAAATACGTTCGTCATAATTCTTAACCGAATTCAAAAAATGTTGCCAAGACGAGTTTACGTAGCTTACCCTGTGAAAAAGTTATCAGATCTCGTATAAAGCCAAGCTCTAAAGACTGCATGCACTAAACCAAAGGAGTAGTGTAGAGCTTGTAGGTTTAGTGCGTGCAGTCTTTAGAGCTTGGCTTTATACGAGATCTGATAACTTTTTCACAGGGTAAGCTATTCTGCCTTGGAAGGAACATTTTGACATGAAAATGTTTTTGGTGATATCATAGTTTTCTTGTATCCAGATCAGTAATCTTATCAATCCATGTTTCAACACTTGCAGATAAATAAAAAATTGGATCGTCTTGTTCGACCATTACCTATTAACGAGAAGAAAACCTGGATTTTGGTTATTGTTTTGATATTACATGGATATATAGGCAATTTTATGGAATACATCATGTACTTGTATGATGTGATAAATGCAAATAAAACAGGCATGTACTACTTTAATCAATTCCAATAAACAAAAATTAATCTGTACCTATTGAAATGGTTTGACCCTAATATCAATGATGTATATATAACCTTTATTTCGGGCATATGACAATTTTGTGTCAAACTTAACGTTTAAAGAATGAAAAGTGGAAATAAGTAAGAATTTCATTCACAGCTCAATACTTACAAACTCTAACAGCGCGCCCACTCACTAACAGTCCGCCAGCAGTTTTTGATCTGTCCGGCGGCCTGGCAGCAATTCCCTGTTGTCAGTTTTGCAACCAAACACTAGCAGTTGTGAGTCGACAGTTACCCGCCGTACGATCGCTTGCCGGTGTGCGATCTTTCGACCTGATGGCCTAGGACTATCCGGAATCGTTCGATGGCACACTATCGAACCGTATTAGCCGTCAGTCCAAAACGAAACTGTGAGAGTGAGGGTTATTGTCTTGTGACTGATAGATTTACTACCAATTTGCACTTATTTGAACTTCTGGTTATATTTCGAGATATTTAATCGCGTTATAGTCGATATTGGATGTGGGCATTTTTTTTTTACACGACCATACTCTAAGTGAGCATGCCCAGAAGTTTACCATTAATTTTATGGAGAAATGAAAGATAATGTATTATGACGTGGCGATAGTATTAACTCGCAATATTCATATTGTAACTTCTTGTAAATTGTAGCTTCAGCAAATGAATCCATATGGTTGGTAATTTTTTTATTTTTAGTGTAGGTATATTCTTAGCCTCGGAGAACACGTAGCCTCGGTTGCTATTGTTACATCTTTCGAACTGCATAGTGCAATTTATGGAGTTGTATTTAAAAATTCCTTTATGGTCTCACTCGGCATTGTGATGACACGTGCCCGAGGTCACTTGGATAGAACTAACTAGTCACGTGGATCCTGGAAGCGAGGATCCTTTCGGCACTGTTTCGATTCCGAAAGAAGGCGCGGTAGCGGGAATTCGATCCCGAGCCCAAAGATATTCGGGCCGAGAAATCCTGGCTCCACAGGGACATAGTGGCCGAGTGGGAGTGACGACTTGTAAGACCCATCATGGGGGCGTCACACGGTAGCCCCACATACCGTCAGACGCAGATCATCATCGGACACGGGAATTTTGGGTGCACGCCTGCCGCCTTCTTCGAGTCCGTGAGGTAGAAGGTCATCTACCATCATACATATCATCTATTTTACAGATTTCAAACAAAATGGTGAATTACTAAACCAGTTATCAAATATCTATTGTTCACTGTGCGGTATTGTGAGACAACTGAACGAGAGCAACGGGATGGCCCTAGTGATGCTACTGTTATTTGTCACCAGAAACTTTATCACTATGCCCTATGTCGTGGTCTCGATATTATGTAAGTACTCTGACAAACCAACGCCTGGAACCACTATATGAGTTTATAAATTAAAAAAGTGATAAACAAGAATACCGCGTCCATATTAACCTCGTGTTGTGTTCTGGCGGTGAGTAGAGTATCCAGAGCTCACTGGAGAGTTTTTGTGCTGTCAGTGGGAAGGCCAAAGGCCATACCTGCTTTGTCTTCTACACTGACGGCACAGTAACTCTCTGTGTTTACAGGGTCGGCAGCACGAGTGTGACTCCCCTGGCGTTGCACACATCCGTAGGCCACGGTAAAGGGAATCATTCACCATCGGGTGGCCCGTGTGCTTCTCTGCCACCTCAGTAGTATAAAACAAAACAAGTGGGGCGAATGTGGGGTAAATGTAAAGAGAACAAGTAAGGCGTATGTGGGGGAAACAATAGATGTGAATGTGGAGTTAAGAAGTGGCTTGAATGTGGAGTAAACAAATGGGGCTTATGTGGGATAAACAAGTGGGATGAATGTGAATAAAGAGATTGTCATTAGCTCCAGTATTTTCGAATCCCAGTAACTATAATCAATCAAATGTGGCCATATTTCATTTCTGTATCTTGATGCGGCCAGTTTACTTGACTAGGCTTTCGGGTCAGATAGCAGTAGGGTCCTATAAAAGCCCATCCAATTCAAAATATACGCAGTCCGATAAAAAGGAGGCGTGGAAAAGCGGACCCCCAACTCCAATTGCCTCTAGTCGGAGCTCGGATAAAGAAGGAAACGATAATATGCAATATACATTGATGAAAAGTACCTATTACAAAAAAAATCTGTCTGTTTTCCAGATCGAAATCATGCCACATTTCCAATAGCTAAATCGTTGTGTTCAGTCGCGTGGTCCAGCGTTTGTTTGGTCATGCTGATCTTGACGGTGGAGCCATGTCACCAGGTACATAATCAGGTAAGCACTTCTCAGGAATTCCATAATTTTTGGCTAAAGCCTACCTTTAAACTCTCACGATCCATGATATATAATTAAGAGAAGGGAAATTAACGCGATCATGGTATAAGTACTTACATACCTTTGATAGCCTGACGTTTCGACCAGGTTACACCGGCCGTGGTCACAGGCTGACTGGCCCAGCGGTGCACGCCCGCCGTCTTCGAATCCGTGAGGTAGTAAGTTCTTCATCTGGTACATCTGAATCTGAAATCTGATTCTTCCTCGTTACTATTAAATATGCTTCACATAATTAAGAAAACGGGAATTAACGCGATCATGGTATAGGTACTTACATACCTCTGGTAGATGAAGAACCTTCTACCTCACGGATGTCCTCAATATCCATATTACGCGCTTTTGAGAATAGCACAGGGTGCTACCGCAGAGAAGCTCAAATCTACCAATTATAGATCCCTGGTGCGCGTGTATAGGTTTGATATAAAACCAATACGCGCTCACCTAAGACTCTCTTCGCGACTTGAGATCAAGGTAAATACCTACCGGTAACTAGGTATAACAATGAGATCCAGAACCTCCACGTGGTGCACGCCTCTCTCTCAGACTTAACTGGTAAACGATTCCGCATTTGGCAAATATAGGCTGTTCGGAGCCTTGCCACGTGTCCTTCTAACTAGGAGAAAGCACTGTGGAGAGCAGACATGGGACGGACCGGTCGCTGAGCGCAGGCATGGGGTTACAGATCTCACCCTCGGTCTAATATAAAAAGTAGCATAAATTACCGTCATGTTAATCCCTGTCCAGTTGTACCTGACAAAAAGCCTGGTGCATCAGATGATACGCCAGAACCCCAGTAGAGCTTCAGCCGTGAACTACGAACTGAAGATGTTTAAGAGGCACATCTTGCTGAACCCGGTCAGCTTTTGTCCGATGCAGCTATTTAAGTTTGACAGATACATTTTAGTTGTGGTGAGTAGTGCAAAATGAACCTTGTCATTCTTTTATATATAAATATGTTTAATTTAAGTAATATTTGCAACATCCGATGGTCGGTATGGAGGTTTCTCAATCGTTTAATTACTCTGGTTGCCCGGTTCAGAGAAAGCCTAAGCAGGTGGGGAACGTGACTTATCCGTCTGTTTGTACAAAGGGACTATAGTCCCATTTTCAGTTTTACAAAAGCATGAAATATTAAGTAAATATTTGAATAGAAAGATATAAGGTATTAAAATCTGGCAGGTTGTGTCGCTTTACAGCGAGAGAGGGAATATGGTCCCTTCGTGCATTCATAGGTAAAATTAACAAAAGGGAATATAGTGCCATTGTGTCCTGTATTTTTATATACCGAATCATTTAGGCATTTCTTGAGTTTTGCGCTCAGCAAAATCCATTTTTCACTTTAACTTTGACCAAGATGTTATACTGTTTCAGGTGTTCACCACTGTTGTAAGATATTTATCTGTGTTTATCAATCTGTGATGAGTAATTGCACGCAGAAGCCCTCAGATATACAACTATTAGGAGAAGTAGAAAATTAAATGTTCTTTCAAATGCGCCTATCATGACATTATAGGACTGTTGAAATAATGAAGAAACCTTGAAGAAACTTGGAAATCTATACTATTATATCATTTGTAAAAAAGTCGTGTCTCTACATTAGACATATTTAAAAAATACTTGGAGTATGTTATATTGATGATACCAAACACGATTTTTTTTTAATCTTGTCTGTTTGTTCGCTATGGACACAAAACTACTGAACGGATTTTGATGCAGTGTTTTTTGTAGAAAGGGCTTGCTCACTTACTTGCTCACTTGCTTGCTTACGGTTGGTTGTTTTTTTTTATCGCAATCGGTTGAGTAGAACCAGAGATGTGAGCGATAATGTCGCATTTTTGCTTGACATTATTTTTATGGTAATTTTTTTATAGCTATATATATATCTGGGCAACTATGTAAATAAATAGACATCATTTTTACATACAAAATTGTGTACCTATACAGATTTGTATTTAATCAATGAATTAAAATTAGTAATCCTATAATTCAATTACAAAAATAAAACTAAATGGCGATCAGGCGATAATGAACAAGATATGGCTTCGTTCACAACAGAAGTACCTATATATGATTTTTTTTTATTTATTTAATTTAATTACAAAAATACAACTAGATGGCTATTACGCAGTTTTGAACAAGATTTGGTTTCGTTCACAACAAGGTCTATAAAGGCGCCCACTCACTAACAGTTTACCGGACGACGGCCGGACGATATAAATCTGTCAGTTAATCGCAATAACCCACACACTCACAGTTTCGTTAACGATTTTGGACTGACGACTAATACGATCCGATAGTGTGTGGCCGCCGAACGATTCCGGACAGTTTTAGTCCGGACAGTCTTAGGCCGTCAGGGCGAACGAGCACACATTATCAGGCAGTCGGCCGGCGGCCTGTTGACCAACGTCTCGTGTCAGCATTTTTACGTAATAACCTCAGAATAACACAGTGAATTAATTTTATTCTTTTGTCTGAAGTAACATTATGATGACATGAACCTACATCACTAGTTTTTACTAAGATTTTATTCATTTTATGTACATAATCGTCTCTATTTCATATGCACATAGTCTGTAAGGTTCAAAATAGCTAACACCTATTTCTCACAATGATTAGCACGTACTTATATAAGAATAACACATTTTGAACCTTATTGACATCACAACACATCTAGTTTTTTTTCTTATATTCGTGATCAGCGGCATTTATTTATGCGAAAAAACATGTAATTATGAAAATGTAATAAGGTCGAAAATCGCTTGCACTGTTTCGTAGTCTCTATGTAACTGATATCAGACCATTACCGGCAGGCGATCGTACGACGTAAAACTGACGACTCACAACCGCTAGTGTGTGGTCGCAAAACTGACAACAGGGAATTGCCGGCAGGCCAAAATTTGTGTTTGTGTGTGGGCGCTATTGGCTTAGGACTGCAGGCCGCCGGACAGATCAGAAACTGTAGGCGGACTGCAGGCGAACTGTTAGTGAGTGGGCGCCTTAAGAACTGTCATTTCGATCCGTAAAAAATGTCTTGGTTTTCATAATTTTATTTAATATCCTGGGTCTTCTTGTTCATCCTAGCGTTAATCGCAGTCGCATTTTAACTTCGAGACGGGGGTCTCACTGTGAATTTGGCTGAACCTTCGATATTGGCCATGAATCGACTGTCATCTGACCTCCACAACCCAAAGGCGATATCGAAGCATTTGCTTTGGCTGCTACGCGGGAGGCGCGTCTTCGATTTCCGCTCAGGGCAAATACTTGTATGCATGAATATGGGTATTTGCATTGGTCGGATTGTGCTGAAGTGTGGGGGGTTCCAATGAGTACACGTCTTAGCTTAATGACACGTTTATTAAGACTGTCCTTTGTTATTTGTTACATATCAAAGTACATACATAGGTACTACACACTACATCATAGGGGTACATTGAAAAAAAATGATGAAAATACATTTTTTTTTGTTAATATTCAAGTACAATTATTATAAAAGTTAAATGTAAATGATAATAACATTTATAAGTGTAAATGTATACTTATACAATTTTATATCTGACACAGTTAACAAAAGTTAAAAAAAAATATCACAATATAAAATGTTAACTTACTATTACTTTATAAACAATTTTGTTCGATTTTTATGAACAGTTTCTACTTTGTTATTTTTCATGATTTTGACATTAGGTTCCAAATCTTCAACAACAATATATGGACCATTATACAGTACATCTAATTTGCTTGGAGTTTCCGATTTAAACAAAATTAAATCATTTTTCCTGTATATTATTTGATTTACATTCTTATCATACACACTTTTTCGTGTTTGTTTATTTTTTAACAAATTATTTTTAGCATCTTTATGTGCTACTTGTAATCGATACTTTAGTTCTAAACTATAATTATCTGGATTATATAAAGGTTCTACATTACTAATAATTCTACTCGGAATGTGACAATGTTTACCAAAAACTAATTCATATGGAGCATATTTGGTAGACGAATGTACAGTATTATTAAAAGCAAAACACCAAAATGGTACCAGTGGCTCCATGTCTCAGGAAAATTATCGCATTGTATTCTTAAAAATGCACCTAAATTTTTGTGTGCGTTTTCAAGTGCACCTATTGTTTCGTGATGATATGAAGTTGAATTTAATTTTTCAATTTTTAAAAGTTTACAGACCTCTGTCATTGTAGAGGACATAAATTCTGTGCCTTTATCTGTGGCTATTGTTTTCGGGATTCCGAACCTTAAAATGAAATTATTGACAAAAGCTCTAGCTACAGTAACCGTTTCCTTATTTGGAATAGGATAAGCCTCGATAAATTTACTTAACTCGCATTGCAAAGTTAATATATAGTTATTACCATCTATGTCTATATCTAAAGGACCAACTAAATCTAAAAATATTTTCTCAAAAGCATATGAAGCTGTGGTTGTAATCACCATAGGTTCTTTAGTTTTACGTGAAAACTTAGATTTTTGACAACTTTCACATTTACTCACAAAATCTTTGACATCTTTTTCTATTTCTGGCCAGAAATATTTTCGTTTAATGTTATTAACCATTCTACGTACACCAGCGTGTCCGCTCGTAGGTAATAAGTGATAGTCATTAATGATAAATTTTTTATCTTTTTCACTACATATTCTTTCAACACCTCGTAAAATGCATATACGTGGAGGACGAGGAGAAGGACCGGTCCATGCATCTTTACTGTTAATCTCTTCTACGAGTTCTTTTATAAATAACGCGTTATCATTTTTCTTTATTATACATATTTCGTCGACGTTTATATTCTTACAAAATTGACTTAATTTCTCCACAAAAACGGCTCGCGTGTATTGTGTCTTGAAATCAAGATTAACGTGTAACATTCTGTTATTTTGGGAAAATGCAAAGCACTCAGTCTCTACATCTATACCCATTTGTTTCCTAATCCGGTTTAATTCTTTTCCTTCTACTAGAGTCATTTCTATTCCTTCACTCGGCATCCGCAATAACTCCACGATTCTCGGTTGATCAGGCCGATTATCAGTGTCGTTATCAATGATTTGAGTATCATTCCTATCCACCGTATTTTGTAAATTATTTTTCTGAGCTTTAGTCATTACATTAAGTATATTCTCATTAATACACTTTAATTCATCTGAACTAATGGATATCCTAGACAACGCGTCAGCGACAGCGTTATCACTACCTTTAATATAAACAATGTTAAAATCATACTCTTCCAATGCCAATCTAAATTTTAATAATCTGCTCGACGGATCTTTCATACCAAATAAATACAACAGTGGTTTATGGTCTGTCATGATAGTAAATTTTTTACCTAAAAGATAAGGTCTAAAATATTTTACTCCCCAGACTATAGCTACTAACTCTTTTTGTATTGTTGGGTAATTTCTTTCAGCTTTATTTAGGGATCTACTCGCATATGCGACTGGTCGTAAGTCTTTATTACATAAAACTGTACCAATAGCAGTGCCAGAAGCATCAGTTTGTAAAATAAATTCATTTTCACATGAAAAATCTGGATACTGTAAAATAGGTGGGGATACTAATGCTTTCTTCAAAAATTTAAATGCATTTTCACACTGTTCGGACCAATTGAACGGAACGTTTTTACGACATAGATAATTTAAAGGGATACTTATTTCAGCAAAATCTTTAATGAATTTTCTGTAGTAGTTACAGAATGCAACAAAACGTTTTACTTCATCTGTGTTTTTAGGCGTCGGGTAATTTTCTACGACTTTAATTTTTTGTTTATCTGGTTTAATTCCTTCTGCTGATACTGTATGACCTAAGTATAACAATTCTTTCTTCAGAAAATTCCATTTGTTTGGATTTATCTTGAGATTCACTTTCCTAAGTCTTTCAAAAACGTCTATTAAATTCTTATTGTGACCATCTAGATTTCGTCCAAAAATTACAAGGTCATCTAAGTATATAAAACACTTCTCATACGTAAGGCCAGACATAGCAATAGTCATTACCCTTGAAAAAGAACTTGGGCTGGTCTTAAGACCCATCGGCATACGTTTCATCTGATATTGAGCTGTGCTTGTTGTAAAAGCAGTTAATTTCCTAGAATTAGGGTTTAAAGTCACTTGATAATAAGATTGACTAAGGTCTAAATGAGTGAAATAGATGGCGCCAGATAGGGACTCTAAAATATCAGTTATGTTCGGTAAAGGGAATTTATCATCTTGTATAACTTCATTTAATTTACGGTAATCTATTACTAATCGCCATTTTTTGCTCTCACTATCAGATTTTTTAGGCACCAGTAAAATAGGACTGGACCACTCACTTTGTGCTTCCTCTATGATGTCATCTTTTAACATTTGCTTGACTTGTGTATCTATTTCAGGTTTCTGACTGTATGGTAACCTGTATGGCTTAGTGTAAACAGGAGTAGTATTTGGTTTTAAATAAATATGACGGCGCGTTATAATTATTGTGTGATTAGGGTGAATGAAATTCACTCTGGCGTAATGCAAGACGCTAGTGCTCTATGGTCGAGTGTGACGTCATTCGTTCATTCGGTCAATTTGAGTTTGACAGATCATTGACTTTGGTGGGGCGCGCGGCGAATCGTGATCAGTATCGCTGTGAACCTCGACCGAGCACTACGTGTCTAGCAGAACGCTCCTAGTTCGGTTGAATATACTTGGTTATAGATCGCGAGTGTGTCTGTAAAATGTGTAGTCAGTGATTGATGTAATTAAAACGTGGTGATTCGTGTATTAGGTTGTCCTATCTCCTCGCCCGTAAAATCCACGCAGACTAAGTGCAAGCTTACAATGGGCTACTAAGAGGCCCCAGACCCGAAGTAAACCCCATGTGCCTTCATCAGAAGTGGGATACCAGGGCAACAAGCTGAGGAGAATAGCAGTGGCAACCAAAAGACTCGCTAGTCGGGTTTACATGAAATAACGTGAAACTGTGACTGTCCTGATTGTCGGCTGCATCCCGATTACAAGACCCGGTGAGCCCGTTCCTTTTTATTTCGTAGACAGTGTGTGCTTGCTTATTTTTAAAAACAAGTGGTATAGCCAAATAATTTCCTGGTAGCGGAATATCGCATTCCACCCTCCAGGTAAAGATATTGTTGTAAAGGTATTACTCGTGGGTACAAATTCGTGTTTGAATAAAAAGTCTCGTCCTATTTCTACTATTCCATGTAGTGCCAGAAGAGACGATAGCAGTTCTGGCAATCCGTGAGCAGAGGTTTATGAGGTATCGGAGTTTGCACCTAATTATATAGTGGCTAAGTCATATTGTCATTACACGAGAAAGTTTCGAAATATCCCTAATATCTAACTATGCTAATTTCTATACTATCTGTAGCTGTTAATACGGTGAGAAGACTTATTCGAATTGAGTAGGGTACGCTGCAAAAGGTTACTGTGATTGCTTAGATTAGCTTGGAATGCGGTGACGCAATCAGTACGTACAAGAAGTGAGAACGATAATTTTTAACGAACTACCCTATATTAACATCAGTGAGTTCTTTATTGTCAGTACGCAGATGCCATGTCACCATAGTGCAAAGGCTCGTGTTAAATCGTCTTCCATTGAGTGGGAGGGTAGTTAGACAAAAGGAACCAGTTCTCGATTTAATCTTTTTATTTAAGTGACATAATTTACGTAAAAGTGAGTAGTTTGCAGAAAAAACTAACGAAGGACGATTTCGATTATATCACGATGTATTACGTGTTGGTTTTTGCGTTTGCTTTTTTGGTTTCCATATCTTTTCGGTAGCAGGTACTGACCCGGTGTGTCTTGTCTTGAGATGTATAGGTCCCTCGGAGTGCTCGAACTGTGTTTAATTGTTGGTGGACAGATAGGTGAATGTAGCTGTACAGTGTAAGATATAGCTTCCTATGACGAAGGTTGAACTCTGTTAATAATCGCGTGCTGGATTGTCAGTCTAATTTTCTATGATGCTGAGTAACGAAGGAGCCATGCAGTATCGGCTCTGACGGGTTTTGTTCGTGAAATATTTCTCAAGTGGGTAGTGGGTAGACTCACCGTGGTGTACTTCACTTTGAGGTCACACTATTGTGTACCTAGGTAGAAAAGGCGTGGCGGATTCTTAGCAAGAATACACGAACCAACAGTTTGGTAACCAAATATTTCGGGTCGACTAAAGGAATAGTTCTCTTCGCCAAATTGGCAGATTGAGGCCGATAAACTGCCCCGAGTAGTCTCTCGTCTTTACTGGGCGATTATATTACATTCTGGTGAAAGCCTCTGTGGCATAGCGGTGGTCGATGCGGCTGCTACGCGAGGCCTCGGTTTCGGTCCCCGGTCGGTGCGGGTGTTTGTGTGTTCGTATGGGTCTGCTGGCATTGGTCTGGTCTACGTGCTACGGAGGGCCTGTTGCGTCATATATCCCGGTTGTCATGCGAGCGTCTGTGGCGGCCGCTACGGGTGATTAGAGCCCACAGGGGTCCGACTGGTGTAGCTGCGGAACAACGGTGTGCCGCTTGGTTGTGGGGATCGGATGGCGGTCGCTTCGCTTCGGGGTGTTTAGAGATCCAGTCGCGCCGCGTTTGTACTGGAGAGCCGAGACCGACTAGGTCGAGAAAAGGGTTCGGAGATTGACGATAGAATGAGTTGGAGTTGATTGCTAGGAGCGGCGGTTGCTGCTATTTATTTGTCATATACCCTCCATTATGATGAAGTGGAGTAAAGTGTGTAATTACGGGTCCACCACCACCAGAATGGCTACCAGCTGATTCCGCGTTATCTGAGTGCTAAAAAATTGACACTAGGTTATTAACTGTAGAAGGTTTCTGGTGGTAGGAAAACTGAACCCGACTCACTGCAATCACGGGCACAAGGTGAGGTGCGTAATGTTGAGGATTTCGTGTTGTTTGGGTTTTTTTAGTTAGACAAGATTCTTTAGTTAACTGTCTTTTATTCTAAGGTTGGGACAGTGTTTGCAATATTTTACAATAATCTTAAGGTAACTAGCTAGTGCTTGTGACTTGTGTGGCTGACATGTAAGAGCAGTATGGCGGACTCATTCCGGAAGCGGATACAAGATGGTATGCCGCTCGGGATGCGTTCTGAAGCGTTAACACATAAATTTCAAACTGTTACGAAATTTCAGTCTAAATTGGGTCTAAGTACGAATCATTGCTCAGATGTCAGAAGTTGACGTACAGACTATAATCAGATGAAGGGGGCTGTAATCCGTCACATCAGTAAGTGGTGTATAAGAAGTGAAAATAAAGTGCTTTAGTACTGTGTTCTCGGGTATGAGTGATGGAGTCGTCACAAGCTTTGTGCCTTTGCTTTGAGATGTCTCATTTGGTGAAATTAGGACGTCTTTGATTTCAATACCCTCGCGTACCTAAGATTTAGGGAAAGATGTTCTATTAGCAAGTAATGTTTCATTGTTATCTCAAGTAACGATTTCTCGTCGTACGTGGTCACATAGACGAAATTCTACATCGATCAATTAATCAACCAACTAGGCCACCATGGTCAACTGCTCGACGTGGGCCTCTCCCAATGTGCGCCATTTCGAAATACTACATGGATATGGGTTATGTATGTTATATGATTAGAACAGGAGAAGACCTAAAGTTCCAGATACTGACAAGCATTGGCAGAGACATCCAGGTGGAGGATTACTACTTCAAACAGACGCGTGCTTGGGTGACTTCTCTTACTTTACAGGGTAGTATCGGTGTCATAGGGCTACTCTGTTTAATAGGCAATCAATGAGCTAGATGAAAATGACAGCTTCCCCGTAAGTGTGATAGATATGTTCGCTCCACAGCCGATCGTGTTGATCTAATGGTGACTTCGATGGATCAACACACGGATGATGGCCAGGGTGGTAATGAAACCGTTCTATGTGGGAGGGCGGTGTGCTCCTCCATGCGTCTTATTTCGCTCCATATTAATGATTGAGTGATGTAAAGTAACAGCGTAGATGTGCAATCCGTGCGACTCCGCCAATGGTCCGGGGAAGCGTAGTCGTGATTCGTGCCCTCGTTAATAGACAGGGTAATGGAGCGGTTACGAGAGCCTCTGCGAGAGAAGCGTCGGTGGCTTGGTGGTTGGGGGGTCGGTCTTGCGATCGAGGGGTCCCTGGTTCGAGTCCTGGCCGTTGCACAGCCGACGTGAGCCCACTCCTGGCACGGGCAGTTTGGCTTGGTTGGAGGGGTTAGAGGGAATATTAGTAATTTCGATGATTTTGGTTGCTAATATTCTTTTGAAACGAAGCGCGTATGGTAGTTTGGTACAGGAAAGCGAAGTGTAACAAAATTGGCTCCTAACTAATTCTGAACCATAAGTTTGTTCTAATTAATCGGTTTCGAGTGTATGCGGATAGAGCACTAAATGGAGTATAGTCAGTGTTGGTTTATTGGTTTCCAGTCTTGCTTTACTTGCTACTACTACCTTTGGAAACCTATTCAAATAAAGCCTGGCCGCGGCTTGGGCTAGGATGTAGACGCTACTCGCTTCCAATATGGCGGATAGAGCTGGGACACATCGTGTTTGGGCAGACTTCAGTACATTTCATCTCCTAGCTTCGAACCCCAATGCCTCAATCCGATCTCGAGAGATTAGTCATACCACTGTAGTAGAAATTGACAACGAGCTGGCCGAGACGGCGGTCTATAATCAGAACGAAGGAAGAATTCACGACAACGACACATTCTCAGCGATTAATTCTCACATCATTACTACTAGTCCACCTTCCACCGATCTTGATGCATATTGTAAGTAGGTAGGTCCAGACTCACTTTCATGTTCGGACTGGCTCCTCGAGGGTCGATGTTCGAACTATGTATTGTTGCTAGCCTTGCAGGATAGTGTAGGTGTTTGTAGGGGCACCGAGTGGTTGTACGTAGGTCTAGACTCACATTCATGTTTGGACTGGCTCCACGAGGGTCGATGTTCGAACTATGTAATGTTGCTAGCTTTGGAGGACAGTGTAGGTGGTTGTAGGGGCACCAAGGAGTGGTTGCCCGGCCCGACTGGTTTGCAGTCGTAGGGGCACCAATGAGTGGTTGCCCGGAGTCCGACTTGTTTATGGTCGGAGGGGCACCAATGAGTGGTCGCCCGGGGTCCGACCGGTTTATGGTCGCAGGGGCACCAATGAGTGGTCGCCCGGGTTCCGACCGGTTTATGGTCGCAGGGGCACCAATGAGTGGTCGCCCGGGTTCCGACCGGTTTATGGTCGCGGGGGCACCAATGAGTGGTCGCCCGGGTTCCGACCGGTTTATGGTCGCAGGGGCACCAATGAGTGGTCGCCCGGGTTCCGACTGGTTTTTGGTCGCAGGGGCACCAATGAGTGGTCGCCCAGGTTCCGACCGGTTTATGGTCGCAGGGGCACCAATGAGTGGTCGCCCGGTCCGACTAGTTCATAGTCGTAGGGGCACCAATGAGTGGCTGCCCGGTTCTGCTCGTTGTGGCCGAAGAACACCAACGAGAGATGTTAGGCCTGTGCGGCGATGGAAGTCAGTGATGGACGAGCGTGTCAGTGCGAGAAGAATTAAAGCCTCGTACATTTGTTCACAGACGGATCTCTGGCATTGGTCGCACGAGGACGAGCGACATGTCAGTCTGGCCGTGACGGCGCGTTATAATTATTGTGTGATTAGGGTGAATGAAATTCACTCTGGCGTAATGCAAGACGCTAGTGCTCTATGGTCGAGTGTGACGTCATTCGTTCATTCGGTCAATTTGAGTTTGACAGATCATTGACTTTGGTGGGGCGCGCGGCGAATCGTGATCAGTATCGCTGTGAACCTCGACCGAGCACTACGTGTCTAGCAGAACGCTCCTAGTTCGGTTGAATATACTTGGTTATAGATCGCGAGTGTGTCTGTAAAATGTGTAGTCAGTGATTGATGTAATTAAAACGTGGTGATTCGTGTATTAGGTTGTCCTATCTCCTCGCCCGTAAAATCCACGCAGACTAAGTGCAAGCTTACAATGGGCTACTAAGAGGCCCCAGACCCGAAGTAAACCCCATGTGCCTTCAAATATTATGTTCGTATATATTATTTATCGTTAGCTTGTCACCAGGTAGGTTAAAGATATCGTTATATTTGGAACAAATAGCTTCTATAGTTTTACGCTCACTACTATGTAAATGATCTAACTTTAATAATGATAATAAGGTATCAGCTCGCTCAGCGTTGGATCTACATCTATCAAAATGACATATTTGATATTCATTTAATGGCTGTAATTCTGGTTCAAAAATAGGTATTGTAACCGAATCGGTTTCAGTGTTTAATATTTTAATTGGTATTACATTATTTACTGGTTTTACTATTACAGCTGCCAAAAATAAATCTTTATCGAATTGTTTTGGCACTACGACGTATTCATGATTCTTTTGTTTATTCTTTAGCAATATATAATGAATAGATTCACTTCTTGCAGGGATAGTTAAATAATTATAAGATATATTCGATGACGTATAAAGTGGTATAACTGTTTCCCCTTCGTTATGTAAAATTAACATATTGTTTTCTAAATCAATATGTGAATAAAAGTTTGATAAAAAGTCTAACCCAATAATTCCATTGGACTTACAAGGTAAATCATCAAACACATAAAATTTATGACGAAAATACTTACCGTTTTCGGTACGCAACGTAAGATAAACATAACCCTCTGAAAATATTTTACCACCAATTCCATTTATTTCAATATTATCTGAATATAACTGATTATTCTTTGTTAAAACTTTTTTTGTAATAGCTGATATAGATGCTCCTGTATCAAGCAACCATGAACATCTTATGTTATTAAATATATAGAAATGAACAAATCTTACATTTCTGTTGTATGACAAAATGTTATAGCATTTAGGGCCGAAAAAACTGGTTCTCGTTCCCTGAGTTTTCATTTCCCTGTTTAGCATCATCGCTCACTTGAGCCGATAATATTTTTCGTTGGTTATTTTGACCTTGAGTACCTCTACCACGGGTATATCTAGAATTATAATTATTGGCAAAATTATTACCCCTTCCACGGCTGTATTCACCGTATCCACCGCGGCGATTGCCGTTGAATCGCTTATTCTGATAATTATAATTACTGTTATAATAATTATGTCCTTGAGAAAAAGTACCACGGTATTGGGAACCACGTCCATAACCTTGGTGATTTCGGGAGCCTGGTCTACTAAAAGTACGACTAAATCTATTATTAATCGACTTACCTCGTACATTAAAAATGTTGTTCGAAGTCGAAGGTTGCGCCAGTTCTTCGTCCTCAGCAGCACGTACTGCATCTTTCAGCTCTAAGTAGTTACGGGACGAGATAATAGTACCTAAGCGTTTGTATTTCAAACCGTCACAAAATTTTTTGATTGCAAAGCTCTCATTAATAGGTCTCAGGATCTCACACGCCTTTTCATTACCATCAGCTTGTGAGATCGTCAGATCTAATAATAATTCAGACAGTTTATTGCCGTACTCGTTTATAGACAAGTTATTTTGTCGCAAATTATGGATTTGACTAAGAATGGAATTTGCAGATTTTTTTGTTAGTAGATATTTTTGCATGTCTTGTATAAGACTCGGTACATCACTATAATCGGGCTTTAATTTTAATTTAGCGCTTTTACTAATTCTTGTTTTTAAAACAAAATTAATCAATATATTTTTTTGGTTGTCTTTAAGGCAACTGTTATATAATTCTACGGCGTTAATTATTTTTTCGGTCGTCTCCTCCGAACTGTCCATCACGGGAATTAAGGACGTCCCAGTTCTTATATTAAAATTCTCCATATTTGCAGAATAGTTGCTAACCACTTCACTTGGTAAACTATATGAGCAAATCTTACCATACACAACCTCTATTTTGTCCCTTAATATATCGTAAATGTACTCGGCTACTTCCAAAGTACCTGTCTTTTCAAGGCTGAGTCTAATAATTATTTCGTAAGATGAATATAACTCCTTAGCTCTCGTTATATATTTACTAACACTATCTTTATATTGTAGCCTCCTAGTCGGGCCCAACTTCCTTAAATTTGTTTGAATATTTAATAATTCATTAAAAATTGATTCCAAATCTTTTTCCATTAAGTTTTGATGGAATTCCTATAAAATAAACACTACAAAAAATGTATATAGTTCAAGTATTGTTGAGAAAATAAGAAATCAATCATTATTATAAAAAAAAAAAAATATTGTCACAAAAGAAGTAAATAAAAAAACACATTGTAACATTCCGATTAGTTTTCATACATTAAGATTGTTACTCAATAAAGAAGGTAAATTAGATTATTACATAGTAAACAAAGTAAATTAAAAAATGTTGCCCAGCGTTGCGTCGCGTGGTGCAAAATATTTCGACTTTGAGCTTGTCGACTACTACTATAGAAAAGAAGAGAAAAAAAAAAAGTTCCTCACGGCATTCCGAATGTTGGATGGGAAAAGCTCGACGACGACGTTAGTAGTCAAATATTTGCATGATCTTCAGCTTCAACCCGGTCTCGCCTCCCGGAGAGCCGCAAACGCATCCTTCTTACAAATTCAGCATCAATTTTTGATTCGAGCCACCTCTTTTGTCTATCCAAGATCTTCCTCGCCAAGAAAATAATCACTATGATCGCGAAAACTGTCAAAGCTGCTGCCACCAATATGTTATTTATTTGCAGATGATTTTCGATAACCGTATTGCTGCCCCCTGATGCGTTCTGTGTGACCGCCACGTCCTTGTCCTCAGTTTTTGAGTAACTTTTCCCCATTTTTCCAAAAAAATCGATGGTAGTCGTCACGTGTGAAAGAAACGGGATCCCAATGCATTGTGTCGTTTTATAACGCTAAAAATGAAACAGTCTAAAATCCAGCACTGAGGCACACAGGAATCCGCTGAATCCACAGTATTCGGCGCTCGCTACCCGATACGACGTACGTGGGCGCTTGCGCAAGGCAGGGTCGCCATGAAGTGTGGGGGGTTCCAATGAGTACACGTCTTAGCTTAATGACACGTTTATTAAGACTGTCCTTTGTTATTTGTTACATATCAAAGTACATACATAGGTACTACACACTACAGTGCCTCAGAAAGCACGTTAAGCCATCGGTCTTAGCTGCCATACGAACATCTATGGCAGTTACGGGTAGCTAGTCTAGTTGCAATGCTTCGATATCGCCTTTGGGTTGTGGAGGTCAGGTGGCAGTCGCTTTACGGAAAATATCGAAGTTTGGCCAAATCCGTAGTTAGACTGGTAAAGCGGACCCCACACTCCAAGTTGAAAAGCTTCGGATGCGACTGGGATTATCGCTAGGATGAAGATATAAGTCGCAAGCAAAACGTGCCGTATAGAGTCGAACTGCTTTGTGCAACAGACCCTTTTGCATTTGACTAATTCTATCCAAGTGCTAGTTTAGGTTCTTAGGTATCAATAAAACGACTGATTTGTCGTAACATATAATTTTATATATAAATAGATGTAGCTTTATAAGTTACAACAATTAATCATGTCAAATATATAATACAATTAATTCTCGTTCTTCATTATTCACTCAGTTCATTATTCAACTATTCACATTATTTACTTTTTTTATAATACATATTTGGTTTGGAAGACTTTCCAGTCTTTGTTAATCATAGCATCGAAACTGTCGCGATCCAATCTTGGAAGAAAATACAAAATATCTAGCGATTATATGTGATTATTATCATAACATACTGTATTTATAGCTTGATCATCACGTGTACATTAATATTAATTTGAAATATGTAAGATAGAAAGATTAGAAGAACAGAAAAGATAAAATAAAACGTGAACCTAAATTAATTCGTAATATCAGTCTCACAGACGGAAGTGTCACTTTCGTATTTCTACTAACAACGTTAAGCCGTATTCTATGATGAAAGCGAACTAAATTATTCATATATTCACTAATATCAAATATTGAGGGATCAATATTTGATATCTGATGGCACTACGTTCGGAATTCATACAACTTTCATGGTTCCGAAAAAAGAAACAGAAAAGAAGGCAAGTTTTCGAATTTAATATGGAATTTCAAACATCAGTTCAGCCTAACTGCGCAGTATCCGGAGTACTAAGGTTCATTCTCCATATTTCACAAGTAGCTGGTACAGCTCCTATCAAGTTTGAAAGGGCTCATGGCCGTTGGCGCATACGTTTATCCCCATGCTATTTCTTGTACGACATTTTTGCGCTGCTTACCATTCGTAAGTATAGATACAATCTTTTTTTTATGACTTCTTTTTAATTTCCTCTTAGTTGTATAGTGGCGTCGATGCTGTTTTTGAGGTTTCTCTGTACACAAACTATCTAGATGTTTTTCCGTAACAACTCTCTCTTCGAAACAATCCGTCTTATCGGATAAGATTTAGTGCTACATACTAATTACCATATATAAATAAAATAACGTTCACATTTAATTATCACTTAAAAAGTGCTTTTAACAAAGTGTATTTAACTAGTCTGGCCATACATATTGTTCCAGTTACAAACATTAAAAATTTCTTTTTTTTTCAATTTTTTAGTTATTTTGAATTTGGAACACGTATATTATTTTATCTACTCTGATACTATAACACAAAGATTATAAAATTAAAATCAAAACTCTTATGACAAACATTACGCACAGGCCAAAAAAAAGTTTTATTACGATACAGGTCTTGTATGGACACCTATATCATTAAATAACTCTGGCGGAGGATGCGGTCGCTCGGGGCGAGGTGATGTTGGCGGTGTCCTTGGACATCTCCAACGCGTTTAACACCTTGCCCTGGAGTTGCATTAGAGAGGCGCTCGTGTATCACGATGTGCCTCTCTACCTCCGCCGCATAGTCGGGGCATACCTGACGGGGAGAGCCGTCGTCTACCCGAGTTCGACCGGAGTCGGTAGGCGCGAGATGTCGTGCGGTGTTCCACAGGGATCGGTCCTGGGGCCGCTGCTGTGGAACATCGGTTACGACTGGGTGCTTCGCGGTGACCTCGCGTACGGTGCCACCGTCACGTGTTACGCGGACGACACGCTGGTGACGGTGGGCGGGGCTACACACCGCGAGGCGACCCTGAGGGCCACGACCGCGGTTGCTCAAGTCGTGGAACGGATCCGGCGGCTGGGTCTCGAGGTGGCTCTGCACAAGTCCGAGGCCATGTTCTTTCATGGCCCTCGGCGCAGGCCAGACCCGGGAGCCAGCCTTACAGTGGGAGGCACTCCCATCGACATCAAGCCCCGGTTGAAATACCTGGGGCTGGTGCTTGACGGTCGATGGGACTTCGGAGAACATTTCCGAAGTCTGCGCCCCAAGTTGGTGGCAACGGCGAATGCCTTGGGCAGGCTGTTGCCCAACTTGAGGGGCCCAGAGGACTCCTGCAGGAGACTCTACGCGGGTGTCGTGCGGTCCATGGCCCTATATGGGTGCCCTGTATGGGCGGACACCCTGAGGGCCAGATTCCTGCCTCTGCTCCACGCGGCGCAGAGGACAACGGCCTCCAGGACCATCAGGGGGTACCGCACGATATCCTTTGAAGCGGCGAGTCTCCTGGCCGGATCGCCACCGTGGATCCTGGAAGCGAGGACCCTTTCGGCACTCTATCGGTTCCGAAAGGAGGCGCGGGAGCGGGGACTCGATCCCGAGCCCGAAGAAATTCGGGCCGAGAAGTCCCGGCTCCACAGGGCCATGGTGACCGAGTGGGAGCTACGACTTGAGCAACCACGCGCAGGGCACGCCGTGATTGCGGCGGTAAGACCCATCATGGGGGAGTGGCTAGAGAGGCCACACGGTGGCCTCTCGTACCGTCAGACGCAGGTCATTACCGGACACGGTAACTTCGGGCGGTACCTGCATCTGATGGGCATAGAGCCAACGCCCGAGTGCCATCACTGCGACGCGAGCGTGGACTCGGGGCTGCACACGCTCACCGAGTGTCCGGCGTTTGAAGCGCCGAGGCGGGAGCTTGTGACGGCCCTGGGGGTGAGAGTGCTCACGCTCTCCACCCTGCTCGCGGCGATGGTCCGCTGCGCGGATGCGTGGGCGGCCAGCGCCTCCTTCTGCGAGCAGGTCATGCTCGTGAAGGAGACAGCAGAGCGGGCGCGGCGCAGCGAGCGAGAAAGACTCGCGGACATCGCTCGCCGCGTTCGAAGGCGGCTCGGGCGTCGGAGGGCGCAAACCGACCTCCGCCCCCCATGAGCGCGGGCCTGAGGGTGACGAGTGGAGCCGCTCGTCACCCTAGCAGAAGCAGGCCACGGCGGCGGCGCGCATCGTAGGACGATGCGCGCCCCCCCCATACCGGGGGCGAGTCGGGGACCGCGTGGTCCCCCCTCCCGAGGAGGGCCAGACCGAGAGGAATGGCCCTGGGTCAGCCGGGGTGCGAGGGATATGTCAAAAGACAACCTCACCTCCGGCCTAGCACATCGACCCACAGACGGCGTGCGGTTTAGTCGGTTCGAGTCCGACATAACCTACCCCTCCGGCTCCGGAGGGGTGGGTATCCGTGGGGATTTCCCGCACGTAAAAAAAAAAAAAAAAAAAATCATTAAATAACTTTTTAATCATAACGATACACCTATACAACCTGCATCTGGACTGAACCTCTACTTTAAAAAAAACGGCCGATTCGGCAGAAAAACTAAAACTTTATGCAAAACTACTTTTCTGTGAAAAAGGAGTGAAAACTTCCGTCGAAGTGTATCAAGATTATGTCTTAGATCATGTTGTGAAACCTCTCAGCAATACAGATTTTAAAAATATACCGTGGACTTTCTAGCATGACTCTGCTCCTGGTTACAAGGCACGAGCCACCCAAGCCTGGCTAGAAACTAACGTTCCGGACTTTATGAGAGCTGAAGACTGGCCCTCATCTAGCCCAGACCTCAACCCTTTAGACTACAAATTATGGTCAGTTTTAGAGGACATGGCCTGCTCTAAACGACATGGCGAAATTGAGTCTCTTAAAAAATCTTTGGAGCAAGTAGTGGTAAATTTTCCCATGGAAACAGTGCATAAACCCATAGATTCCTGGCCAAACAGATTAAAGGCTATGTGAAGGTATAAATAAAATTTTAATAATATCATTATAATTCAAAAACAAATGCAAATGCATGCATTTTCATTTGTAACAAAACTTATGGCTGGACTAGGTATATTCGATAATTGAAGTATGAAGCAGAATCAAAAGCACACAAACATGGATGATTCCTAAGAACGACGACTTTGGACGTTCTTACAGATCAATGCCGTCAATTTGACAGAAGAAAAACAAGTCTGACGAATACTAAATCGCAAAAAACAAACCAAACTTCACTCTTTTTCTCGATGACATACAAATTGAACACCACTATTCACTACTTATAGTGTACAAAAGGATTACTTTTTGATGTTGAAATATTATATCCTTTTTTGGACCGTCAACAGACAGTGGCACATCAAAGCAGCAAGCATCAAGCACACAACTGACTCAGCAAATTTACCTACATTTACGCCACAAATGCTTCTCATTGAGCATTTTAGCATGGGTACCCACAGATAAAGCTGCTTTGGTGCCCTACATTTACGCAACAAATACTTCTTGTCATTTCTCGTCAAGAGGCTTTTTTGGCAATTTGCTGTGTGTGCTTTGGTGTGTACCCCCTAAATTTGATGCGTGCTTGCTGCTTGCTGCTTTGGTGCGCGGTCCACTTACTCGGCACGAGTATTCAAATTCAATATCTCTTTATCGTATGGTATCTTCCTTTTTGTTTCAGAACACTTTATATGATAACTACGCCATAATTTTGTTTTATCACACTACTGTCCATCCCAAGGTTGCCTGGAAGAAATCGCTTAAAGCGATAAGGCCGCCCATTGTACATTCAATGTACACATGCTTCCTAATTGTCTTTACTGTAACTCAAATGGTGTACAATAAAGTATTATCTATCTATCTATCTAACATATTACAAAATATGGTAGGCACATTTTCGAAGTATACATACAATTGCGGCCTTATCGCACAAGGCAATCTTTTCCAGGCAACCATGGGATGGAGTGAGACAAAGAGATTAAAACACTACGTTTTGAGTCAGATTTAAAAAATGAAGTTTCCTAAAATGTTTTGTCCAATGTATTAATATTTCCAGAGACATTCTTAGTCGTTTCGTTTATGTTATTAAAAGACGATACAGTGGACGATATGGTGGATGGGCACGAGCCGTCTACTGACATCGGCTTTATGAGCATTTTAACGATTCTGATTCTGATAGTGGAAATTATAGTGGGCATCAGTGTGGCTGGTACCAGCTACAATAGGCTTCGCCACATGATCGATTGTATAGCGCGACTAGAACAGGTACTTAAATTACCAGCAAATGTCTTAAGAATCAGTTAATGCACCCATACCTGCATATAGTCAGTACACATGAGAAGTAAAAAAAAAATGCTGCAAACTTGCTGCTTCCTGCTTTGTTGCGCAAATTTTGAAGAGTGTCAGTTTTTTAATATTTTTTGTCACTTATATTACCCACACTTCGTCATGCTTTAAGTGTTCATGTGAAACAATTTTTGTTTTAAATATGTACATAACTGTTACAGCAATACTTATCATCCCTTATTCATCATCATCATCATCATCAACCTAGCGTGTCTCCCGCTTGCTCGTCCCGCCTAGCGCGGGAGAGCCTAGGGTCCGCTTTACTACTAAGTCTTTTCCACTTTGCACGGTCTTCGGCATCCTGTTTGGTTAGTCCGAATCGTTTACCGTCCCTTATTGAGAGTGACAAATCGTTTCGTAAATAAGTGTGTACATGCGTTCGTATTAGCTGATTTATTTAAGTAACACAACACAAACACTAGTAAACTAGTAACCTTTTGAATTATTAGTAGATCTCAATTGATTCTTATAAAATTAGTAAAATGGTCACTCATATGAACAGAATCGCAAAAAATCATGAACAAAGCAGATTCTAATTTCGTATAAATACCGCCGCATAACAGAATAGAATTAATGTTATTATAATACGATTACAATTAATGCTAATATCAATCAAAAAATTAGTTAGTCGCACTCAACACTGCAAATTATTTGCCGGACATATCAATTTTCATACGTCGCATTGCTGTTGACCTTGTAGTGATGTGGTTTTTCACGATACCATTTTTTTTGTCTCATGCGCATAGACTATTTAGTATTGTTATAGATTTTCTGGTTATTTCTGCAAACTGCATTTTAATTAGTTTATATTTTTTTTTATCATCAGTGCATTAATCCCGGTCACATTCCAGGCTTTCACTTAGGAATCCGGGGTCCGCTATTACTAGTCTAACTGCGACGTCTATAATATATATATATATATATATATATATATATATATATATATATATATATGTATATATATATATATATATATATATATATATATATATATAATCAATTTTATGAACATCTTTTGAACCTTTTCACTACCCAACTCAGTAAGAGTTTTGTCTAAGTTTTGAATATTTTCACAAATTTTTAGATTAACAAACATATTGATCGCCTTTTTCTGCCAATAACAGTAAGTGAGAGAAAAACATGGTTCACGGTAATTTCTGTGATGATTCATGGATATGTTGGCACATTTATGGAATACGCATTGTACCTATATGATGTCAAAACTGCAAATGATACAGGTAAGTCACCTACACATATTAATAGATACTCATTATATAAACATAAACAGAGTTAATACAACCATATTTTTCTTGCAATATGTTCAATAAATCTTACAATAGGTAAGTTTTTTGAAGTGAAAACTTCTTAGGCGGCGTTGGATGGGTAAAAATTGTTAAACTCGCGAGTCAGGATCACTTGACCTTTGAACCGTAACCGGCGACTAACGTCATACATCATCAGCTATAGACTGTTTATTTTGTAAAATACGATAAGAAGCTCCGTAGCTTAACGATGAGCGCTTCGACTGTAAGTACTTATGGATTTAGATAGTACCGGGTTCGAACCTGGGCTTCTGACACTTTTTGTGATTATTTTTCTTTTTGTAATTTATTACTTTTTGTGATTATTTTTTCTGTTTGTAATTTTTTAATTTCTTCTGACAGAAAATAAGTAGAAAATTAGTGATAGGTTCTATGATTGGCGCTATATAATAGGTATGGTATGGTTTGGTATGGTATGTTCTTTTTATCTTTTTTTTCTGTATGTAACGAAGAAACAAAGAAAGAAAAAGTTTTCACTTCTGCCGGCACTCCCGGAGTGCAACCCGTCTTTTTTTTCACAAAACACTGTTTTTACATGTTTTAAAATCTTGTACAAGTTGAAATTATCCCGTTAAAATTGTCTATTCTGTTTACTCTCTCTCTCTATTGCGGAAGGTTTGCTTTGCTTTATCATCATATTTTGTATCGAACTATTCTCGCTCTACATTCAAGAACTGTGGCTCTTGTCGGTGGAGCAACCGCCATTCCTCTGGAATCCCTTGACCTCATGATCTGTCGCGACTTATTATTATTATTAAATTATTTATTATCAGCTTCTTATTATGAGAAATTGACAATTGTAATACTGTTGAACTTCTGTTGTTTATAGCTATTTAATATCAGCAGCTTAGCTTGGTGACGTAGACATATTATTTCTTCGCGTCTCTTCGATCAATGAAGTCGATGAGATATGTGTTCATTACGTTTTGATTACGTGAGACCTTTTTTTTGTGATTTCATAGTTTGAAGAGATATCTGGATATTGGCGATGTCCGCCGTGTTAAGACTGCAGGGATAATAACTTCTATATATTTTTTCAGTGCCCTTCAAATGGATGGCAACGGCGGCTGTGTATGTCTTTCAGGTCTACCTGCAGTTGTTTACGATACAGTTCTTCTTGGTAACTATGCGATTGGTGTCAACTCAAGAACGACTGAATAATTCTTTGAAAAGTCTACTGCAGGAAATACATAATAAGTGTTAGTGTCTTATTGTAAATGTTTAGGGCCCCATAAACGACTTGAAGTGACTTGTCAATTTGACATTTCATTATCAATCACATTATTTTTATTCGTAGGAATAACTAGTCCCCTGCCTCGCTAGGACGCCCAGGCGACGTCGCCGGCCACGTGTCCAAGCAGTTAGTATTGAAATGTATGGTACCTCACCTTCTTGGCGACGGCTTGGCAAGGTCGACACGTTGGAAGCGTGGCCATAAACTACAGCCAACGTGGCTTATGGATACTCTGGCGCCTGGCGACGTTGCCAGTGTTGCCACTATAATCTACATGACAAAGAAGTAGACAAACAAGACGTAAACGAACTCACTGTCGGGACGCCATGGCCACTTGAATTGGCGACCTACGAATGCCAGAAGTAGCCAGGCCTGGGCCGCTGGCGACATCGCCATGGCGTCCTAGTGAAGCAGGGCTCTAAGGTTGACTATGCTAGCTAAGACCAAATTTTGTTCAATTGATATAAGAGGCATACCAAACTTCTTTACTTACCAAGATTAATTTAAAGATTTAAAGGCTTCATTAATCATTACAAGACTGTGGCGCTTCTCATTTATTTTAAATATTTAAAATAAAAATATTGAAGAGACTCGGGAGCATTTCCCTTACACCCGGTATATACAGTAATTTCCACCAAGTGCCATCGATCAAAAGTTTAAACATATTTTTTTATTAGGTACATAATTTAACTTTTACGGTCTCTATTACAGGTTTTAGAACAGATCCTGTTATATTAGAGCAGTTGGCCAACATCTATTGTTCACTGTGCGATATAATAAGATACTTGAACGCAAGCAATGGAATTCCGCTACTTATGTTGTTTTTTCTTATTGTTGTGTACTTGGTATATTCGCCGTATTTATTGGTTTTTGTTTTATGTACGTTCAATTTTTATAAATGTAATAGGTACTTTGTCTTTGATAATGTTAAGTAATACAGTTTTTTAAAATTGGAATAATGTTTCCGTTTTAAGTATGTTTGATTTTGACAAATGGAAAACAGTATTCAAACTGGGAAATAAGTTTCCATTTCAATAGTGCTTATTTTTGTTAATTGTAATGTCAAATGTTGCATTATTTATTTTTGTAGATCGATTTAAATTCAAACTTCCAATTGAAAAAGCAATTTCTACGTTAATGTGGAATAGTGTTTGTGTTAGTATGCTGATTTTAGTGACCGAACCTTGTCACCGAGCTCATGATCAGGTAATCGCACAAATATATTTTTATATATTTTTTTAATACTTTTTGGCGTTTCATTATTTTTTTTGAAGTGAAAACTTCTTTAGCGGCGTTGGATGTGTGTAAAATGTTAAGGAAGCGTCAGGATTAGTTGACCTTTGAACCGTAACCGACGACTGACGTCATACAAGATTAGGTACAGACTATCTATTTTGCAAGTTACGATAGATAGCGTCGTAGCTTAAACGGTAAGCACGTCGACTGTAAGTCCTTATAGTTTCAGATAGTAGGTATCGGGTTCAATCCACCTGGCCTTCAGGGATTTTTTGTGATTGTTTTTTCTTATTATAATTTATTACTTTTGGTGATTATTTTTTCTTTTTGTAATTTATTACTTTTTATGATAATTTTTTTCTTTTTGTAATTTATTATTTTTTGTGATTATTTTTCTTTTCTTAATTTATTAATTTCCTCTGACAAAAAATTAGCAGAAAATAAGTGATAGGTTCTATGATTAGCGCTATATTATAGGTATGGTATGGTATGTTCTTTTTTATCTTTTTCTATGTATATAACGAAGAAAAAAAAAAGAAAATGTTTTCACTTCTGCCGGCACGCCCAGAGTGCAACCCGTCTTTTTTTAGACTTAAGTTCTGAGTGTTACCGCTATTTCTCGTAATGATGTTACCAATTTGATCTCTGTTTAGTTGTTCCAGACCAAAGATTTGATCTCCCAGATGATACGTTACTCTCCCAAAAGCGAGCTGGCGCTTAACTGCAGGCTAAAGATATTCAAAAGGCATATCTTGCTTAATCCAGTCAGCTTTTCTCTAATGCAGTTATTGAAAATTGACAGATACACTTTAGTTGCGGTGAGTTAGTGTCAATTCAGAACCGAGAGCTTTTTAATTTTAATTAAATATCAACCTCATTCCATTTAGACAAGGCTGGAAATACTTAGTATGTGGTAGTATGATAAGACAGTTACGCGTTGAATTTAATAAGTTTGACATTTTTTAATTACTACTTAAAATTGCTTGAAAAATTTTCCACATGATTTAAAATGGGTCAACTGTCCTTTCAGGAAATAGCGCTATAGCCAGTATATTTGTTTCACTAATACTGTGCAAAGCATACGTGTATTTTGTTTTAGGTCTTCACCACTATAGTAACATACTTATCCGTCGTTATCAACCTATAAGGCGAAAATCAAAATTCATAGTGTCGACTAAGTTTCGATCCCAATGAAAAGAAGACGAGTAACTTCCAGGATTTGTGTGAGGCAATAAGAGATAAATGTTACATATTAAGAAAATCTGGTAACATTGATTGCGACTTCATACATTGTTGCCACGTAGGCCAAATCACATGAGGTGACTGGTTTTATTTGTGATCTCAAACTGCCGGGAAAGCTAAAAGGGTAGGTCAAAGCAAAAAAAAAAACAGTATGCCCATCGTTGTCCACTGCTGGACATAGGCCTCTCCCAAGATGCGCCATTTCGTCTGATCTTCATAAAAAAAGATATTACATTCCTTAACTTCAACTTATGCCTTCATATCTTCTAGCTGCTGCTGTATATATGTGGAAAGATTCACGTGACAAAAAGACTGGACTTTATCTTATACAAAGAATTAGCATTGCCATAATTCAACATGGAAATAAATGCAGCCAGCCTTTTGAGAACTTTAGTAAAAGTTTTCAATTTTTTAATTGTATTTTAGTAATATTATGATTCAATAGAAGAGAAGCAGATAGTAGATTCTGGTGCGTCTAGATTTGAAAAAGATGCAATTTCTTATATTTTGTTACCGTTTAAACCTTCCCTGGACATCCAAAAATATTTCAAGACTAAAATTAGCCAAATCGGTTCAGCCGTTCTCGAGTTTAAGCGACACTAACAGAATTACAATTCATTTTAATTTATAAGAAGATAATAAACGCAATCTCTGGAAAACCTATTCTCCTTTGTTTGTTAACCATTTTTCTTTTATTTCTATCCATCTATTTAAGTCTATCTAAGAATATAAGTTTAAAATTGTAAGAGAATACCTTTTTTTTTTGTTTAGTAGCTATTGACGAGCTTTACTAATGAATACTGTAACACACAACAATACCATTACTGCAGCTTCCTCCAAGACCATTCCATATTCTGTGCCTGCACTCAAATCATATTAGAATGTAATTATTTTGTAATACATATTTTCGAGAAAATTAACATTTTAAATAGAATAAAACAACATGTTAATCTTGATTTAGTATCTATAACAACTTACTTTTTTTTTTTTTTTTTTTTTTAAAAGAATATTAGCAACCGAAATTATCGAAATTACTAATATTCCCTCTAACCCCTCCAACTAAGCTAATTGCTTGTGCTAGGAGTGGGTTCACGTCGGTAGTGTAATGGCCAGGATTCGAACCCGGGACCTCTCGATCGTAGGGCCGACTCCTTAACCACTAAGCTACCGACGCTTCTTAGTGATATTACTATGTGACCTTGGCTTTGAAAAGAGCATATTTGAAGGGTATGAGTTGGAGTGTGGGGTGAGGATTTAGCTCACATAGCTATACAACTTACTCATTAAATGGCTGGTCGAGAAGCTTCGTAATATTAGGATCGGACACTCTATAACTATAGTTTGAAATAGTATGTACGTGGACCTATAATTTATGCTGATAATATAATGGTGTTGTACGATATGACACGATAAGACTCGTTTCTTGTTTCCACTCTGAAATGAGACCTTGCAGTGCCCCAAAAGTGGGCATTGTTAGTTCATCGCAAGGGAGTACCATGGTTCTATATTTCGAGTGGATAGCTTCCAGCACTGCTTCGTAGGACTGGATTCCTTTCAATTTGTACGGAACTTGACAGGTATAATATATAATTGAGTTTGCTATTATTATCTTAAATTATAACTTCATCATTTTAAAACCTTAGGAACCTTTGGAAAACATTTGGAACATATTAAAACATAACCAAATCGGTTGAAACGTTCTTGTGTTTTAAGCATAAAACATCGATTTTGATTAATTAGATTGACATATAAGTCACGACATTTCTTAAACTTCAATATATTTTTTTTATAAGGTCCTGACACTATTGACATCTGAAGGTCACAATATTATCTGTAATTCAGTTATGTAGTAGTTTCATCAATAGGAAATAGAGTACTTTGACATTTTTGTAATCACTACAAGACATATTTTATGTATTTACTAGGGTAGAAGAATGTAAGCAATTATGATGTTCGATGAAATATTTTATTGAGAGGTATCAGAGACTCGTCTTTATAATACATTTTCGAAAAAGTAAGTAAGGTAGATATTTAAGATACTCTGTAGGCTAGGTTTTGAATGTTAATATTTTTTTCCTGGATGTTCATTTCGAAAAGGAAGGTCATAGTAAACAAACAGACAAGATTTAAAAAAAATCGTGTTCAGTATCGTTAATATAACATAGTCAGACACGACTATTTTACAATTATATAATAGTATAGATAGATGAATATACTCACTAACAGCTATGACATAATTGTACTTACCGAGATTTGGTTGACACCAGAAATATTTGATAATTAATTTATTGATTCCCTCTACATAGTATATCGGTGCGACAACGATCGAATAGCTACTAATAAAAAAAGATGGCGGCGGAGCACTTGTTGCCGTGTTCAAAAGCCTGCGTTCAGTTAAAATTTTACCACCGTTAATCATTTATTCTAAGATGGAGTGTGTCCTTCTGCAAATACCTACTTCATCCAGAGCCAAACACATTATTATTAGTGCAGCCTATATACCACCTAGTACACCTGAATATGTTTATGTTCAACACTTTAATATGTTGCAACCTCTACTAGGGGTCACTCGCGTCGATAATTTTTACATGGTGGGAGATTATAACTTACCAGACATTTGTTGGTCACCTTGTAATAATGACACATCATTGGTGGGTCTTTTATCTACTTTAAGGCCGACTACAGTGGCATTAATAATGTGCTGAACGCTACAGACTGGAATAAAGAGATTCGGATGGATCAGTGCATTAATGAGTCGGTCAACACATTATATAACATTATTTTTAATACAATAAAAACGCACGTACCTTTAGTTAATAGTAGTCTTCAAAATTTCCTCATTGGTTCTCGCCTGCGTTAATACATATCCACAAAAAAAAAGGTCGGGGTGGACCAGATGGAAAAAATATCAAAACATTTCCGACTAGCCGACAATTTTCGTTATTTATGACCAGCAGGGATAACATGCGCGCCCCGAGATAGCTATCTCAAGGCATTTTGCCGTTTTATGTCGATATGTCGACTGTTGGTAACATGCAGGGCTAACATGCGCGCCACGAGATAGCTATCTCGAGGCATTTTGCCGTTTTATGTCGATATCGACTGTTGGTAACATGGCAAATTGCATGGCGATCTGTAAGATGTCGACATAACTCGACTTCGAGAAATCATCTCTACTTGGTGTCTGCAAATTGTAACATACGTGCCCTTATTTACTCGAATTTTGACATTTAAAATGTTTTGTCTCCCGTCGTTCATTTGGTCGACGAGAAGTTATCTCTTGTATTCTTTTCTTGAGCTCGGTTCATTTTGGACTAAAACAGCGACTGCAAGCCATTTTCGACCTTAATGACATTTCCTTTGTTACGTGTCTTTTCGCATTAATTGATGACGCTGATCACGAATATAAGAAAAAAAATCAATAGCATGTCATGTCAATAAGGTCGAAAATTGTTTGCACTATTTTTTCTCTTTTTTCATACCTAGCATCCCTAACTAGTCTGTGCTTTCGAGCAAATGGCCGTATCGGGCCGATTTTATCGGATAAATGTGAAAACAGCAACTAACATGTTTAAAAAATGTGTATGTCATAGACAATAATTTAAAAAGTTTGACGCGACAAAATATGTCGACGTTACTTCGCTCGAGAAGACTCGAGATGATATCTCGTCTCGATTCGAGATAGTTGACGACGCGCGCATGTTAGCCCTGCAGGATACGTAGCAGTGTGAAATATTTCTGGTCATACGTCTCAAAACAGAAGTGTTCTCGTGGTAAACCTGCTGATATGAAATATCTTGACCGGTCAGTCTATGAATCGACTATTAATAATGATACACTTTTGACCCAGGATTATTCCGAAGGTTGTTCAGTATTTAGCGAGATTCAGTTTGGTGATAGTGATGTTTTGCTGGCGCTGTAATCATTAGATGCTTTTAAAGGGCCAGGACCTGATGGGCTGCCGGTTATATTTTTCTAAAAGATGGCAGAATTTCTATGTATTCCTGTAAGAATGTTACCTATCGACTTATCGTTAAAACAAGGTGTCTTTGTTAATGAATGGAACCGTGCAAATATAACACCCGTTCATAAATCGGGTCCTAAGCAGAATGTTGAGAACTATAGCCCAATATCATTACTATTGGTTTTGTCGAAGCTTTTTAAAATACTGGTACATAATAAAGTCTATCCCGATTTCAAGCTTCACAATGGTCTAATCCAACAACAACATGGATTTGTCAAGAGAAGGTCCACCAGCACAAATCTGGTTGCATTTGCGGATTATTTGTCATCATGTGTCACCCAATGCTCGTGCCTTGCAGTTGTCCTTCGATACAGAGGAGCTCATGTGTCAAGTATCTAGGAGTGCACATTGACTACATACTGAGTTGGGAGAAACATGTAGATGTGACGGTATCCCGGGTTCGAAAATTGATATTCCCAATGAAAAAACTAAGAAATGTAGTTACGGGTCCACTGTTAAAAACTGTCTACTTTGCCTTAGCTCAATCGCTTTTGACTTATTGTATAGCTGTTTGGGGTGGTGCTTTTAGTAGCTACTTGCTTCGTATTGAGAGGGCCCAAAGAGCTGTCTTGAAGGTTATGCTCCGCAAACCTTACCGCTATCCAACTACGCAGCTTTATAAAGACGCATCTGTACTTACCGTCCGCCAGCTATGTGCGCTAAATATCATTTTACGCAAACATAATACATTAGCCTATGATCCACGACTGCTACAACATAAACGTCGGAAATATATTGTGTGCACACCTGTAGCTACTAGAACTGCTCTAGCGGACCGGCAGTTCCCGAGTCTTAGTTGCCTCCTTTACAATGCGGTAAACAAAAGCTGTAATGTATATCCTCTATCGAAAGTCAAATGTAAAAAAGTAATAACAAATTATTTGGAAAAACTAACTTATAATGAGACAGAACTACTCTTTGACAAAATTGCCTACCTATGCACTTAAACCACAAAAGTACTGTACAGAAGTCATACATGCATCATCCTCTACAAACACACGCAGATACACACATTTACACTCATACACATTTACACTCATACACATTTACACTCATACGCATACACGTTTACACATCCAAAAACATAGAAGCAACTTACTTTAGCGTCAAATGTATAATTACAAGGTACTTTAATCTCCCGGTTAAACTACATTGTATTTCCTTTTTATTCAAACAATGTACAATTTAAATACATAACATTGTCAAAAATGACATTACTTACCAAAATGAACTCTGTTTATTACAAATACTAGTGGTAGTACCTACCCTAATTAACTCTAATCTGTAAGGGGAAGGCGCCAGTGTCTGTAACACAGTTTAATACTAGCACAGACACTGACGTTCACTCTGTCTCTAAAAATATGTTATGGTAAATTAGTGTTTTAATTTTTACTTAGAGATGGACACATTGTATTATGCTTTTCATGAAATAAATTATTTTATTATTATTTATTATTATTTATTTAACAACAGGCCGTTAATTGAATGGCGCCGTTTAGTTAACTGCCAGGGCAGTTAATTGAATGGCTGATTAAGCTAGTTGGCGGCGACATATATACGGACTTTCGAAAAGCATTCGACAAAGTTGACCAACAGCTAGTACTGAATAAATTGCAACCAATGGCAAACGTGGTGATCTTTTCTTCATTTGTTTCCAAAAGAACGCAGAGGGCAGTAATAAATGGATTCCAGTCTCAGCCTGTTTGCATAAACTCTGGTGTGCCCCAGGGATAGATTCGGGGCCCCCCTCTATTCGTTATATTCATTAATGACATTGGCACATGTTACCATACCTCTAAATCTATGCGGATTATCTCAAAAATTTTAGACGGACTAAAAGTAACTTTAATTGTTTATTGCTTCAAACAGACTTGAATAGAATCGATGTATACTGTGAAGTTAACAAACTGCAACTCATAATTTCCAAATGCTGTTGTATAAGCTTTACGAAAAACAGGCACATAATTAAACACACATACACGTTAAATGATACAATTCTCTCAAGGGTATTCTCATTAGTTCGTGATCTTGGTGTTCTTCTCGACGATAAATTACATCTTGATGAACATATGCTTTACATGTTTTATAATGAAAAATGCTCAAGAATTTGTGCGCCTATTAACATATTTATATAAAAGTTTAATTAGATCATAGTTAGAATATGCATTGCCTGTGTGGAATCATTACTATAATCGTTAATCTGACTATATAGAGAAAGTTCAAATATTTTTTTTAGAGCCATGCATTATTGTTGCTTCCGTAGGTTTGAAGCGTCTAACAATTTGGTACAAAGGTATAATTTACAATATCTGAAAAGCAGACGTGTCTTGTTGGCGACAGTACTTCATTCGATTTTATATGACCGTATTGATATTCGCAATAGATTAAGTTATGTGGTACTTACAACATCTACACGCGCGAGAGGCGCGTGCGCAACTCACATTTGCTGTCTCTTTTTCTCGCAAGTTTGCGAGCGCCTCCGCGTCGGCTAGCAAGAAATTACAATCAGTATTTTCACCATATAGATATGTTTCTGTTTCTTCAGGCAAATGTAAAAAGCTTGAAATGGAGATATTGAGTGATATAGATTTATAAGTTCGTAATTTGTTTTATATAAACTTTACACTGAGTAGGAACAACGCATGATATACTTAAAATTCTAAAATATTACGTGGAAAATGTTGTAGGTCTCTCGGAGATATTTTTTATCTTAATTTATGGTTTGTGATCGATTGTGAAGCTGTTAATTTTCCCAAATAAATTAATAAATATAAATAAATCAATAATTTGTTTTTAATCACATCAATATATTGTAGAACAACTGCTTTAACAACTAGTCTTGAATTTAATAAACATTTAGACAAAATCTAAATAAAAACATGTTGGATTGTTAACATCGAAAGTGCTACCCATATTTTCTTCATCCTTTTCATGAACAGCATCTGCCAGTGACTGGGGGTAATCAAATCCCCTAGTGAAGTGGCTCTTCAGGTAATAAATTTGATTTTGACCATATTTCTTATATTAAATATTGATCATCACCGAAAAATACGTTATAGTAGTTGTCAAGACCTGAAACAGAAAAGAACAAATAGCTGGGCCTTCTTGAACATAACATTTATTGGCCTAGTACAGGACAGAAAGGCTTAACGTACTCTGCGAGGCCCAGGGGTTCTCAAAGGGACTGAGTCGGGCTCACTTAACTTTGCAATTTTTCGCCTGAAGTATAGTATTATTTGTAGAATATACTGCTTCCGGGCTGTTTGGCCGTGGTCTATGTGAAAGCTGAAAGCTAGAAGCTTATAACGTCAAGCCGATCTTCAAGCCCACGACGCAGCTACGGATTTTTCACCGTTCGGTCAAGGACCCTCGTGATCCACGATCGTCAGCTGGAGTTTACAGAATCCCCTGCTCATGTGGCTCGGTATACGTAGGCATCACGCAAAGAAGCATCAAGACCCGCCTGTCGAAACATGAACGTAATTGCCGCCTCTGCCACTTCGACAAGTCAGCGGTTGCAGAACACACCCAAGAGGATGGGAATCATACCATTGAATTTCAGCATGCAACGCCGGCCGTGAAAGCCTGAAGACTTATTTATAGTATTATTATCTATTCTGTGGTATAGTAACAACTTATATCGAAATAACATTAGGGTAACGATATAAATCTAAGACAGGCTCACCAGAGGCCGTACCTCCACCTTTTAAAAACAATAACATTCCAATCTTACTTTCATATTGTGAATTGGACTCGTACCTTTGTCGTACATCGATATTTGACAGTACACAAATATCTTGTAAGACGAGTGTAAATTCTAACAAAATAAAGAAATAAATGAATGCAAAACAGTAAGAGATGCTGTTTACTCATTTTAATAATAAGTATAACACTATTATCCAGAGTACCCCGACGGACGCTGACGGTTCGAATCACACAATAGAAGTAAAGTAAGATCGAATAACTGTTTATGTAGAGGTGGTGGTGAGGCCCCAGGTAATATTACTCACCGCAACTAAAACGTATCTGTCAAATTTCAACAGCTGCATCGGACAAAATCTCACTGGGTTTAGCTGGATATGTCTTTTGAACATCTTTAGCTCGTAATTGACTGCTAAAGCTTCTTGAGGAGTATGACTGATGATCTGGTATACCAGGTCCTTGGTTAGGTACAACTAGACAGATTTGAAAATAAATGTAATTAGATATATATCAACTAAAGAAAATCTCCAGGGAAACAAGAAACTCGGCATAGAAGTTTTCTTCTTTTCCATTATCCTAGCGTTTAATCTTAATCGCGTCCGACGCTTTCACTTAGGAGTCCGCTTGTTATTTTCTACGAAGGGACTGCCACCTGAACTCCACAAGCAATTAGCGATATCGAAGTATTTCAGTTGGACCAGTTTTTGGAATTTTAAGGCTGGCATTCACACAGAGATGTGTCTGCGGATTTGTCGCCAGCGACAAGTTCCCACCGCCGAAGCTATAATTCACCTTTGTTCCAAATTTTATGAGGAATTTATTGTTGAAGATATCCTCATAAAATTTGGAACAAAGATGAATTATAGCTTCGGCACGGACATAGTCGAGTAACGAGCCAAATATAGAAGCGAGTAGAGATTGTTTTGGGGCGAGTGGATAGGCGTGTAGAGGTCAAATAGAAAGTCGAGTAGAGTCGACTACAGGAGCGAGTAGATATGCGACTAGAGAAGCCAGTGGAGAGGCAAGTATAGAATCAAATAGAGTGCAGTGGAGAGTCGAGTAGAGAGGCGAATAGTGAGACGAGTGAAGAGGCGAGTAGGACACGACGGTATATCCGTCTAATTGAGCAGTCCGACTGGGGAAGTACCTCCGCCCTACAGAATATCGCGGTCATAATAACCTCGTGTTGTGTTCCCGGCAGTGAGTAGGGTAGCCAGAGCTCACTAGAGATTTTTTGTGCTGTCAGTGGGAAGACTTGTCTTCTACACTGACGGCACAGAAACTCTTCGTACACAGGGTCGGCAGCACGAGTGTGACTCCCCTGGTGTTTCACACGTCCATGGAACACGGTAACCACTTTTCATCAGGTGGGCCGTGTGCTTGTTCGCCACCTCAGTGGTATAATAAAAAAAGAGAGGCAAGTAGATAGGCGAGTGGGGAGAGTTAAGTCAGGGACGAGTAGGGAGGCGGTCAGAGAATCAAGTGGATGGGCGAGTAGAGAGGCCAATGGAAAGGCGAGTATAGAGGAGAGTACAGAGTCGAATAGCGAGGAGAGCAGAGAAGTCAGGAGAGAGTCGAGTGTAAATTCAAGTATAGAGGCGAGTAGAAACTCGAATATAGAGGCGAGTAGAAAGTCGAGAACAGAGGCGAATTAATAGTCTAGGACAAAGTTGAGTAGAGAGGCGAATTTAATGCTCAGTAGCGTCGGCTCAACAGTAAGCGACAACCGACATCCACGCGGGCGGAGCCGCGGTCAAACGCTAGTGCATAAATATTTGCACTGAGCAGGGATCGAACCCGCGCCGATCATGTCCTGTCTGAATGCCTGCTTTGAATTTATCCTGTTCTTTAAAGACTAGCTTTTGCCCGCGGCTCCGCCCGCGTGGATGTCGGTTACCGCTATAATATCGGTTATCGTTATAAATTGTAGCCTATGTGTTATTCTGATGTATAAGCTATATTATTGTAAAGTTTCATTAAAATCTACTCAGTAGCTTTCACGTGAAAAGTACAAAAACTGGAACCAGTAGCATACAAAATGACATTTTTGCGTTTTGAAAGCACCGCTACCATAGTAGGCAACCCGCAGCAATAAAAATATAGACGTGCAGGGCTCGCAATAGTACACGAGCGACTGGACTGCAACGCACGGCTCGCGTGGTGTGTGGGCGATGGCGAATTCATCCATGGATTTGTACGGCTCACGGCTCGGCTCGCGGTGCGTGTAGTGCGTGAATGGTGGGCTTAACAGTCGCGTTCACTAGATACTACCACGCCAAAAATCAAATATATTGATTTAGTAGCCAATGTCGAGTAACCATGGATCTTAGTGTTGGGAGCTTACCTGGTCGTGAGCTCGGTGGCATGGCTCAACAGCCACAAGAAGCATAGAAAAACAAACGCTGGCCCATCCTACCGTACTTAACGCCTTGACCATTGGGAGTTCGGCATGGTTTCGATCTGTTAGCACAAATTTATCATTAAGCTTATCGACGGTCCTGCTAGCTTCCAAATGGGTCTTATCATGCATGTTAAATTACATTCTGTTTGGTTGGATACATCAGTGACTTAAGTAAAAAGGGCAAAAAAAATGTAAAATTTTTACTAAAGTTAAAGCCAACTTCAAGGAACAAAAAAGGGGCACTGAAAATAGAAAAATAAGTGATTTTACAAATTTACTGATTTGTTAAAATCCGTGCCTACTTTATTTACTGTGCCTTGCTAGCAGACAAGCAGGCTAGGCAGCAACTTCCAATTATCAGTAAATATGTTTTTTCGAGACACTGACGAGCGACTGACTAAATTTCTGGCATATTTCGCGTTTCAGTGCCTCTTTCTTGTTTTTTGAAGTCAGTTTAACTTCATAGTAAATTTCAGAATTGAGCGTACATAATACAGTAACCGCGAAATACGGTGTGGTCACCAAGTTCCTGACTGTAAACATAAGTAACATCATTAGAGAAATCCCGTTGCTTTCATTTAGCTGTCTCATAATATCGCACAGTGAACCGTAGATATTTGTCAATTTGTTTATTGTTTCCGGGTCTGTTTTGTGCCCTGAAATAAAGAAAGGATATTAGCTAATTAGGTACCATAAGTAATTACTTATAAACTCGAGTGCATGTAAAACATAAATATATAAATAATAAATATAACTTATAATAATATTATAAAAACTGCTATAAAATGAAATACTTGTTTACCTCTTTTTGTTATTAGTGATATCTGGCAATTAGTGATACGATTAATTTCATGAAACATACTCTTTCTATTTCCTTTCTTAATCATTACATGTTGTGGAGTCGGTAACTCCGATGCTGTAAAATCAAATAAATTGGAATTTAACGACGCATTAGGGATGTAAATATGAATTTATTTTAAATCATTATAATAATAGTTTCTAGTTTGAAATTTCATTCATTAGTTATATTATAATGAAAGGCAGTTAAAAACAGATGCTTTTTCAGAAACCAACAGACCCCATTTTGCCAATATTTAACCACCGTCATGCTACTGACACTAATATTTTTTTTTAATTTTAACAACGTAACTTGTATTTTTCAGTTTTTGTTCAAGTAAAAAAATATATTTTGAACAAAGTATAAATATTTTTTTAACTTTTATGGCACGATCTTGTTAAGTATGTATGTAAGAAAGGCTTTATGAAATGAAAATTTCTTACAACAATTATTTAAATCTTTTTTTTTTCACTTTCAATTAAGACGGAAGTTCGAGAAAATCTTGTTAGTTAACAATTGTTTAACTTGTTGAAAAACTAACTTTAAGTAAAATTACCAAATGGAATAATTTATTTATAGTGTTCAGAACACACCATAATGTTTTCAAATTAAAAAAAAATACATTCAATACCTGAAATAAATTATTTAATGTGCCGTACTCGCTTCTGTCGCCGCGCGCGCCATCTAAAATTGTCGCGTGCAGACCTATTTTAAACGTGAAATTAAATTATAAATAATGGAGATAGAGTTGCGAGAGCCAGGACATTTTTTCAAATTCAAATTCAAATTCATTTTATTTGCTTAAATGTGGTTATACAGGTGTTATAATTATAGTTTGTACAGCACATTTACCATTTTATGGCATGCAAACATTTTATTATACATTAGGTGTCAATATGAGTTTAGGTACACTACAATATATTTATTATTTCAGCACATGCATGGAAATGCTACAGTTCCAAAGAATACAATAAATAAAATAGAATGTCAGTATATAAATGTCAATAGCATAAAAACAAGTCATTAAAAAACATTTGTGAAAATTATTAGCATGTCAATATTTTTTATTATACAGTTTATTATAAGTTTATTATTAGCATTATGGCATTATGATTTTTATTGGCAATTTCCTTCTTTTTCAGAATATTTTTTTTAATTTTTTTAAATATTAATAGTTTATGAAATATTGGCAAAAAACGATGTGTTTTTTCATCTTTAATTGTTTATAACTTTCGCAATTTTTTATGTGCTAACACGTTCTTGGCACATTTTTCTAGGCGTCATTCCGGATCCAATTAGCTATCGCAGATAATTTTAAGAGCAGTATCTCTATTTGTACCTGTTTCAACTTGTCGACTACAGTTCTTTGCTGTGCCTGTTTACTGTTTTTATATAATGTTATGTTTCGGGACAGTTAAATTACTGTTCGTTAAGTTTCAGACAACATTATCGCCTTAATTTCTAAATACATATACAGATAAAAGGTAAGGCGTCATTTAGACGAGCCAAGTTTCTCGCATGTTTCGGTTCGATAATCGTACGCAATTATCGCTAATAATAATCGCCCTACAATTATCTTATCGAAATGTTTACACACACAGGCAAATACTCAAATCTCGCCAACGATTACATCATACTAGTTTCGCAAGAGACATTATGACCTTATGCCTTATCATATTGTTTTAAAATTATTTTTAAACAGACACATCAATATTCAATTGCGAGGCAATTCTCGCCAGGCGTGGACGAGCGAGCGGCAATTTTTTCTGCGAATGTTTAGTGAAGCAACTTCTTTCTGTCCTTTCGAAAATTGTATCTTCGAGGCGAGAAACTCGCCCCGTCTAAGGTCCCATTAACACGATGCAAGTTTTTTGCCTGTCGTATACAATTAAATTAAAGCAATGAATGACTTGCGTGGTCTGAATAACAGGTAACATTCTTTGATACATTGGACAAGTTGTGCTCCAAAACTTTTCTTGGTGTAAACAACACATTCAATAATTGCAAATATTCAACACTTGAATGAAAAATTCACCAACGCAAATACGTTGAATACTTGAAGCAACCAGACAATATGTATACACGCACATAAAAGTCTGTGTTTAGACAAATCAAAACTTGAAAGCTATAATCACAAAGAAAATCATTGTATTATTGTAAACAAAAGGCATTTGGAATTATTTCTTGTCAAGACGTGCATTAAAAAATCCCGTTCTAGTTTTTATGTGTAAACAGTTACTAACAATTCTTGACGGTCAATAATTTACCTCAATTTATAGCATTCAATAATTGCTCTTGTATATTCAAGAAAGTGGCATCATGTAAATGAGCCTTAAACGCTTGACAAGACTCTGGCAACCTGGTCCACTGATTGATAAATGAGATTTTAGCGCAGGCTCTCCATGCAACCCCTTTTCCCACAAGTGGCAATTGATTGATCAGTGTATAGGATTGACATACGTTTACGATTATCATAAATCAAAATATGTAGCATTCCCATTATTTAGGGTATTAGAAGGTTTCTTCAGGGTCGGCAGCGCGAGTGTGACGCCCCTGGTGTTGCACACGTCCATAGGCTACGGTGACCACTATCTATCAGGTGGGCCGTGTGCTTGTCTGCCACCTAAGTGGTATGAAAAAAACATTGATCATTCAATTGTACAATACCGGCCGGCCAAGAAATTGCCACTTGTCTGGGGGTCAGTGGATTTAAAAGGATTGAAAACTTACTATACATTTCTTGAAGTAGACTCTTCAAATAACTGTTCAGCCGTTTTTGAGTCGATACCAGTCGCAAAGTGACCAAGAGGAATTGTATTGGATACAACAGTAGGATAACTATATGGATATAGAGGGCTGCAAGGGCATATGATGAGAAAGGCACTAAAAGAACAAGATCAACATCAAAGTCAATTATCATATTCTGAATAGAACTTTAAAAGAACACCTACAAAAGGTCAAAATTTAAAGTCTAGTTTAGCAAATGGACCACCGTGATACCCGCGCTGGTTCGAAACGCTACCCTGAAAACTCAACTGGTTTCTTTTTTGTTGATTTATTTAGAAACATTTACAAAGGCTGAATCCATTAAATTTGCTTGAGTAGTATAGTTGAGTTTTTTACATACCTACGTTAAATGGATCCGTACTTACCTGTATCATTGGCAACTATCACATCGTATAAGTATATAACATATTCTAAAAATGAGCCGAAACATCCATGAATTGTCACCAAAATCACTAATATCCATATTTTAGTTTCCTCAGTTGGCAAAGGTCGAAAAAGCCGATCGAATTCGTTATTGATCTGAAAAAAAATCAAATTGTTCGTCTAAAATTGAGGACCAATTAGATATTATTATTTGATTGTTAACAACAAAACACTAGCTAGATGATTTATGTCTGCCAATATCCCGAGACACTTTCAAACTTAACTGGATCTGTTCAATTAGAAGGGCGGCACACCAAAGTAGCATTTGCTGCACACATAGAAAATTTCCAAGAAAAATACTTCTTGACAAGGTATGTCCTACCTCCTTACGTAATCCAGGTATCCAAAGTAACCACAGTTTACGATAGGTAGAGCTTCAAAAGAAAGAAGGTAAGTACCTGATCCAACTGCGTGATGGAATAGATCATATGCCGAAATCTGTTGTAGCCAGTGTAGACTACTGTGATGCCTAATAGATACTGCGACATCGGTACAAGTATTTTCACAACTCGCATAAATCCAGTATTATTACTGATCTCATAACCATCTCTTGTTTTTTCGTCAGTTTTGAAGTAATAAAAGGCTGTTATGATATCTGGAAGCATAAAGATACTGATTGTTTAGAATATGAAAAGTAGACCATTATAAGCTGTTGAGTATGTGAAAATGTAAGATAAAGATCAAAAGATCCGCCAAAAAGTTACAGATACGGATCTTTTTTTCCCTCGTTACGAGTATGCAAAACAGCACTAACATAAATACCTTAAACTATATAGAAACTCTATAGATACAGTAAGGGGCACTAAAACGCAGCGTTGAAAAGATCTACTACTTTATACTTGACATATACATTCGTTCTACAACATACACACATTGACAGTTCAAAGAACGATATTGACATTAGCTTACTCACACATAACGAGTATTTCAAGCCTGCAATGCTGTGCCTATACAGTACATGGTTAAGATAAATAAATTATATTAATAATTACCCGTTAACGTCAATTTTATGTCACTTACCTAAAGTTATGATCACAAAAAAGTCATAAACGGAACAAAATCGAGATAAGTGTACGCGCCAACCTCCACGCACTCTTTCAAACTTAATAGGCGCTAAGCCAGCAATTCGGGAAATACGCAAAATGAAGCTCAGGACTCCAGATACCGTGCATTCGGGTTCAAGAGGTGCTTCAAGATCCATGTTCAATCCAAATGCCTGTAAACAAAGTAGGTTAAATTTTGCAAAGTCACAAAAACACTAATATACATAACGGCGCGAGACATTATTTAATACTGAAAATCAGTTCATTTTGAGAGTTTTAATTTGTTTTGTTATTCTTTACGAATTAATTGATTAAGAGAGGGTAACCCCGAATGGAGTTGCGTGAGCCATGACGGGCGAACGTGGTGTCACTGGTTTTGTTTCGGTGGTTGACAGACGTTGCACGTAATGGTCTTTTGCACAACCATTGGCTCTAAATCGTTAATAATTTCTGCAAATCCTTATTTGTTTGAGTACGTTAAGCGTTTGTATAATTAAAATAGTGATAGCCAACGAGCCAGTGTTTTCATTTTAACGTTTTCTTGAAATTTGCCGCTCACTATGAATTCCCTCGCTGTTGAGGTCACGAATCACCAGTCAGATGCAACAGCCCGGCTTTCCGACTTCCCGTCATATAGATTATTCAGTCACTTCCTTCTTTGCCATATCTGCTTTCACGCAATCAATACATCTTTTCTTGGGTCTGCCTCGGCTCCTAGAGTCCTCTGGTTCCATACTTGGAACCTCTTTTACAACATTACTGTCACCCCTCCTCATAACATGTTCATACCACGATAGTCGCTTGCTTCTCAGTTTTTCATTCACTTCTAGCACTTCCAAACTTCCTCTTGTATTCTTTCCTTATTCTGTCTATTCTCGTCCATCTATCTTAACATTCATTCACAACATTATTAACAACTAGCTGTTGCCCGCGGCTCCGCCCGCGTGGATGCCGGTTAGCGCTTAGTGTTGAGCCAACGCTATTTTTCTCAAATAAAAGTAGCCTATATAAGTCCTGTCAAAATCAGTTACGCCGTTGCAGAGATTAGCAGGAACAAACAGACAGACAGACAAGCAAACATGGTTAAAAATGTTATTTTAGTGTATGTACCGTATTATATCCATATGCATGTAGTAAAAAACGGTTATTGTAATATTACAAACAGACACTCCAATTTTATTTATAAGTATAGAGTATAGATGTATAGATGAAACAAAAGCGATAAATTGAAATTTTACTTGTGCAGGGGAAAGATGTTAAAGACACATAAAATATCGTCACATGTAGGTACAGTTGTCTTCTGGCTAAGACGAATACCTGATGAACCTACTACCTTCCTTTTCAAAATAAACATCTAGGAATAAAATATTATAATTCAAAACCTAGCTTCATAAAGTAGCATCTCTAAAACCTCTCAATAAAGAACTTCATCGATCATCATAATTTGGTACATTAAGACTTCTTCTCTAGTAAATATATAAAATATGTCTTGTAATGATTACATAAATGTCAAAGTGCTCTATTATATAACTTGAATTACAGATGATATTGTGGACCTTCAGATGTCAATAATGTCGGGACTTAATAAAAACAAAATAAATATTGAAGTTTATGAATTGTCGTGACTTTATGTCAATCTACTTAATCAAAATGAATGTTTTATGCTCAAAACTCAAAGACGTCATAGCTGATTTGGTTATGTTTTTCATGACTTTCATAAGTTTTCCACAGGTTCCAAAGGCTTCAAAATGATGAAGTTATAATTTAAGATTATAATAGCAAACTCAATTACATATTTAAATATCTGGGTCATTGGATCACTGGTGATCTAAATGACAATTTAGACATTGAAAGAGAAGGCTGTCCGATGCAATATGTTGATCCGTAGATTTGCACGGTGTACCAATGACGTCAAAGTTACCTTATTTAGGGCTTATTGTCAGACTTTTTATACGTGTAGTCTGTGGGTCACATATTCGCAGAGGGCATACAACGCCCTGCGTGTACAGTACAACAATGCATTCAGGATGCTGGTTGGGCTGCCACGCTTTTGTAGCGCTTCGGGGATGTTCACGGAGGCGAGGGTCGATGGCTTCCATGCCATCATCCGGAAACGAAGTGCTTCCCTCTTGCGGAGAGTACGGGGCAGCTCACACAGCATCTTGAGCGTATAGTCCGATGCTGGGGCGCTGGGTACGATTGCATGTAATGTAGGTAGACAGTGTCCTAGTTTTGAGGTGGTCTCAAACTATCAAATTAAAATTAGCTAAATTTGTTAGTAACACTAGTATTAAGATTATTGTGACTAACACATTATGGATCCTGGTCCGAAATAAATATTGTTATTATTATTATTATTATATTATACCTGTCAAGATCCGTACAAATTTAAAAATTCCAGTGCTACGAAAAATGGTCGAAGATTGGAAGCTATCCACTCGCAGCTCCCAGAAGTATCTAGGGGTGACCATCACACATAACCTCAAGTGGGAGGAGCACATCATGAACATATACAAAAAGGCAAATTCCATGATGTACGCATGATCAGAAAAGCGTTTTATGTTATCACCAAGGAATTATTTTTTAATATCTACAAAACTACTGGAATACACCTTCCAAATATGGAGTCCATACTTTAAAAATGCATCTTATTATTAGGACGGGTTCAAAGAAGAGCTACATAAATGGTCACTGGTTTGAAAGAGATATCGTACCAAAAACATCTTCTGGAACTCAACCTAACCAGACTGGAAAAGAGAAGGAAAAGAGAAGACCTTCACATTCTAACTCTTCTCTACTCTGTTCTTCACAATCCTAATGCTCCAACTTATTTGCGGGAACGCTTTAATTATCTTGTACCCAGGGGTAAATCCTGTCGTCTTTCTTCCTCTCTTCTGCTTCGCACACCTGCACACACATCTAGCTGCTATGATCGATCTTTTACGGTACAAGCTGTACGGCTTTGGAACTCACTGCCTCACTCCATTCGCGGTAGTAATACTCTTGACATCTTCAGGAGAAGAACTAGGGAACATTTCCTGTCACAATAATGTAGTCTGTATACATCTATATATTTACGTATTTATATTGTATATTTATGTGTGTATATGTATGTGTATGTATGAATATAATATGTATGCTATGTATGTCTGTATATGTATATAATGTACCTGTTTAGGTACGCCTTTTTGTTTTTATCTGATTTTCTTTTTTTGTACACTTCACATCCCCCTTCATTACTATATTCTTCTCTGCACCTCAAAGGTTTGCTGGGAGAGAACTCATTATGAGTTAAGCTCGCCTTTGTACATGTTCCATTAAATGCTTTTTTTATAAATGATCTCTGTGTAATGTGTGTACAATAAAGAATTAAAAAAACCTCATAGAAACATACCAAATTTTGAACAAAGATTACAATGTATTAAACATTGAAAACATCTATACCATGAACTCCAACAGATACCTAAGAGGCCACTTAATGAAACTAAGCTAGCCTCGGTGTACCAGTAACCCTAGGTATCATTTCCTACCAAACCGCGTGGTGCAAATGTGGAACTCCCTACCGGAAAGTGTAATAAGTGCTCCTGATGTGAACATATTTAAAAATAGACTGGACAAACACTATATAAACTTGAAAATACAAGTGCAGTAATATAAACTCATAAGCTTAGGCTGCTAGTGTGTTAGTTAAATAATAATAAAAAAAAAACCTGATCCAATCGCGTGATAGAATAGATCATATGACGGAATCTGTTGTAGCCAGTGTAGACTACTGTGATGCCCAATAGATACTGCGACATCGGTACAATTATATTCACAACTCGCATAAATCCAGGATGGTTACTGATCTCATAACCATCTCTTTATACTTTGTTAGGACTGAAGTAATGAAAGGCTATCAATGTATCTGAATGCATAAAGATATTGATTGTTTAGAATAGGGAAACGAGAACATTATTCAAGCTGTTGAGTATGTGAAAATGTAGGATAAATATCAAAAGATCCGCCAAAAAGTTACAGATACGGATTTTATTTTCCCTCGTTACGAGTATGCAGCACATCACTAATATATATATACCTTAAACTATGTACAAACACTTTAGACCCAGTATGGGGCACTAAAACGCAGCGTAAAAACACATTATTTGCAGTTCAATAAACAATATCGACATTAGCTTACTCACTCATCACGCGTAGTCAAGATAAATGGATTACATTATTAATTACCTGCTAACAACGTGATTGTTATTTTATGTCACTTACCTAAAGTTATGATCACAAAAAAGTCGTAAACGGAACAAAATCGAGATAAGTGTATGCGCCTACCTCCACGCACTCTTTCAAACTTAATAGGTGCTAAGCCAGCAATTCGGGAAATACGCAAAATGAAGCTCAGGACTCCAGATACCGTGCATTCAGGTTCAAGAGGTGTTTCAAGATCCATGTTCAATCCATATGCCTTCAAACAAAGTAGGTTAGATTTCGCACAAACACAAATTTACTGATTATTCAGTCTCTCCCTTCGTTGCCATATCGTCTTTCACGCAATCAATCCATCTTTTTGGGTCAACCTAGGCTCTTAGAGTCCTCTGGATTCATACTTTAAACCTTCTTTATAAAATTACTTTCACTTCTTCTCATAATATATCCATAACACGATAGTTGTTTACTCACTTCGTACGTTCGTAGTTCACTCGTTTTCATTCACTACTAGCACTTCCAAACTTCCTCTTGTATTCTTTCCTTATTCTGTCTATTCTCGTCAAACCACACATCCATCTTAACATTCATTCAAAACATTATTAGCAATGAAATAAAAGCGATAAATTGAAATTTTACTTGTGCAGACGAAAGATGTTTAAGACAGATAAAATACCTTCGTCATATGCAGGTACCGTTGCCTTCCGGCTAAGACGTACACCCAATGAACCCACTAACTCCCTTTTCGAAATGGACATCCAGGAAAAAAATAATAACATTCAAAACTTTGCCTACAGAGTCTCCAAAGCCTCTCAATAAAGTACTTCATCGAACTTAATAAATTTGGTTACATTACGAGCTAGTAAATACATTAAATATGTCTTGTAATGATTACACAAATGTCAAAGTGCTGTCTTTCCTATTGACGAAACATAAATTGAATTATAGATAATATTGTGACCTTCGGATGTCAATAGTGTCAGGACATTAGGCCACAATAAAAACAAAATAAATATTGATATTTAAGAAATGTCGTGACTTATATATCATTCCAGGTTTGAAACATGAAACGAGTCTTATCATATTATATCGTACAACACCGGATCATCAGCATAAATTATAGGTCCACGTACATACTATTTAAAACAGTATATGCAGAGGCTGCATGGGGGCAGAAGAAACGCCACGGCATGTGCTTACAGAGTGCATGAGCGTGGCCGCACAACGGGCGAAATTCCTCCAGTCACCAACCTCACTCCGGGAAGCATGTGGAAACCTGAAAAGGCTGCTGGCTTTTTGGGAGGATCTGGGTTGGTTGGAATGAGAGGTAAGATGGTACGCATAATGGCCCAATCAAGTGGCTAAGTGTGGGATAACCCAGGTAAACTAAACTACTATTTAAAACTATAATCATAAAGTGTCCGATCCTAATATAGCTTCTCAACTAGTCATTTATGTTCTGATTACAAAACAAAGACTATCTGAGGATCAGCTAGTACCAAAGAAGGTCCGTGGTTTAAATAATATCCACAGATAAAAAACGAAAATGGCATTCTTTCATTCGTTTAGACAGCCTGTACCCTACTTTATTAAAAGCAACGTTCTGTTTCTTTAAATGTTGATATTACAATAACACTTGAAATTATTAAATAACTATTTATCAATACAAAAACAAGTCATATAATTGTTCTTAGTTTAGATTATAATATAATGAACAAGCAAAACTTGTACTTTTAACGCGCTTTGTTTACTCAAGTTGTCATATAATTTAACACTTCGAGCGTGAAGTGGAGTGTATCACATTCGGCGGCAGCGCGCCTATAAATATGAACGAATGTTTATGTTGCGACTTTTTAAATATATATAAATGCACTTCTCATTATTTTTCTCCAAAACGTTTTGTGAACCTATCACTCAATTCAAAAGGATTTATACGAACGTTTTGTGAACCTATACTTAAATCTAAAATCTTCGTCACTCAATTCAAAGGGATTTATACGATGACGATGTCTGTAAGATCGCCGATAAGTCTCCAGCATATCGAAATCTTCCAAATCAATCATATTAATATCCATTTTCAACAATTTGTATTTTGTAAAAAAGACGCACAATGCCAATATTGATCAACGATAACCTCAAATAAATTTAGTACCGAAGTTAAACTAGGGGTCTCGGCGGACTAACTTTAGTACCACAGATAGTTCATGAACTAGTGATAAACTTTGTTTTATAATAACGTTTTATTTAGTCATGGTTTAAACCTAGTAATAATCCCAGTACTTAATTTAGACCGTGTTTTGGAATAAGACCGATAGTGTTTAATATATTAGCTCACACGTATACAAACAGCCCTCGGCAACATTACTAAACCACACTGATCGCTTAATCTGTTCACTAACGTGTTATAAACCCCTCGACATAGTATGTAAAAATATAACGATAGGTGTTTGACAAAATAATGTCTGTACCCATTATTATATTAAATTTATATAGAAAAAGAGACAGCATATTGGAGTGGTTACAGTAAAATTTCAGTAGGTACTTATTTTAATTTAAGTATAAAATATTCTCGCATTCAGTTCCATGTTTTAATTCATTTTCATTGAATATTTGAATATAATGGCCAGCTTAAATTAATTTATGGTCCTTCATCAAAGTCTCTTCTGAAATGAAAGAAAGTGTTGTAATCACCCCCGGTCCTAGATCACGTCACCAAGATGTAATGTCCTGGTCACGCGGGACCAAATTGTAATAAACACTGCCTTAACCATAGTAATCCTGGTGAGCGGCAGCAAATTGTACCGTGATCCTGCGTCACAGCACCAATACGTAATAAAGCGGTGGTCATACCCGCCGCATTTCACCACACTAAATAAATCGTCTATATTGTTAATTCTACTTTGGCCAATGATCGTATAATGGTCAGAGGAGACCCTAGATGAGCCCGCATATCCCGGATCCTATAGAGTTCTAGGAATGCTGGTATTTATATAATGAAACATTACTATACAATTACTTAATTCTACCCCCACTTATTTTAACTGATTTATGTTAAGGTACAACAATTTCTCAATGAATGAGTCTCTCACAAACAATTTTCTCACAAGCAACCTACAACCGTACTAGATCCTAACACTGCCCTAATTACTACTACTGTGGCAAACAACCCGAATAACTTTATTGATCTAACCTTTTACATTGTCGACTTAGTGTTGCAAGCCTAACACTGCCCTAATCACTACTACTGTGGCAAACAACCCGAATAACTTTATTGATCTAACCTTTTACATTGTCGACTTAGTGTTGCAAGCCTAACACTGCCCTAATCACTACTACTGTGGCAAACAATCCGAATAACTTTATTGATCTAACCTTTTACATTGTCGACTTAGTGTTGCAAGCCTAACACTGCCCTAATCACTACTACTGTGGCAAACAATCCGAATAACTTTATTGATCTAACCTTTTACATTGTCGACTTAGTGTTGCAAGCCTAACACTGCCCTAATCACTACTACTGTGGCAAACAACCCGAACAACTTTTGCTCCCCATAGGCATATACTTTGAATTTGTTAGGTTTTGTTTCCCCGTTGACACATACTTTGAATTTGTTAGTTTTTGTTTCCCCGTTGGCACAGGCTCCACCAATCGCCGTGTGCAGTGGGATACTACCAACTTTAAATATCCCCCCTCTATCCTTTTGTAAGCACGTAGCCCCAAATGGAACTTACGCGCCTTTAGAGAGTAGGATAGCTGACTCGTATTTTCCCTCCCCCAATATCTGAATCCAGACAAATGTATACGTCTAATTAGACTTGAATTAGAAAGGCGTTGCCAATTAATTGTAATTCAAAATAAGATTATTTCTTTCACAATATTGTCAAAGCATAGTATGACTAGTACAGATTCAATGAATAGTTTCATGTCGTAGCGCGGTCTGATGACCAATCCATCAAATGAGATTCTGTGTCCGAAATAGGATCTTTAACATGTCAGAACTGACTCATACTTGTCACGTGCATAAACGAGATCGATATAGTGTCCCTGGTGTAGAAGACAGCCATATCTAGGGTCAACTGCCCAAATCAATTAAGGTTCGATACAAGTTCCAAATTAGGAAAGCGCTCTGCTAAGGTGAGCTAGATGTACTTCGCCAAAATGATTCCTCGGCTACGACGCTCCGAGTAATAAGTATTATTTATAGCATAGTATTTTATTCAAAGTCAATTGGTAGATCAGTCAAACAAACTTCTCATTTCGGAATAATTTCCATTACGAATTTGATTAATTATGATGTGGGTGGATTTAAAATATGTTATGCCACCAATCTGAGTTTCATTGAGACCATACTAAGTCAGTTGCTAGGCAAGTAGAACATTAGCAACGCGGTCCGACGACGGCTCGCTTATAGGTCTAATCCGAATACAACGAACGCCTACTAAAATATACAACACGATAGCTCGTATACAATTTACTCAAATCACGATTTCACCACGGCATTAACGCACGAAAAACCTTAACTAAATCAATCACAAGCATCACCAAGGAATGATATGTCACATCACCAAGCAAAGGCCCGATTAGCTCAGAACCGTTACAATACTAGTCCTTACTAATACACTTCCTAACCTATTCCCATTGTGTGAGTGCCTACTCTACCCCCAACTTAGAACTTCTGTTCAACCAAACTAGGTGTAACGTCACCTTATTTACATTTAAACGTGTGGTGTGTTGTGAGCCTATCATGTATTGATGGTATTCCATCAACACTCCTGCTCTGCTATGGGTGCAAGCTAGTTAGGCTTGACTGGCCTATCCTCATAACTGTGTGCTTGCTCCAGTCCACGAGCCGAAGCTCAGGGATGTGAACTGAAACCCTAACGAGATAATAGTTAGTGTATATATATAAATAGATATATAAGACTGAACTGCGAGCTCTGTAAGTTCTGATCCAGGCCCAATTGGACGGTTCCACTTCGACGGTACCTACCCATCACAGAACAAACAGTCACCCACATTCAGGAAGCTTTTCCGATCCCGTTTCCACAGGTAAAATCGGAATGCCGCCCGCTTCAAAGGTTACCGGCCCCTAGCTATTCAGATAAATATGGAGTTGTTGCCACCGTTAGGTATCCCTCCATAACCAGGCACATCGCCATGGGTTTCCTACGGGAGAACTAGCTAAAACACCGCAGTGCTACCCTCAACTACTAACATAACAAAAGATGATAAAACGACAGCAATGACTTTACGAATGCACTGCCAGACTCAACAGCACAAGACAGTAATAATACGCATACATTTACACGTACTATCCCTGCCCAATGTAAGGTGTCTTCATTTTCGTAAAGGCCCTAAGTCCTGCTCCGATCGCGACCCATCCCAATATTCGACGCGAGAACTAGCCTACCCCACGCCCTAGTCGTAACAAATCTTAATCGCGCACCCTTGTACGTATCACGCCCAACCACACACAAAATCAAGATTTACAATTAATTTCAACAATTTCAACATAATAAAGATGATAAAACGACCGTAAGGACTTTACGAATGCACTGCCAGACTCAACAGCACAAGACAGTAATAATACGCATACATTTACACGTACTATCCCTGCCCAATGTAAGGTGTCTTCATTTTCGCAAAGGCCCCAGGTCCTGCTCCGATCGCGACCCATCCCAATATTCGACGCGAGAACTACCCCACACCCCAAGGTTTACAATAAATTTCGACAATTTATAATTTTTACAGAATTATAAAACTCTCGGCGGTACATTGGAAAAACTCTAAACTGTTCGCGTTAAACAAAGACAGCTAGTAATTCGTTTATTACACAACACCGGCAACAATTTCATATAATTCACAAAAGGAATTTAACACTATTTCTTTACAACGATAGAAATATATAACTTACAAAGACAGTCCGCCGAGCCGTACCCCTTTTAGCTATCTGGATCGAATGAATGACGAAAAAAAAGTGCCCCCCGCCTCCAGAAGACCCATCTTTTAAAGGCGAGGTCTCCCTTCTCTAAACTAACCTCGCCGTTTCTAGAACTACACATCATCCTTCATCCAATCGTGAGCTAT